>CM029603.1:85655685-86255685 GCA_017311375.1 Mytilus coruscus
TATCCTTTCAATTATATGTTCACAATCTACGATTATCTCTTTTTTTGGAATTACGATTGTCTTCCTTAAATATTCGATGGCTATTATCTTGGTAACGAGACCATATATTATATCAAGAACACACACCCAAACTTAATCGTACATATCAACATGGCGGCTGAGTATTTCTTGAAAATAACACGTTTACACGGAGAAATAAGAAGAAAACGTTATCATCGCTTTCTACCTCAGCCATGTTGGGATCATGGTACCACGATCAGTTTAACACCAGTGATTTTTAATCTTTTTTCATAATAAGGCTTTTTCAATGGTAAAATCCTTGTGGAACTAGTAAGTATGATACGTAGTTCCTCCTGAAATTTACAATGGAAAAAAGTTAAATCACAAAAATACTGAACTCCGAGGAAAATTCAAAACGGAAAGTCCGTAATGAAATGACAAAATCAAAAGCTCAAACACATCAAACGAATGGACAACAACTGTCATATTCCTGACTTGGTACAGGCATTTTCTTATGTAGAAAATGGTGGATTAAACCTGGTTTTATAACTAGCTAAACCTCTCACTTGTATGACAGTCGTATAAAATTCCATTATTTTGACAAAGATGTGTGAACAAAACAAAAAGACATAATAGGTAAAAATGTCATAAATACAAAATATTTACGATGAACCAAGCGTGCCAAAGGAGTTGAAACTAATTAAGAAATATCTTATCTGAAATATTTACTCAACATTAATGAATCAATAATATTCATGAATGACTGGACATTCATTTTCAACCAGAGTGTTGATTAATTGACTATTTAATGTGTTATAGCCAACTGTCTTAAAAATCATTGACTAATTACCGAAATGTCAGTTCCATGGTATAACTGCAATTTGTTCGCCACATGATCAGTAGGAAAATTCTACTGGAATAAACAAAATAAGACAGACATAAATTATTTGTATAAATGCTCGTCAATGAAGGCGTACATGATAAGCTATATTTATATCTTTTCTTACAAGTACAGAAAAAAAATATGCGTTTGATGGGTGTGTTCCCCCTGGGTTGTCTAACAGAATAGATGATTTTTTCACAACAGTTTGCTTAAAGCCAAACTAGCTGAATAAAGAAATATTTAACTGTGGTATAATTGCCAATGATACAAACTATCTAAATAAAATGTACAGCAGTCAACGTTGTTTATTATCTTAACCTTTTCTCTGCCATACGGCCTATCCGGCCTATTCAAAAACACTACCTTTGAGTGCAACGGCATAGGCCCAAAAGCCAACGATATTTTGACGTTACGTAATAATAAACAATACGTCATAATTAGGAGATAACTGTATTGTATTTTAAGCTTGGCCTTCGTAAAACGTAGATTTTACTGTCGCAAATTGAGTTTACCTAGCGACGCGTAGCGGAACTAGGTAAATGGATATTTGCGACAGTAAAATCAAGTTTTACGAAGGCCAAGCTTAAAATACAATACAGTTATCTCCATTCTAATGCAGCATATTTAAATAAATACCATTTAATAAATATTTTGGCTTAAAATGAAAGAAATGAAAAAGTCCGCGAAATTGTTGCATTGTCTTAAGCATCTAAACAATGTGACGTCATATGAATACTCACGATGTCAAACATAAACACTAGACGTATTAAAACCTTTCGTACGATTCAGAATGGTTTCAACGTTGACAAAAAGAAGATTTTGAGGCTAGAAATGTGACTTTCATTTTTATTTTGTGTGAAATTACATACCAAACAAAACTCGGTTTTCAAAATGGTGACTTTCCTAGTTACGGCCTGGTAGAACGTGGAATTTACCCCTTCAAAATATTTGTCAACGTCCAATGAAAATTATCGTTACAAACGAATTGCATTAGAATGCTAGATTGCGGGATTTGGAAGATGGCCGGCGTCAACTCTATTCCAACTCCGTGGTTTTGGGTTTTGCAACCAGAAAATGAAGAACCATAATTAAATATCAACCAGAGGGGACCAATAAGAATGCTAGATATACACTCGTCGCCAATAGTTTATTTTTATTTACTGTTCTCTTTAGATATATGATGAAAGTATT
Organism: Mytilus coruscus; assembly: GCA_017311375.1. NCBI lineage: Eukaryota > Metazoa > Mollusca > Bivalvia > Mytilida > Mytilidae > Mytilus > Mytilus coruscus. Next base: position 85,657,760 of record CM029603.1, read on the forward strand.
TACGCGACGAACAAACATGTTGCAACTTTGTTCTAATATTACTTATATTCATCATTAAATAAACTACTTTATCTGTATTCAAAAAGTTATTCGAACGAAAAAGAAAACGAAAAGGGAAGACTTTCTTTCCCTTTAGACCTACGCTTTAAGAAGAACTTCTGCTTTTATTTTAAGTTAGCTTTAGGCAAGCGAGGGCACCTGATAGCTTGGTACATGTATATATGAAATTCTTTATGTTCAGTTAATTAAAAAAAATGATGTCGTGTTTATCTTTTGTTGACGATTTTGTTTTTTTTTTTTTTTAAATTCATAATAAAATTAACATTTGCATGTTAGTAACTTTTGAAAATTTACCAGTATCAACTGTTGAAAAGGTGTGTTCAATGACTTAACTTGAACTCGATAAATTTCTTTGGTGTTTCTTTTTTCACTGCAACTTTACTGAATGCAGATGAAGTTATATAAAAACTCTCATCAGCTAAACAAAACAAATGTATTTACAGACAAAGTAGCACAAAGACAAATAGAAGCAAAATTATGTTTCGACAACGTTTACAGAGTTATGCAATGATTATTCGTCCCCTTTTTTGTCATATATTTCCCATAAAGCTACGTATTTAAACAAAAATATTGGGAGATCAATTCTGACTGGAATTCTTATCAACTTGGTACCAATAGAAAAATAATTGTCATAGTTTTTTTTTTTTTTTTTTTTTACTTGGTTAAATTCTTTATGAGAAGCGTTTTCCTCTTCTTATGATATAAACACAAATATTACTTTTGTCAGAGAATTTGCTATATATTTCAACCAAAAATAAAAAAATAATTTTATATGATAACATCAGGATAAAATAAAACAAGAAACAAAAGAAGACAAAGATCAAACAGACAAATACATTCAAATAATTCTTTTTTTTTCAACTCATAGTTTGTTAAAATCCAACCATACATGCGTTCAAAATAATTTGTTTTTGATGTGTTATCAATTGAAAGATTTTACGAATACTTATTGTAAAAGACTGAACCTAAAAAAATGTGACAACCGTGTGGGCTAAACAAAAATAATGACGACTTGACTGCAATGATCTTCGATCAAACCTTAAAAAAAGTATGAATAATTATTAAAACTTAAAGTTGCAAATATAGTTCTAAAATCGGTGTCTAGCGTTTAAAACAATAAATTAAACAAAACAAAATCAATCGGAAACAAAAGAACGGAAAATTTAAACATATGACGAAAGTGCATAATTCAAAGTCTAAACAAAGTACACACGTTTGTGAAATTATGGATTAGCTACTTTATTTGTAACTAAGTGTCCAGTGGCAAATATTGTATTCAGTAAGGTAACATGTTGATAAGATGCACAAAGTCTGAGTCAACTTGCAGAGGTAACAATCATTATCGAAAAATAATATATGTGGTAAAGGTTGGCGCCAGATAAAACGTTCAAACCCGCTGCATTTGTTTGCACCTGTCCTAAGTCAGGAACCTGATGTTCAGTGGTTGTTGTTTGTTGATGTGGTTCATAAGTGTTTCTCGTTTCTTGTTTTTTATTTAGATTAGACTGTTGGTTTTCCTGTTTGAATGGTTTTACACTAGTCATTTTTGGGGACCTTTATAGCTTGCTGTTCGGTGTGAGCCAAGGCTCCGTGTTGAAGACCGTACTTTGACCTATAATGGTTTACTTTTACAAATTGTGACTTGGATGGAGAGTTGTCTCATTGGCACTCATACCACATCTTATATCTTATTACTCTCCGATATGTGTAGCAAATTTAATATCCGGAAATCTGAGGTACACGAAAGAATAGAATACATGTAAATATCGCAGAAAAGTTCAGCAACTTTGACTTTAAAAAAGATGCAGAAGATATCAAAAAGGACACCCAAAACATAAGTCAAAGAGAAACGGACAGCGTTATTGCAAAAAAAACGTATACATTTGAAGGATTTGTACAACAACAAAAAATTCGGTAGCCCTGTAAATTTTAAATCAATAAAACGGAAATTTTAGTGACAATAAAATATAATTTTTAAAGTTGAACGTTTTTGAGAAAAGTCAATTTAAAGTCAAATTATAAAATTATTTTAGTGTTTGTGGTATTTACGTGCATCCTAATACATATATATTTCTACTTCATTTTATAGAATCTTCAGATTGCTTTGTTTCCGAAAGTCTAAAATTAACTTGCATACTTTTTGAATATTTATTTGCGGCTCTAATGGATCAACTTGCCTGCAAAAATTCATAAAAATCCGTTTGATTGCCCATTTTCATACCCGTTATCTAAAGAAATCTAACTGACATACGCCGAATGTCGAAACAGAACTGCTTCTATACGAAAACAATTGCATGACGTTGTGCATTGTTACGCTTCTTTTATGACGTTTTTCGTTCAAATTTCAAATCTAGGGCCTATCACATGGCACTCAACGGTATTCTTAAAAAAAAAAGCGTGGCACTCTAAGGGTTAATCACTATAACAACAAACAGATATATAAACAATCATTCACCATCGACCGTTCTAACGTTGACAATCCTACAGATGTCGAAATTACCCTCGTGGATAATTTCTTGGTTCTATGTGTAAGTCATCAGCTTGAGAGTACATTGTAACTATTTTGTAGTAAAATTCATTTAAACGTTTTTGTTAGGCTTTGGTTTCAATATTCCATCATCATCAATGAAGAGCGTAAATTATCAAAATGTGCATATGGTGCAGTAAAATTGGTTCCGTTATTATTGTTAAAAGTTCCACTAGATTAATACAATAAATATCGAAGTCTGGATTGTGATGAGTTTATTCAAACTCCGAAACAGTGGTTACGTCCTCCTTGCTTAATAGTTTATAGCGAAGCAACGTCACCACTGTTTCGGAGTTTAGAGTTTATTATCTATCATTGGAAGGCGAAATATTAACGGGACTTTAAGTCAAAGGTTTACCTTGACCTTTATATAGCATTACGTGGATGTGTTGTGATTACTGACTTCCGACGGTCATATAACTCGATATAGACATAAACAAAGATATAAATAGATAGCAAACTCGTGTAATTGGAATTTTCTATGTCTGTTTGATTTCATATTATAAGTTAAAATATATGTTAATCATCGTTTATAGCTGTATAAGAATGAGTTTTTGTAGATCGATCAGTCAATCATATGGTTTACCCTTGTTTAACTTTCAAGATTGACATCATTTTTTCCTTTTAATAACTGAACACGGCTTATTCATGCGTAACCTATCTATAGCTAAGGGTTAAATTGAAGGTCACATGAATACGAATTGAATGAGGTCGAATTATTCACTTGCAAGTGAATAATTCATCAGCGATATTTCTTAGCTTATTTTGACAAAATTGAACCAAATTGGCTGCCAAAAGCGAATAAGCGAGTATGTCACTATTTAACTCTCATTAATGATTGAACAAAAAAAATAATCATATTTTAATTTTTCGTTATATCTCGTAGCTAATGGCATAGCGGTCAAAGACAAACAATCAATTAAAGACTCCTGACTTTGAAAACAGATGCCCGACAGACATTATACAACTGAATATTTTCTATAAAGCCGATGGAACATTTGCTGGGGAGCGCATGGTTTATAGCTGATCATAATTGAATTGAATTATTTTTTAATGCCAAACGTTATCTTAAAAGATGTTGATGATTTCGAGACTCCCTGAACAAATACTGATTGTTAACTGTGAATCTATCATGGGCAATGCAAGACGAAGAAGTGAATACTATTTGAACCCGATCGTGTAAATGTCTAAACATAATCATAAAATGATTTCAATTTACACCGTATAAATATTCAGATAATGATCTGAACAATTTCTTAGTATCGCATGATTGAGGATATTATTCAACATTCACTAAGTGAAATAACACTCCGTATATTGCGTGCTTCTTAAGCGCTTTCTTGATAGAATTCATAATTGTAATTGATTGTTTAAAAATATGTTGCATAACTATATTATTAGATAGAGCTGTCCGAAGCTGTTCTAGAGACCAGTCAGGAAGTGTTCATATAGGAAATACTTTTCATATATATTATAAGTAGATACACTTAGAAGTTTCCCGGTACTTGAGGCTTTTTAAACAAAGTACTATTTAGCCATCTCTGTGGTTTATACAATTGTTATCATAAAAAAAACTTAAAGACAGTTAAAGCTATCTAATGTGCCTATGAAAGCATATGAAAGCATGTTTTAAAAATACTTGAAAACTACTAGTTCTAACATATTACCGTTGTCAAGGAAACTACAAACAATTTCCATACCAGAAGGAGGTGTATATATAGACATAAAACCAGGTTAAGCCTTCAAAGAAAATGTCTGTACCAAGCCAGAAATATGACAATTGATTTTCATTCGATCAAGGAGGTGATATAACCTCTTTGATTCGAAAAAGTCGAGCGTTTTGATTTTGTCGAAATTTATGGACTTCCCCCTTTTTTTTAGATATACTAAAGATTTCAATATCTTTGTAAATAAGTTTTTAGATATACTAAAACAAAACTAATTACTATAATATTAACGTTTTTATGCGAATAGGAATGTTATATTTTACAATAATTGAGAAAAGAATACACATGCAAAACAAATAGGGAAAATAAAGGGAAATAAAACATCGTCAAACTTCCTGTATATATCTGAGTTGACGTGACCTCATGCATGTCTTCTGTAGTACCTAGTATGTTTTAGTATTATCATGGAAACTGTATCACATGCTATATACAGGAGAAGACGATATCCATGAATAGTTTGTATCAAATAATATATAGATCAATATAAGACAGATACATAGAACAACTCAAAAATAAATATGTAAAATTGATAAGCGTCATTAAACAAATTAAAGTAACTAAATACATAATTTTAAGAAAGAAAGAAGAAATAAATAATTTGAATAAACTAATTGAATATATGAGATAAATATATGAATAGATAGAGCTGTCCTATACGCTTCTAAAGATTGATTTATTAGCATCTGTTCTAGAGTTAAACTGTCAAAATCTACTCGATGCTAGAACTGACGTCCATACTGTACTACTTTAAAACTGTCCAAAACAGCTTACGGAAGTTCTACATAAGAAAATGCCTGTACCAAGTCAGGAATATGACAGTTGTTATCCATTCGTTTGATGTGTTTGAACTTTTGATTTTGCCATTTGATTGGGGACTTTCCTTTTTGAATTTTCCTCGGAGTTCAGTATTTTTGTGATTTTACTTTTTCGATACTCTTGTTTTTTACGTTTTGTCAGATATTCGGAATGTTCTAGTTTTATCCATGTAGTGTCAATACAAAAATTTACCCGCTAACCCTACTTTTCTTTTCATAATTTTATTACATATAGTTTAAGACGCCATTTAAAAAAAAATCTTAGAAAATCCTTGGGTTTTCTTTCATAGTTTTTGAAAGAAAAAAAGGTGTCAATGTTGAATGTATGAAAAAATTTAGAGAGAATCATTTCCCGCCAAATTTACAATTGATTATATCTCAAAAACAAGGACACAGACCGCTCATTGTTATCTGATTTTTTACTTCCTTTATTTATATACTATCAACTATTACAGTCTTTTAAAATACTTTGAAACAGAAAGGCGAACATCCTTAAGGGTTGAACTCCATTTTCTCAGAAACAATTCTTAAGATGTCAAGAGAATGTTTGTACTAATTGTTCTAGAACAGTCCATCTCACAGTTCCTGATTTTAAGATTGGTTAGAACTAATCACGATTGAAGCTATCTTGTTTACGTACATATACATCATTTGCTTTCTTTTTTCTTTTCGTTTTTTGATGAGAGAGTTACTGGTGAATGTTAATCCCGAAATACGCTTCGGACGCCACAAAATATAAGAGTTATTTCTATTTTATTATGATAAAATATAACAAAATTTAACCTAAAATGTATCATTGTTGATATAAAGTACTAAACTTAAACAGGTCACATTTCATATAAAACTTACATTTTCTCATCTTTAAGTACTTTAAGTAGATACACTTTGAGCGCTTCCAGGCACTTGAGTTATTATGATACTTTGAAAGACAAATCACTATGGAGAAATGTATATCTATGATTGATACAGTTGCTGAGTACAGTTGTTATCATTAGAAATGTAACGATATTTGAAGCAATATATGTATCGAATGTGAATCATATGATGACAGGCTTTAAGTAGAGCATTTGCATTGTTCACTTATTTGCTGGCGTATCTGTATCGACGTATCGTATAAAACGTGTATGAGGAAAGGACAAATTAAGTCAAGTTGGTCCCGATGAAGATATTTTATAATGCATTTAATTTTAATTTAATTTTAATTGAGGTCGGGGCTAAATCATTATTTTATACAAATCTGCCTGACACTTATACGTCGATCCGTGCACGTATCCAGATACGTAACCCGAATAATTCAGTCGTTATATTCCGTTGATCTACGATTACTGCAAGTAGGAGAGATCGATTACGGAGAGGGACTGAATTATTCGGGTTACCAGATTTGTTAATAATCCATATGCTCTATTATATGAAGTGGTAATAGTTACACGGTGTCATTCGGTATATCGAGAGAAATGATCGTGAAAGAATAGCTAACGGTGGTCAAGTATTGCGATCGGATCGTGAAAGATCTACTGTCGGATCGTGAATGCAATTAAGTGTAATTCTATTTCATAATCTCTAAAAAAAATCTGCTGTATATTCAAAAGGTGGAATAAAAAAAAATATCATGTCTGTCAAAATGATTCAAATTCCTTAATAATATTGTGCATTAAGTTAAATAAAAACAGCACTTTTTAAGAAAAACACAAAAGGTGACACACAATTCTATGAGAATCCTTAAGAAAAAAAAAACGCGCTTTATATCTATGATGGTCACATCCCAGTATATCATGATATATTTGAAACTTGATCTTTATTAAGTCATATAGTCCAGTTAATTAAAATGTATTATTACTTGAAAAAGATCAAATTATTACTTGAAAAAAGTATGTTTTTTCTAAAAACAAAATGCATTGGAAAGTACAAAGACCTCATACAATAATATTCAGTGTGTACTTAATAAATAATACATGATAGTCATGGGTTATAGATTCTAGGTGCTGACTCTGTTTAGCAATTTATCTGCTTCACAGTTTTACCTTTATTTGTCTTTGTACTAATATGTTCCATTTAATCGTATGGTTTGTCGTATGTGCATCCTGCTTTCTGGTGTTTGGCTTTTTGACGTTTCTTATGTGGGTGGGTCCAGAGATGCGATTCGGACACATGAGGTTTTTATAGTGTTGTTTCATTTTGTATACCCTTAAATTTATATTTCGTTTTTTTTTGTGTGTTTTATTGGGAAAGTGTATATATATATTCACGATCATTTTTCTCGATATACTGAATGACAGCCGTGAGTTAAAGATATGTTGTGTAAGTAGCGGTAGTAGTTGAAGTAGTAGCGGTAGTAGTTGTAGTAGTAGCGGTAGTAGTTGAAGTAGTAGCGGTAGTAGTTGAAGTTGTAGCGGTAGTAGTTGAAGTAGTAACGGTAGTAGTTGAAGTAGTAGCGTAGTTGAAGTAGTAGCGGTAGCAGTTGAAGTAGTAGCGGTAGTAGTTGAAGTAGTAGCGGTTATAGTTGAAGTAGTACCGGTTATAGTTGAAGCAGTAGCGGTTATAGTTGAAGCAGTAGCGGTTATAGTTGAAGCAGTAGCGGTTATGGTTGAAGTAGTAGCTGTAGTAGTTGAAGTAGTAGCGGTAGTAGTTGAAGTAGTAGCGGTAGTAGTTGAAGTAGTAGTGGTAGTTGTTGAAATTGTAGCGGAAGTAGTTGAAGTAGTAGCGGTAGTTGTTGAAGTTGTAGCGGTAGTTGTTGAAGTTGTAGCGGTAGTAGTTGAAGTAGTAGCGGTAGTAGTTGAAGTAGTAGCGGTAGTAGTTAAAGTAGTAGCGGTAGTAGTAGAAGTAGTAGCTGTAGTAGTTGAAGTAGTAGGGTTGTAGTTAAATTAGTAGCGGTAGAAGTACAAGGTGGAACAAGGATACAACAATATTTGATATGAATGATTTAATGTGAAAATTGTAGGGCCATGACAATAAATAAAAAACGACGAACGATACGTTTACATAACACTACATTGTATTAACAGACGCGCTTTTCGTAACACTTTATTTTAGTGAAAATGAATATCGTCTAGTGATGATCAAATTTCTAATGAATTTGATATTTTGCACAACAAATCCTTTGAATATATCAAATTCATTAAAGGTTTAAACACCACTAGACGATCAAACGTGTTGATCATTCATTTTCACTAAAATAAATGGCGACGAAAAGCGCATCTGTTATTTCCTGTTCCTTGTCGTGTGTAGGATATGTCACATGGCCTACAATACTTCATGCCAAACAATCCATTTGTAGGTATAAAAAGTAATTATCAATTATCAGGCCAGTATAATAATATTAAAAAAAAGTTAATTTTCAATTGCAATTTATTATATTGCAAATAATAATGAATGACTATCGCTTCCGAAGTGACAAAATAAAATAAAAATTGCCAAAACTAAATTCATGTAATGCAAAACTGTATATACATGCGAAAATAATATTCAAGATAGCATCAGGAGTAAGTGGTCAACTGTGGACAACATTTTTACGGCAAATTTGCCTTCGTCATGCATAAACAAATATCATAAATCCGGAGATCAAAATATTCGGGTCAAGTAATCGTTTAAAATCTATGTCCACTCACAAAAATGAGCCTCCTCATGGGTTTTTTTCCCTCACTAATATGCTTAGAGTAAGATGAACCGAGGAGAGATGTTCCTAAATTGTAAAATATTAAGTAAACAGAAAAAAATGTATCACTTTTCAATCTTTAACTCCCCCTTCAATTTGTTTCTACTGTATTAATTAATGAACACGTGTCATATCTAAACAAAGTCTGATTGATCTGCAGCTTACCCTCCCCCCGCTGTTTTGGTACGAACTTAAATCTGATCCTGATTAAATTCGATCCCAAAATAGTCACTAAAAAGGCATACATATCTAAATAGTCGTAATGAATTCCACTGAGCACAAAACTACTCCAAATCAGATTTTATTTATTTGGATATTCTAAAATACATTTCTTTTTGGCAGAAATTACCAAAAAATAATTATTATCTGGTTTGACTGTGAAACACTGATTTAAGATTTACATTGTACACAAAATATTATAAAATATTTTATGTACCACCCTTTGATCTGAAAACATATCATGTTTAAGCATAAAATCGTCAAAAATTGTTTTTCGTCTCGATCGCTACACTCGGTGATATTTTTAAAATTTTATGGAATAACACCCCTTTCAAAATTCAGGGTCCGCCCCTACAGGTAAGAGTACTTTTGAACTGTGCAGTATATCTGAGGTAGTTAATGCACACCTTTGCATTATCCAGATTATAGCACAGTAACAACAAAGAAATTTTACTCATTACATGCGTTAAAGTCTCGTTAAAGTGCTAAATAACTATATAACAATTACTTTGTCGTTATAGTACTGTTAAAGTTCTCAATAACAACATAACCAAGTATATTACTCCGTCGGCATACTGCGGTTATAGTACTCAATAAATACATAACCTAGTATATTACTCCGTCGGCATACTGCGGTTATAGTACTCAATAAATACATAACCTAGTATATTACTCCGTCGGAATACTCCGGTTAAAGTACTCAATAAATACATAACCAAGTATATTACTCCGTCGGCATACTGCGGTTATAGTACTCAATAAATACATAACCTAGTATATTACTCCGTCGGCATACTGCGGTTATAGTACTCAATAACTACATAACCTAGTATATTACTCCGCCGGTATACTGCGGTTATAGTACTCAATAAATACATAACCTAGTATATTACTCCGTTGGCATACTGCGGTTATAGTACTCAATAAATACATAACCTAGTATATTACTCCGTCGGCATACTCCGGTTATAGTACTCAATAAATACATAACCAAGTATATTACTCTGTCGGCATACTGCGGTTATAGTACTCAATAAATACATAACCAAGTATATTACTCCGTCGGCATACTGCGGTTATAGTACTCAATAAATACATAACCTAGTATATTACTCCGTCGGCATACTGCGGTTATAGTACTCAATAAATACATAAACAAATAAATTTATTTGTTCAGTGTATGTTCAATGGTGTTAATATGTCCTTTGATTGAGTTAAGCTATTTCAGTTGATATTTTATAGTGTGTCTTTCTATGTTGTGATGTTACACTATTGTTTCAGAAAAAGGGTGAAGGTTTGGTACCATTAAAACGTTTAAACCCGCTGCATTTGTTTGCACCTGTCCTAAGTCAGGAATCTGATGTTCAGTAGTTGTCGTTTGTTGATGTGGTTCATAAGTGTTTCTCGTTTCTCGTTTTTATATAGATTAGACCGTTGGTTTTCCCGTTTGAATGGTTTTACACTAGTAATTTTTGGGGCCCTTTATAGCTTACTGTTCGGTGTGAGCCTAGGCTCCGTGTTGAAGACCGTACTTTGACCTATAATGGTTAACATTTATAAATTTTGACTTGGATGGAGAGTTGTCTCATTGGCACTCATACCACATCTTCTTATATCTATAACCTAGTATATTACTCCGGCGGAATACTCTGGTTAAAGTACCTAATAACTACATAACAAAATATGTTACTTCGTCGTCATAGTCCTGATAAAGTACTCGATCACTACATAACCAAGTATGTTACTCCGTCGTTACAATCCCTTAAAGTACACAATAACTACAAAACCAAGTATTATACTCCATCGTTATACTCTCGTTAAAGTACGCAATAACTACAAAACAAAGTATGTTACTCCGTTGTTTAACTCCCATTAAGTACTCAATAACTTGATAACGCAGTATATTACTCAAATAACTTTAAAACTAAATATATTACTCCATCTTTATAGTTCGTTAAAAAGAACTCAATAACTACACACCCAAGTATATTACTCCGCTGTTATATATAGTCCCATAAAGTATTAAATAACAAAAACAAAAACAAAACGATAATGTATCTGAGTCGGTATACTCCCGTTTAAGTATGAACAATTAAATAACCAAGAATGTTACTACAGATGAACCCTTTTAAGTACTCAATAACTTCATAACCAAGTACAACACTCTGTCGTTATTCTCCCGTTAAAGTACTCAATAACTAGAAAGCAAGTATGTTTCTCAAAAACTATATAATCAAATATGTTATTCCGTCGCTAACTCCCCTTAAAGACCTCAATGATATTTTCTTCCGTTAAAGTTCTCAATACAATAACTACATAACCAGCATGTTAGTATACAGCTACATCACTTAGTATATTACTCTGTCGTTGTAGTCTCGAATAGTGCTCAATAACTTCATAACTAAGTATGTTACTCCGTCGTTATACTGCCCTTAAAGTACTCAATAACTTAAAAACAAAATGTTAGTCAATAACTACATCATTAAGTACATTACCCCGTCGTTATACTCCCCTTAAAGTAGACAATAACTACATCATTAAGTACATCACTCCGTCGTTATACTCCCCTTAAAGTAGTCAATAACTACATCATTAAGTACATTACTCCGTCTTTATACTCCCTTAAAGTAGACAATAACTACATCATTAAGTACATTACTCCGTCGTTATACTCCCCTTAAAGTAGACAATAACTACATCATTAAGTACATTACTCCGTCGTTATAGTCTCGTTACAGTACTGTCATTACCCACATTACCACGTTTGTTTCTCCGGTGTTAAAGTTCTCAATAACTACATCATTAAATACATTACTCCGTCGTTATACTCCCCTTAAAGTAGACAATAACTACATCATTAAGTACATCACTCCGTCGTTATACTCCCCTTAAAGTAGTCAATAACTACATCATTAAGTACATTACTCCGTCTTTATACTCCCCTTAAAGTAGACAATAACTACATCATTAAGTACATTACTCCGTCGTTATACTCCCCTTAAAGTAGACAATAACTACATCATTAAGTACATTACTCCGTCGTTATACTCCCCTTAAAGTTCTCAATAACTACATAAACAACATGTTAGTATATAGCTACATCACTTAGTTTATTACTCCGTCATTATAGTCTCGAATAATACCCAATAACTGCATAACTAAGTATGTTACTCCGTCGTTATACTGCCCTTAAAGTACTCAATAACCTAAAAACAAAATGTTAGTCAATAACTACATCATTAAGTACATTACTCCGTCGTTATAGTCTCGTTAAAGTACTCAATAACTAATAAAAACAAGTATGTATCTGAGTCGTTATAATTGCGTTTAAAGTATGAAAAAATTAAATAACCAAGAATGTTACTACAGTTGAACCCTACGTTATGCTCCCATTAAAGTGATCAATAACTACAGAGCCAAGTATGGAACAGTTTACTACAAGAAATAAAGATGAGTAATACACGTGTATCTTTTAAAACAAAATGTTAAAAGTTTTTCATAAATTGTGCAAATTAATATGCTTTTTCATTAATATTTATATACAATTTTATATTGTGTATATATCATTATAATATTATATATACTTTATAAAAATGTTATTATTATTTTGAGGACTCTCAGGAAAATCAGTTTTAACTAATGGGATTATCCTCTTGAAATAAAGATTATCTGTTTATTCATTTATCTAGTTGCTCTGTTGTTATACTCCCTTAAAGTACTCTATAACTACATAATCAAGTATGTTACTCCGTCGTTATACTCCCTTAAAGTACTCATAAACTACCTAACAAAATATGTACTCTATAACTACATAACCATGTATTTAACTCCGTCGTTATACTATCGTTAAAGAACTCATAAATTCAATAACCATGTATGTTACTCCCGTTGTTATACTCCAGTTAAAGTACGTAATAACTACATAACCGAGTATGTTACTCAATGACTACATACCAAGTATGTTACTCCGTCGTTATACTCCAATCAAAGTACTCAATAACTACAAAACCAAGGATGTTACTCAATAACAACAGTACAAAGTATTTACTCCGTCGTTATACTCCCGTTTGAAGAATGTTACTCTGTCTTTATACTCCCTTAAAGTACTCTAAAACTACACAACCAAGTATTTTACTACGTCTTTATACTCCTTTAAAGTACTCAATAACTACATAATCAAGTGTGTTACTCCGTCTTTATACTCCTTTAAAGTACCCAATAACTTCATAACCAAATATGTTACTCAATAACTACATAACCAAGTATGTTTCTCCTTCGTTAAAGTAACAAATAACTACATAATTAAGAATTTTACTCAATAACTACAAGTCAGGAGCCTCTGGCCTTTGTTAGTCTTGTATTATTTTTACTTTTAGTTTCTTGTGTATAATTTGGAGTTTAGTATGACGTCCATTATCACTGAACTAGTATATATATTTGTTTAGGGGCCAGCTTAAGGACGCCTCCGGGTGCGGAATTTCTCGCTGCATTGAAGACCTATTGGTGACCTTCTGTTGTTGTCTGTTCTGTGGTCGGGTTGTTGTCTCTTTGACACATTCCCCATTTCCATTCTCAATTTTAATTGACTTTTGAAAAACCTAGTGACATTCATTTCTGCCGTTGGCCTCAGTGAATGTCAGTTTTTCAAAAGTCAATAAAACCACACATTTACACATTTACCTCATCAAAAGACAGTATTTGTATATCATACTCCAATTAAAGTGCTCAATAACAATTAACAATTAACTCAATCAGTTTAATTGAGGTTTGGAGCTGGCATGTCAGTAACTGCTAGTAGCCCTTTGTTAATTTATGTATCATTGTCATTTTGCTTAGTTTCTTTTGATACCTATTCTGACATCGAACTCGGACTTCTTTTAAACTGAGTTTTACTGTGCGTATCGCTGTGTGTTTCTTTATTCTACATTGGTTAGAGGTATAGAGGGAGGGTTGAGATCTCACAAAACATGTTTAACCCCGCCGCATTTTTGCGCCTTTTCCCAAGTCAGGAGCCTCTGGTCTTTGTTAGTCTTGTATGATTTCTAATTTAAGTTCATTTATATGTTTTGGAGTTTAGTATGACGTCCATTTTCACTGAACTAGTACACATTTTATGTAGGGGCCAGTTGAGGACACCTCCGGGTGCGTTAAAGACCCATTGGTGGCCTTCGGCTGTTATTTGCTCTTTGGCCGAGTAGTTGTCTCTTTGACGTATTCCCCATTTCCATTCTCAATTTTATACTACTCCCGTCGTTATACTCCCTTAGAGTACATAAAAGTACTCAAAAACTACATAACCAAGTATACTACTCCCGTCGATACACTCCCGTTAAAGTACCCAATAGCTACATAATTTTAAAGTATGTTTCTCCGTCGTTACACTCCCGTTAAAGTACTCAATGACTTCATAACCAAGTATGTTACTCAATAACTTCTGTACAAAATATGTTACTCTGCCGTTATGCTCCCAATAAAGTACTCAATAACTACATTACCTAGTATGTTACTCAATAACTAAAGTACAAAATATGTAACTCTGTCGTTATGCTATTATCAGTCGTTAAGTACTCTTAAATTACATAACCAAGTATGTTACTCCAGTCGTTACACCCCTGTTAAAGTAAATATACTAAATAACTGCATAACCAAGTATGTTACTTTAGATGAATAAAACATATTTTTATCTCATTAATTATTATTTATATTATTAATTTCATTAATCGAATGTATAATAATTTCTCAGCCGTATGTATCTTTCGTTTATAATTTCAGAGGTTGGTAATGACCTGGTAATAAATTGCTAATATCTTCAAGACAGCTTACCAAATCCTGTTCGTTGAAATGCATATTCAACACCATATATAGATATAAGAAGATGTGGTATGAGTGCCAATGAGACAACTCTCCATCCAAATCAAAATTTATAAAAGTAAACCATTATAGGTCAAAGTACGGAGCCTTGGCTCACACCGAACAGCAAGCTATAAACGGCCCCAAAAATTATTAGTGTAAAACCATTCACACAGGAAAACCAACGGTCTAATTTATATAAAAAACGAGAAACGAGAAACACTTATGAATCACATCAACAAACGACAACAACTGAACATCAGATATTCATATATAACCAGAACAAGATATGATCCATATGGCCATGGTATTGCGGGGGACCTCGATATCGTTCAAGACAGAGAGGTTAAAAACGTTTTGAAAAAAGGACCAAAATATCTGTTGATTCCTATTTAAATAAATGTATGAATGTTGTCGATATTCGAATATCACATTTTGAAAATAAGTCAGAACTAAAGAAAAGGGTACATAATACAGCTATTTCTAGAATTAAAAATAATCTTCAAGAACTTTCAAAGCAAAGAAGCCAACAATGTGGTGGTGGTGGTATGCCGTAAATACTACACGGACGTTCTTAAGAATGAAATTTTAAATTCATCTTCATTCAAGTCTGTGCGCTCCACAGAGAGTCATATAGTAAACAAACATATCACAACCACATCACAGCTTAAGGCCTCTTCTGAACATTTGAAGGTCCCTACTATGTCTTTGTTACGTAAACTACACAAAAAACAGTAAAATATAGTTTCATCTCAGCCTCTAGTAAGTGTTCTACAACTAATCTTTCAGTGCTTTTAACTAGTTCTTTAACTACTATCAAAGACCTATCATTAACTTTTGTAATAAAATATATGAAAGTAGTGGAACTCACTATTTTTAGAGTGAAAAAGATTCTTTAAATTACGTGCTTTTAATGGTAATTTTGGTTCTGTTTACAGTTTTGACTTTTCAACTCTTTACACTACATTTCCACACAATCTAATAAAAAAAAGTGTTCCTGATTAATTAAATGGTCGTTCGGTAAATCTGAATGCAAATATATTTGATGCAACTCATTTAAAGCCTTCTTCCCTAATGAGAAAGGTAAATATGCTAGATATACGTACTGTACGTGTGATGAAATGATTGAAGCTGTTAATTTTCTCCTTGATACTATTTGTGTACGTATACGTTTTGTCAATAAAGTTTATCGACGGGTTGCATGTATTGTGCCCTTTAATAACAGACTTACTTGTTCTTGTACTGTTATGAATCACAGTTTATGACCAAACTTAGTAAAGACACGTCTAAATTCCATTTAATTGATAAATTCAACAACACTTACCGTTATCTTGATGATATTTTTTCATTAAATAATCAAGAATTTTCTAAATATACTGCCGAAATTTACCAAAAGGAACTTATTTTAAATAAATTAAATATAAAAGGCAATAACTGTCCTTTCCAAGATTTAGATATTTCAGTTTTACATTGGAAATTTCACACTAGAATTTACGACAAAAGGACGATTTTTCGTTCCATATATATTCTTTTTTGGATGGTGATGTTCCTTTAGTACCATCTGAACGTAATCTATGTATTACTGGTAAATCATTAAGTCAGTGATTTTATTACCACAAATTACTTAAAACCTTTACTAAATTCTTTCATAGATATAAATATTTGGTTTTGAAGTTTGGTTGTTCCTGTAGAAAACTTATTTCAAAAGGGATAGCACATCTTCATTTTTACGGAGATGTTGTTTACCGCTCGGAAATTTATAAACGATCCTGGTAAACTTCTCGATCCTTTGAATAAACTTATTCTAAAATATTACTAATTCAACACTGTAATTAGATCTTTGAATATTGTTTTTATTGGTATTAATATTGATTTTGTTATCAGAAAATTAAAAGCAAACTAAATATTATATGCATATTCATGGCTCTACAATCTGTCGATACATGTATCTTGGCATTGCACGAAGTCCTGTTTTTCTCTGACTGTTTATGGCGTCTTTGTTCTAAATCCATTTGATGTTGGATGTGTACTGATTGATTATTTAGTCTTAGATGCATGATTTTTTTTATTAGTTGTTATTGGCTTCGAACTAGCTGTCAGTAACTACGAGTACTATCAAATTTGTACTTAGTGTCTTTTTTGTTGTTGGGATGTACAAGTACCCGGCCACGTTCACTCTGTGTTTTTTATATGTATTTCTATTTGCATCCATCTGATGAATTAAGCCTTTTTCAACTGATTTTTATAGTTTGTTCTTATGTTGTACTGTTACGCCACTGTCCCAGGTTAGGGGGGGAGGTTGGGTGCCTACTAACACGTTTAACCTCGACACATTCTGTATGTGCCTGTCCCAAGTAAGGAGCATGTAATTCAGTGGTTGTCGTTTGTTGCTGTGCTACATATTTGTGTTTCGTTTATTATTTTGTACATAGATTAGGCCTTAGTTTTCTCGTTTGAATTGTTTTACATTTGTCATTTCGGGGCATTTTATAGCTGACTATGCGGTATGGGCTTTGCTCATTGTTGAAGGCCTTACGGTGACCTACAGTTGTTAATTTCTGTGTCATTTGGTCTCTTGTGAAGAGTTAACTCATTGGCAATCATACTATATCTTCTTTTTTATATATACAAGTCAGCTCAAGATGCCAAAAATGTGCACTGAATATTATAGATTCAGAACATTAGAAACTATACAGAAGTATGTAGGGAGCATACTGCATATCGAAAAATGTTCACTATTTTCGCTGTTGACATTAAACCCCGAAATGTACACTACTCAGACAGTTCTTTGTTTATTTCAAACACGAATGATGAACTTTCCAAAGATTCAAGTTAACTGTCCAATATAAGACCCAAACGGCAAAACAAAAAACATAATGGTATAATTACCCGACATACGCCATGATGGCATCGTAATAAATGTGGTCATCTGGTTAAAATCACTTAAAAAGATTATTAAAAAATATTTATTTCTTTGGCAAAGTAATCAACAATATATTATAATTTGCATCCATTTGAAAACAATCATTACATACACACGAATGGTAATAAAGATATATTGACTACAATGTGTAAAACTTGAGCGTGATTTTAATATTATTTGAAAATTTTAGTGTTAACATTTCGCCATTTCTCGTTACCATGTCATATAATTATATATTTTAATTATTCTTATACAGGATACTCATAATACAATGTTCATACAAACAAACACAAACACACATTTACTCTTAAAACCAAGCTTCCCCAGTAAAAATAAGCATGATATATATATATAAATAATCTATGAATGCATGGTGATTTTAAGTTTTAATGAATACGATTTAGAAATAGGCAAAATGATGAGGAAGAAAAAAATGAATTGTTAATTTCCGTACAAATACTGGTAAAAAACACTAATTACACTTAAAAAAAAGACGAAACTGTTTGCTCTTAATGAAATTGTACAGGGCGAATTTTGACATATATCAGACAATTTTCATCTCTTTTGTTGAATAAAAAATGAGGTTCCTCATAGGGCTACCTGGTAATCGAATAATCTAAACAATTAATCTTTGAAAATTAAAAAATTAAATTGGATACATTTAAAACAAAATAATTGATAATTCCTTATCCAACCCCCATGAGGAGCCTCATTAATAAATAGATAAATACAAATAAATGAATTAATAAGTTATCCCACTTAAATCTTTTTTGAATATTGTTATTTTTTACTTGGCACAATCATGCCGTGCATTTTCGCCCCGTTTTCCAAACTAGTCATTAGAATCATCTTGCGCATTGTTTTAATACATGATGACGGTGATATGCATAGGGATGTATCCTTTTCTAATCTAAGATTTTTTTCCTATTCTTCTATGGTCCGTTCTTTCCAAAAGGGTTTCACACCTCTATGCATCGTCATACAAACGTTTTCGTTTAGAAGTACACAGGAGCAAGATCTTATCATAATCACTTTTGTTTTACGAAAATGTCTCTAAAATTGCGGCGCTGTCTTTCAATATGAAACAGCTATATTACGAAAGGACTTGTTTGGAATGAGGGAGGGGTCAGAATGCGGATAGATTGTGTCTTCTAAACAAGAACTTCCAAATCTTCAGCAAGATGCAAGCTCACGATTTTAAATGCGAATTGTCATAACGTATTCAGTCAGCTTTAAGCAAATGTCTACACTGAGCATTTAGTCTGGCATTCAAAACTGTCTTAATAGTCTTCCGAAAGTGACTAGTTTGATGGAATGACGTCATCTCATGTTGAACGCTGAACACTAAGTTGTTATAGGCAAGTTCTTGCATCATGTCAATTGAATTTATTAGATGTAAATTGGTATTGTAGAGATTGTGAGAAGGCAGCTTCACGGAACCTTCGTCATTACCAATTATCACGATGATTGTCGCTGTAAAAAGAGAATTAGTCAAATTTTAATTTTAATGTAAAGGAACACTAAGAGGGTGGTAATGGGGGTACCTTCATGACGAATAACGGTAAAAAAATCTTGCCAAATGACGTTAACGGCAATTTTTGGTGCATGACGATAAAATGAAGACTTTCTTCAAGACGATAAACAGATCGACAAATTTTGACGAATCACGATAAGGATATGTTGACGAATCACGGTAAAATTTTAACCAATTTGACGCTAACGGTAGCCGAAAATGACCGTTTGACATCTGACGGTAAAGGGCATTCATACCCTCCACTAAGGGAACGACCATTTAACTTCAAGGGGGTTTATGGTTTTTTTCCTAAAAAAATATTCTGATCGCCAATTTGATAAGAAAAATATTCTGGTCAAGCAGATGACAAAAAAAATATTCTGAATCCAGATTTTCCCATACCTCATAGTGTTAAATTTTGAAAAAAAATAATTTTTAGCGTCGAAAAACTAAATAAAAATGTTCGCGAAAAAATTTCTGACTCAGAAAAAAACCATACCCCCTTTTGAAGTTAAATGGTTGCTCCCTAACAAAGATTGTTTTGAACAAAGCCTTTTTTTCAACTTCAGATATTGTCTGGCACTAATATAGTTGTTAACAATGCCCCTTAGTGCTACAACAATGACACCAAGGTTCCTCCTTTTGTTGTTAATTACTAACAAAATCAGGGGATTTCATTGGCAAACTTTTTATACATTTATATATTATGTGTTAACAAAGTCTTTTAGTCAAATTAAGATTTAGGTCATTATTTCACTAAAGTTTAATATTGTGTGGGCGTAAATGTAGAAATGTCAATCATCCACATCACATGCAGGTTTAGTCATATTTCAAACAAAGTACCAATGCAAATATTTTAAAGCCAAATTTAGTGTATACTACTCTAACCTGCAGACATGAACATTGTAGAAAGATCTAGGAAAGGATGTCACGATCACCTCAAAACATCTTGCCATATAAACATGTATTCGTAAAGTACTACGTCCTGCAGACATTGTCTGTGAAATCATTGAAACTTCAATACCGGTTAATCCGAATAACCAGTTAGTCAAAAATGTTCGATTTGACAACACTAGTACAATAACACCCCAGTGTCATTTAAGTAGAAAACAAAATCTAAATATTGTATCAGTATTCTGCAGTAAAGGATCCCTACAAATGTTGTTGAAATACTTATACACGATATCGTGAGTAGATTCGGGTGTATACTAAATAGTGTTTCAAGTTGTCTTTATTTTGGAATAAGAAATTAATGTGTAAAGGGGAGAAAACTCTAATGTTGTAATACTTTTGCAAGGGGAAGAAACTAAGATTGTATGTACTTTAACAGATCTTTGGGAATTTTTTAGTATCCAAACCGAGAGAAGGTACTAGCTTCACAATTATTCTAAAACCATACTTTGATTGCTAATACAATTGATGTTATTGATTTAGATAGAGAGTTCGCGGAGCGTTTGGAAGACAGAATAATACACAATAAAGCGTTGCCTGTAAGGACACTTATGTAACTTCGGTATCCAAGCAATACAGTAAAGAAAGATCCATTTTTTCATCTTTAGTTGCGCTCATTTACATGTTTAACCCCGTCCCTTTCAGCATGTGCTTGTTCCAAGACAGGAGCATGTACTCAGTGGTTGTCATTGGTTGCTATCTGTTAACTATGTTTTTCAATTAATGTTTTTTTACATAATTATGGCCGTTAGTTTTTTCGTTTGAATTGTTAACATGTGTTACGTCGAGGCCTTTTATAGCCGTTTATTCGGTATGGATTTTGCTCGCCGTAAGGTGACATATAATTACTTAATGTCTCAATGAAAATCCTATATCATATCTCCTTATCAATCTAAATTATTCAATTACTGTGGTTTTTAAGTATTTCTTAAGCTTTTCATATTCAATTCTGTACGATATTTCTTTAACTCAATATGTCTACAAAACACCAAATAGTTTGTTAGACACGATAGATTTACTTTTTGATAATATTTGGATTTGCATATAGTTTGGCCATGAGCATCACTGAAGAGACATTTATTGTCGAAATGCGAATCTGGTGCAGAAAATTGGTACCGTTCATGTTATATTTACCATACTGTGTCTAAAAGAAAGAACACGATGTCTTAGATGCATGATTTTTTTTTATTAGTTGTTAGTGGTTTTGAACTAGCTGTCAGTAACTGCGAGTACTCTCAGATCTGTACTTAGTGTCTTTTTGCTTTTTGGATGTACAAGTACCCGGCCACGTCCACTTGTATTTGTAGTATTTGTATTTTTATCCATCTGATGAGTTAAGCCTCTTTCAACTGATTTTTTATAGTTCGTTCTGATGTTGTACTGTTACACCACTGTCCCAGGTTAGGGGGGGGGGGGGGTCCCGCTAACATGTTTAACCCCGCCACATTCTGTATGTATGTGTCTGTCCCAAGTCAGGAGCCTGTAATTCAGTGGTTGTCGTTTGTTTATGTGTTACATATTTGTTTTTCGTTCATTTTTTGTACATAAATTAGGCCGTTAGTTTTCTCGTTTGAATTGTTTTACATTGTCATTTCGGGGCCTTTTATTGCTGACTGTGCGGTATGGCTTTGCTCATTATTGAAGGCCGTACGGTGACATATTGTTCTTAATTTCTGTGTTATTTGGTCTCTTGTGGAGAGTTGTTTCATTGGCAATCATACCACATCTTCTTTTTTATATATACGACATACGGTATGCTTCTTTAATGTAAAGTCAGTGGCGGATCCAGAAATTTTCATAAGTTGGGGCCCACTGACTGCCTAAGAGGGGGCCCGCTCCGGTCATGCTTCAGTGATTCCCTATATAATCAACCAAATTTTTCCCAGAAAAGGGGGGGCCTGGCCCCCTCGCCCCCTCTAAATCCGACTCTGTTAATAGCTGTTAATGGAAAGTGGCTTTGTATGCCTTAAAACAATCGTTTGTGTAGCTATTTTGTGAAATGAAAGACAACTCCTATTCAAATTGGGAGCAACTTGTATTTTTGTTTATACGCTCTGCTTTTAAACATAACACATACACTTCGTTAAGTAGATCATACTATGTATTTGAAAGTTAGAATTCATTGTCAACGTCACCATGATAAATTATTTTTCAATTACATACCTCCAAGTCGTTTCATTATCTTTAACGAAACAGCCAAAAGGTCACGACCTCCGTTGGTATGGTTACCATGACTATTACAAATTACGATGAAAAGTTTAACATGTGGAATGCTGTTTATGTCTTTCTGTGATTCTATCATGAAGTACGGATGCGAAACAGCGGCG
This sequence comes from Mytilus coruscus, assembly GCA_017311375.1. NCBI lineage: Eukaryota > Metazoa > Mollusca > Bivalvia > Mytilida > Mytilidae > Mytilus > Mytilus coruscus. The sequence goes on from CM029603.1 coordinate 85,680,324, forward strand.
ACTTTGACGTCGTAGAACTGGTTCAACATGGCCTCCACCACGTTTGTGTAGACAGGGATGTTTTCGTACTTGAAGAGCACGATACAGACTTCGTTCTTCAAAATTCCTAATTTTGGTATCATTGATATGTTAGGAGAGTTAGTCTGCTGTAAAATATATAAGATGCAGATGTAACAAATGGTTTTACCTCAAAAATTGTTAAGAATTGAATTGATCGAAGTGTCAGAACTTAAATCTTTCCTCGTAAGATTTCAAAAGAGTACTCCAAAACTATATGACCTTAAGGATGTTCGCTACTTTGATTCAAAATAACAAGACTGTTATAAATTAAAAGGATATAAATAAAGAAGCTAAAAAAGCAGAAAAAAAATGAAGGGTCCGTGTGCTTGTTTTCGAGATATAAGCCATTGAAAATTTGGCGGGAAATAATTCTCTGTAGATTTTTCTTACACTTAACATTTGCACCTTTTCTTTTTAAAAAACGATGAAAAAATAACAAGGATTTTGTAAGATTTTTAAAGATGACATTTTAAACTATATGTAATTAAATCATAGAACGAAAAGTAGGGGATAATGGGCACAATTTTTAAAGGTATTACATGGATAAAACCAGAGGATTCCGAATATCTGGCAAAAACTCAAAAAGGAGCGAACATCCTTGATTAGATTTCGCCAACCGCACAGCGATATTTTCATTTCGGTGTTTGGACAGTTTCAAAGAAAGGCGGAGTTATCTAATTTTTAATACCTGAAGAAAAATGCAGACAGATGTTTGTGTATAGTGAATCTTATAAAGAAATTGAATGTTTTTACTTTATGAAATATTTTAGTTCGACGGCACATGGTTTCATTGTTCGAAATATATTGTTAGTAGAGCAGACGGTGCTTATTGGTCGAAATATATTGTCAGTAAAGCAGACAGTGCTTTCATTGGTCGCAGTGTATTGTCAGTGGATGAGACTTCATAAGTTTGATTTACTTGTGTCTCATCATTTTGCTTAGATTTCGCGGCAAATAAAATATGTTTACCATTATTTCGTCAAGTTGGTTATTTATTTTCTATTCCTTATTCGTTACTTATTCCTTACTCTTTATTCTTTACGTATTCCTTGTTACGTATTCGTTCCTTATTCCTTATTCCTTGCTTATGCCTTATTCATTACTTATTCCTTATTCGTTACTTATTGGCTTTAAATATGTTGACCCTTTTTAATGCTTTCTTTTCTTTTCTTGGCCCTGGTGTTAGTTACGGGTTCGAGGAGGTAAAATTACCCTGGTAGCGCGTATGTACCCGTTTCCGCTCTCGACTTATACTCTGTTATTTACTCGCCATTAATTCGTTCCTTGTTCGTTGTTTATAAGTTGCCCCTTTTCGATGATTTCTGACGTACAACAGAGACAAGAAAATGAAAAAGGAATGAGGAATAAGTAACGAATAAGACATAAGTAACGAATTGTAAAGGGATAGGGAATAAGTATAACGAATAAGGAACAAGGAACTCACTTGACCTATTGCTAGTGCGGATTTCATATAAGCCCTCTATTTGAAGGTTTTGTGGTTGACTGCTCTATTTGATAAATTAGTATTATATGTGAATATATATATATATCACAGATTGTCACATATCTGTTCTGTTCGCCATTGATTCTATCATTTTTTTTCTTTTCTCCGCTGTATTTGACGTTGGAATTTCAATGTTAGTACTGAACCGCCGGTGCTATAGAGTCACCCCCTATGCCAGTTTTTCCGCTGAAGGGAAAAATGGCATTAACTTATAAGTTTTAGATCATTGTCATTCTTTCCCCGCGGAAAGTTGACAATACGTATACAGATAGCATTTTTCCCCATACCCCCTCCCCTAACAATATGGATTTCACTATTTATATCGTCAAAATTGCACGGCTATTTATTGTATATATTTTCCGTATTTTTGAAGAAATAATTGATCTCTGGTTAGGAGAGGATTGGCGACTTCAAACGGGTTTAACCCAGCCACATTCTGTATGTGCCTGTCCCTTTAGTTAAGTGGTTGTCGTTTGTTGCTGTGTAACTTATTTGTTTTTCTTTCATTATTTTGTACATAAATTAAGCCGTTAGTTTTCTCGTTTGAATTGTTTTACATTTGTCATTTCGGGGCCTTTTATTTATAAATGACTGTGCGGTATGGGCATTGCTCGTTGTTGTGGTGACCTATAGTTGTTAATTTCTGTGTCATTTGGTCTCTTGTGGAGAGTTAAACATATGTTGAAAATCAATTATCAATTAAAGGATATAGAACTTCTTTTAATAATTTTAGCTTTACCACACCATCATCGTATCATTATACATTTAATATCAGATGACTTATTTTTATATGAAGCATAGTCTGATTTGGTGTTCACATCCATTCTCCTCCGTGCACCCTTGGTATGTGTTACTTGACTTTTTGTAGGACGTCGTAAGCAATGGGTCAGAATATCTTATAAATATTAAACAAATTCATTCCTGCGGTGAAAGTGTAAATCTTCAACTTCTACAGTAAAATTTTAACATCCACAGTTAATATGAATTGAAACATTGGAACACATGTTCATATCAAAAGAATATGTGGTTTGATTGCCAATGAGACAACTCTCCACAAGAGACTAATTTCACAGGACAAATACTTGAAAATCCGCTTCTGTCTGGTGAGGTGTAGTTTTTTTTTTTTTTAATACAAATGTTTACCGCTATAGCGTCAGCAATGTTAAATACCTGAAACATAACCTTTTTCTCCTCCTTTCTTATCATGATGTCTGTTTCATCCTTCGGTCTGTCTATATCATTCTCTGTCATACCATTCATGACTGCACCATTCATGTGAGCCTTCTTTGCTCTCATGGTGGCTATCTTACTCTTTATCAGATCAACCAACGGTCTCACGTGAGGTCTAATTTGTCGTACCACCTCAACCATCACAATGACGAATAAAATGAAACCGATTATTTCTGAAAAGGGAAATATTGGACAATTTATTAAACTTTTGGCAATGAATTTTCTAGCATGTCTTGTTAGTATTGCTGATAAGTAATTCTATATTTACCAGTGAAATTTATCTGGAAAATGTTGCATTGACCTCGGGCATTCGATTGAGTAAGCTCGAAAAGTTTATTTGGATTGTGTCATCATATGAATTATCGAGAACACCGGGTGTACTAAAGGTTGCCATTTAAAGAGCCTTAAACTGCGACTTCGCAGGAAGTAAATTCATTGATGAGGGCTATACTTTTATATGTGTTTTTGTGTCAATATATATATGAGATACAATAATAAAATGTGGACACATGAAAATGGCTCGATTATTTTTGTGGCATCCTTTAAGTAACAGCAATTTTGACTCTAAGATCAATAAAATGCAGTTTTTCTCTTTATAAAAGGATCAATTAAAAGATTGGTAAATTTCATTTTACATTTTGTCGAATCATAATCTGTACAAAGATGATCTAAAAAAATGAAAGAATGAACTTCATAACCTCAACACAATTTATCAAATACTACAGTAACCTCATACGTCAAAGACAAATTACATCATGTACTCAACAATAACAGTAACAAAGGGACAAGAAAGGCAGAAGTTTGAAAAAAAATCTCTTTTCTGTGTGAACTATAAGATCAAAACTTGGTATAGTTGTAATATTATTCATTAACAAAACCAACATAAATATAAATGTTTCTTCTGCTTCTTCTGCCAGATAATGGCCACAATCAACAAACTGATTATACTGCCATGGATTTGGTGCGCATACTACACCCCCCCCTCCCCCAAGAGAAATGGGAATAATATTTGTAAGTTTGTTTGTTATCTAAAAGCGCCAATTTTGACAACCATTAACGGACATAGTAAGCCTGCATGAAGACACATTACCCTTTTCGTTCTTGCGAAAAAAACAGCTAATTCTTTGTTTAATTAAAGCTCTTCATACTTGTATATGGCTTGGTCCAACCGGGATGGAAGTCTATGGATTGGTCCAGTCAGGATGAACGTCTATGAATTGGTCCGGCCGGGATGGAAGTCTATGGATTGGCCCGGTCGGGATGGAAGTTTATTGATTGGTCCGGCCGGGATGAAAGTATATGGCTTGGTCCGGCCGGGATGGAAGTCACAGTCTCTTGTCCTCAAGCCAATCTCGCTACCGGAATACATCTGACAGTCGGATATAGGGGTGTACTGGACGAATGCCTCCCCCTATTTGATAAAAAAAACAACTTTTCCGCTCTATGGAATTACCCCCTCCCCCCTCCTTTTTCAAAAATCCTGGATCCGCCTCTGTCTGAGTTGTTTGCTGCCAAACTATTAAAATAATTGATTAGTTCGAAATGGAATTTGCCTATAGGAACACTTGATTAGTTCGAAGTGAAATTTGCCTATAGGAACACTCGATTTGTTCGAAGTAGAACTGGCTTATATGGACACTTCATATCATCTTTGGAGTTCAAAGCATTAAGGCATTGTGTAAATTTATCGCAGTATTCGGTCTAGTTATTTATTACTTATGGCAAAATAAAAAAAATATTTCTATCAAAGCAGTTTCTGCAAACGACTGTTAAAAGAATACTGAATCATAATGATATGTAGCATTTACTCAAACAAAAATACATTTTTGCACTAGTATTGCAATATTGCACCCAACACATATTTTAAATTCGCAGTGTGTTTTAAGTAGATTCGCAATAAAGTCTGGTTTAATTCTTTTTTTGTTGTTGTAATTTTGATGCTATAACCATGCATTAAATCTAGATCTGATTCATTTTCATTAGTTAAGAAAATATCATTGAAAGAATGAGTATAGTTAAATTTTCTTTGAATTAAAATCCGTTGCCGTCCAAAATCGATCAAATATTATACACATGAATATCTATAATATCCCGTACATACTGCATGTTCAATGTAAATATATTGAAAGGCTGTTGTAACAGGTTGTACGTATGACTAATGCTCTAAGTATATGATTTATATTTATACAATTTACTTATAAATTAACTGAAAGACCCAAGTAATGTACTATGTACGTCTTTAAATCGGAATTGTTGAGTTCCGTTAGAGCTCTCAACTTGCATTTAATGCAGAATATGTTAAAATAGAACATGTCACCCAGTTCCTCCTTTAGGTTACACTAACATTTGATAAATTTCACTAATGTGACGCTTCAAAGAAACATTATTTAAATTTAATCCGACAAATATAACATTTTTTTCTTTACAATTTTTCATGATTACCAATTTTAATATAATGTTTTGAAAATTATGCATTTTGAATAAGAAAAATCAGATTTGAAAACATAAAGATTCCTAGTATTTAGGATAGTCGAAAAAAAATCCTCCACATGCACGGAATTGAAAAACATTCAAAATTCTCTTTAGAAAATTTGTATCCAATTAAATAACTTTGCATATAAATGATAAGCATATTCTCCTTAAGTTTTAAACAAAATTCATCCTCGTGATAACGTTGGATTAATTCCAGGACAGAGCGCACGTTCTTTCAAGATTGGATTGGAATGCCCTGAACTTGACAGTATGTATGGTATATTTTCACCCACGCTTGGTGGCATTCTTACGAATGTTGAGATCTCACAAAACATACTTAACCCCGCCGCATTTTTGCGCCTGTCCTAGCCAGGATTATCTAGACTTTGTTAGTCATGTGTGTTTTTCATTTTGGTTCCTCTGTATTTTTCGGAGTATAGTGGTGCGTCCATTTCGCTGAACTAGTATATATTATTGTTCAGGGGCCATAGGAAAGCCGCCCCCGGGGAGTACGGGATTTTCGCTGCGTTGAAGACCCATTGGTGGCCGTAGGCTATTTTCTGCTGTTTGGTCGGGTTGTTGTCTTTTTAACACATTACCAGTTTCCATTCTCTATTCGTAAGCTTTGTGTGTATGGTTTTGTGAACTGGTTGTTTCTCTTCAAGCCCATGGTGTTTTTCTTCGAATAATGGTTTTCTACTGCCATCTTGATATCTTACCCTTGGTGTTATTAAAACATACCACAAATTCTAAAATGGCGACTATATATATAGTATAATTCCTATCTAATAATACTCTTAAAAATCCGAAAAGCAATACATTTGTATAATTTTCAAGATCGAAATATTTTTTCTATCATGATGTTGTTAATACATGTAATTTAACAGTATATAATCATATCATGAATATATTTGCATACAATCTATTTATTTGCATACAATTTTACAATAGGTGGATAAATATATTTTGGAGTTTAAATGTGCCGTTGGGTTGGTTTCTAATCGACGAAAATCCAACAACTATTTTTCGTATACAGAAAAGTTTGATATATATATATATATATATATACGAATCAATATCACTACAATTACATACCATCTGAAAACAATCTTCTTGACAACGATGACACTCTTTTGTCCATTTGTTCGTAATTTACTGTCAAGTTCTCAATTCTGGATATGAGTTCAGACAGACGACCTGTTGTGAACATATGCGCTGTCGTATGATTGTTCACGGCATTCTCGATTCCCTCTCGTGCAGAAGCTTGCTCTTTGAATGCCATTTCTAATAATAACAGTTTATCACCGAGTTCTGAAAACACAAGATTCCAAGGACAGTCTTCGTTATCAAGGCACTCTTTTGTTGACTTGTCAAAATGGGCGTGGTTCATCAACGACGACGTCCGATAACCAGAAGCGTTGATGAGAAGCGTCACAATTAAATGAACAGTTGCTATAAGGCCAATAGTTGCGAACAAGAACCTGCAAAAGACACGTTTGTTTAAAATGAAAAACTTAAAAGATTTAAGAAAATGTCTCATGGACGCGTGATTCATGAAGGGCACAGTCGTTAAACTATGGCACATCAATTAATGAATCATAAAGAAAAAGCGAGAAATAAAATCAAAACGATTTGCCTGTATTCCTAAAATTCAAAATTCTGTTAGTTTTATCCTTTACTTACAAGACTAATTTAAAGATAATATTTTCAAAAAAGTTTGACACAAGAACGCGCACTTTCTATACGACAAACTATCTTACCCTACACCAAGACCTATCTTAGTGATTATCGCTTTTGACATTCTTCTAGATTTAACCGAATAGTTAATCCAAGTTTTGCGGAAATCCACAGCAACATAGCCGATGATGTTTTCCAGCAAAAATGTCGTTTACCAGCAAAATCGATGAACAGCGATGTGACATATGGTAGTTTTCTAGACTTGATGTATAGATCCAGTTTAAAGAAATAGTCGTTGACAGCTGCGCATACCTGGTTAATTTAATGTATATAAATTCACAACAACGATATAAACTGCATTATTCTTTCTGTGAAGTTCTCTTGTTAAAACCTTTTGCCAGCTATGTGATGGGTGTGAACTTCGTACAATTAAAAATTAATGTTTAAATACGTTGTTAAAACGGTTTGAAAAAGGAGAAAGCAGCAAATATTTCCTCCATGTTCCTGATAAAAATATTTGAGTGTAGGGTTTATTATAGATTGATTGTTTATAATTTAATTTCTTACACCGCCGTAGCATTTATATTAAAGTCCTTCGATGGACTGATAATCATGGCGGCCATTTTGGATCTCAAAGGATTGGTATAAATAGAAATATAATTTTCTTGCATGAATTTTCATTTACGAAGAAAAATGAATGTCATGTCGATCAAACTATCATTAACAAATAAAGAAAGTCAGAATTTTATTTTTAAAAATGGATATGAAAGGGGAGGTACTATCATAGTTACTAATGACAGCACAATTTATGTTTTGACAATGAGGGGGGAAATTATTTAGAGGGGCCCCAAAACTAGACAACATTTGTAGTGGAACCGGTAAAAAGTCTAGATTAAGCATAAATGAAACTCTATATGGGGCTCGAGCACCACGCCCCCCTAAATCCGCCTCTGGACAGTTCCAAAAGTACAGATGTAGTAAACAAAACAAAATAAATGGTTCAAATTTGTGTCGTTGGGTTGCTGGCTCTTTGATGTTTAGCCCACATCTTTGTTTACTCATATGAAAAGGGGTGTACTCGTGCAACTTAGGTATGCGTAGTTTTTTTTATGTTGTGTGGTCTAATATCCTCGTAATAATGTTTGGTCCTTAATAATGTTAAAAATAGTGACGTTTTGAAATGCAATACCATTCCGGAATTGGTCAATTGTGCACATTTAAAAACAAACAACATACCAATTCCATATCCGCATAAATACAAGACAAAAAACAAATACCAAAAACAAAGCTAATTCGGTGCCAGATTCGATATTACCATTACATCGGAACTTCATATGTATACAATGATAGTGATAAAGAAAAAGTTATCATATCAGTTCTAAATACAGTGGCGGATCCAGGGGTGGGGTTGGGGTGGGGGATTGTAACCCACTTTTTTTAAGATCATTGTTTTTGAATGGGGACATATGGTTAGAAATCACCCTTCTTTTGACGATCATTGTTTTTGAATGGGGACATATGGTTAGAACCTTCCTCCTTTTAAAAATTGTTGGATCCTCCCCTGAAATGAGCATTTATATTCTAAAAGATCAAAATATGTAGCTTCCAATGCAATGTCCAATATTATGTCAATTACACAGTTACTTTGGTAATACAAAACGCATTAGATGCGCAATATCTGTCAGTGCTATATAAACAGTTCCAAAGGCGTAGCAGCTATCAGTGTGAAACTACAGTGAATGTAAAAGTATGATTGACAATGAGACAGCTTTCCACCAGAGTTCAAATGATGTAGAAGTTAACATATTTAAAATGCCGACTATGAAGCGGGGAAATGGTGAATCGAAATCAAGAGAAAAGGAACTCTTCAAGCGAAAAAGGTGACAAAATCAATAGTTTACTTTCATCGGGAATCATACTGATTTAAAGTTATTTTAATTTTAAAACCATTATCATTCATATTTAAAAAAAAAAACAATTGTTTAACTCTGTAATTGAAATATACTTGAAATTGCAAATTATCTTCTTTTCGTTGTTTATCGTTAAAGTTGCATTAGAAGCTTGTTAAAATAATATTTAAAAACAAAATCTTAGCTGCATAAGGTAAATTATGTCTATTCAATATCCCGAGTTCTTACAATACATCCATGTGTCCCATATGGTACATACTGTGAAACAATTTCCCGGAAAAAAGTTCCAATAAGTTTTCGAGCTCACCAGTCAGCTCATTGTCACAGGAACTCTCAATATAAATATATTATCTGTATATGAAAATGGCGATTTAAAGTATACTAGAATGTCTATTGAACTATCAGTTCGACTTGAAAATTAAAGGAAAATATAAAAGGAGTTTAATTTCAGTGTTTTTCACTATAGCTTTGCCATAGTATGTAGTAATTTTGACAATAGCAAATGCACAGTATCGATAAGCACGAAAGCTACGGTAGCTTTATCCGTGCAATTTACGGAGGTATTCTGTATCAAATACACTGTATCTGCAAGTGTAAAGCTAAAATAACGTTATCCATGTACTTTACGGCAAAATTATGTACCTTATACACATTATCTGAGAGTGTGAAAGCTACAGTATCTATATCCGTACAGTTTTTGCAGATATTCTGTACCAAATACACAGTATCTGTGATTGTGAAAGCTACAGTAACTTTATCCGTGGAGTTCACGGAGGTATTATGTACCAAATACACAGTATATGTGGGTGTGAACGCTACAGTAGCTTTATCCGTGCAGTTTACGGAGGTATTATGTACCAAATACACAGTATATGTGGGTGTGAACGCTACAGTAGCTTTATCCGTGCAGTTTACGGAGGTATTTTGTTTCAAACATGCATTCAGTATGCGTAAGGGTGAAACCTACGGTTGCTTTATCCGTGTAATTTACGGGAGTGTTCTGTACGAAACGTGCATGCATATGTGTGAGTGTGAAAGCTACGATAGCTTTATCCGTGTTATTTACTGTGGTGTTTTGTTTCAAACATGTATGCAGTATATGTGAGTGTGAAAGCTACGGTAGCTTTATCTGTGTAATTTACGGAAGTTGTCTCTAGCATACGTGCATGCAGTAGTTTTATCCGTGTAGTTTACGCAAGTATTCTGTAGAAAATACACAGTATCTGTGATTGTGAAAGCTACAGTAGCTTCATCCGTGCAGTTTACGCATATATTCTGTACCAAATACACAGTATATGTGGTTGTGAAAGCTATAGTAGCTTTATCCGTGGAGTTTACGGAAGTATTATGTACCAAATACACAGTATCTGTAAGTGTGAAAGCTACAGTAGCTTTATCCGTGGAGTTTACGGAAGTATTATGTACCAAATACACAGTATCTGTAAGTGTGAAAGCTACAGTAGCTTTATCCGTGGAGTTTACGGAAGTATTATGTACCAAATACACAGTATATGTGGTTGTGAAAGCTATAGTAGCTTTATCCGTGGAGTTTACGGAAGTATTATGTACCAAATACACAGTATCTGTAAGTGTGAAAGCTATAGTAGCTTTATCCGTGCAGTTTACGGGGTATTATGTACCAAATACACAGTATCTGTTAGTGTGAAAGATAAAATAGCTTTATCCGTGCATTTACGGAGGTATTTTGTTTCAAACATGCATGCATTATATGTAAGGGTGATAGCTACGGTGGCTTTTTTCGTGTAATTTACGGAGGTGTTCTGATAAAAAAATGCATTCAGTATAAATATGTGAGGGTGAAAGCTACGGTAGCTTTATCCGTGTAAATACGGAGATGTTCTGTACCCAACGTGCATGCAGTATATATGTGATGGGAGTTTGAAAGCAACGGTTGCTTTATCCGTGTAATCAAGTTACAGAAGTGTTCTGTACAAAACGGGCATGCGTATGTGTGAGTGTGAAAGCTATGATAGCTTTAATCCGTGTTATTTACTAAGATGTTTTGTTTCAAACATGTATGCAGTATATGTGAGTGTGAAAGCTACGATAGCTTTATCCGTGTAATTTACGGAGGAGTTCTGTTCCTAACGTGCATGCAATATATGTGAGTGTGAAAGCTACGGTATAGCTGTATCCGTGTAATTAACGGAAGTTGTCTGTACCATACGTGCATGCAGTAGTTTTATCCGTGTAGTTTACGGAGGTATTCTGTAGAAAATACACAGTATCTGGGATTGTGAAAGCTACAGTAGCTTTATTCGTGCAGTTTACGCAGATATTCTGCAGCAAATACACAGTGTCTGAAAGTGTGAAAGCCCCGGTAGCTTTATCCGTTTAATTTACGGGGGTGTTCTGCACAAAATGTGCATGCAGTATATGTGAGTTTGAAAGCTACGGTAGCTTTATCCGTGTAATTTACGGAGGTGTTCTGCACAAAACGTGCATGCAGTATATGTGAGTGTGAAAGCTACGGTAGCTTTATCCGTGTAATTTACGGAGGTGTTCTGCACAAAACGTGCATGCATTATATGTGAGTATGAAAGCTACGGTAGCTTTATGCGTGTAATTTACGGAGGTATTCTGTTCCAAACATGCATGCAGCATATGTGAGGGTGAAAGCTATGGTAGCTTTATCCGTGTAATTTATGGGGGTGTTTTGTTCCAAACGTGCATGCCGTATATGTGAGTGTGAAAGCTAAGATAGCTTTATCCGTGTAATTAACGGAGGTATTCTGTTCCAAACAAACATGCAGTTTATATGCAAGTGTGAAAACAACGACAGCGTTATCAATGTAATTTATGGAGGCGTTTTGTTCCAAACATTCATGCAGTATATGTGAGTGTGAAAGCTACGATAGCTTTATCCGTGTAATTTATGGACGTGGTCTGAACCATATGTGCATGCAGTATATGTGAGTAGCTTTATCGTTCCATAATTTACGGAGATATTTTGTACTTAATGCACAGTATTTGTGAGTGTGAAAGCTACGGTAGTTTTTATCAGCGCAATTTAATTGAGAATTCTGTGACCAATGCGCAGTATCTTTTAGTGTAATAGCTGCAGTTTTTTTATTCGTGCAGTTAACGGAGGTATTCTGTACCAAATACACAATATCTGTGAGCAGTAGTTTTATCCGTGTAGTTTACGGAGGTATTCTGTAGCAAATACACAGATTCTGTGATTATGAAAGCTACAGGGGCTTTATCTATGCAGTTTACGGAAGTATTCTGTATCAAATATACATCAGTGTCGGTGTGATAGCTACATTATCTTTATACGTGCAGTTTACGGTGGTATTCTGTATCTAATTTACACAGTATATGTGAGTGTGAAAGCTACAGTATCTTATACGTGCTGTTTACGAAGGTATTCTATACCAAATACTAGTACACAGTATCTGAGAGTGCGAGAGCTCCAGTATCTTTATCTGTGCTGTTTACGTAGGAATTATGTACCAAATACAGAGTATATGTGAGTGTGAAAGCTACAGTAGTTTTATCCGTACAGTTTACTGCGGAGATATTCTGTACCAAATGCACAGTATATGTGAGTGTGTAAGCTACAGTATCTTTATATCCGTGTAGTTTACAGAGGTATTCTGTACCAAATACACAGTATCTGAGAGTGTGAAAGCTACACTATTTTTATCCGTGCAGTTTACAGAGGTATTCTGTACCAAATACTAGTACACAGTGTATATCTGTGAGTTTGAAAGCTACACTATCTTTATCCGTGCAGTTTACGGAGGTATTCTGTATCTGTGAGTGTGATAGCTATACAGTAACTTTATCCGTGTATCTTACGGGTGTATTCTGTACCAAATACTAGTACATAGTATCTGAGAGTTTTAAAGCTACAGTATTTTTATCCGTGTAGTTTACGGAGTTATTCTGTACCAAATACACAGTATATGTGAGTATGATAGCTACACTAGCTTTGTCCTTGTATTTTACGGATGTATTCTGTACCAAATACTAGCACATAGCATCTAAGAGTATGAAAGCTACAGTTTCTTTATCCGTGTAGTTTATGGAGGTATTCTGTACCAAATACACAGTATATGTGAGTATGATAGCTACACTAGCTTTGTCCTTGTATTTTACGGATGTATTCTGTACCAAATACTAGCACATAGCATCTAAGAGTATGAAAGCTACAGTTTCTTTATCCGTGTAGTTTACGGAGGTAATCTGTACCAATTACACAGTATATGTGAGTTTGAAAGCTACACTATCTTTATCCTTGCAGTTTACGGAGGTATTCTGTATATGTGAGTGTGACAGCTATACAGTAGCTTTATCCGTGTATTTTACGGGTGTATCAGTCTGTACCAAACAGTAGTACATAGTATCTGTGAGTATGAAAGCTACAGTAGCTTTATCGATCGTTCTATAATTTACGGAGATAGCTTGTACCTAATGTACTATATTATTGAGTGTGAAAGCTACGGTAGTTTTCTCAACACAATTTACAGCGAAATTCTGTATCAAATACACAGTTTCTGCGACTGTGAAAGCTACAGTAGCTTTATCTGTGCAATTTACGGAAGTATTCTGTATAAAATATACATCAGTGCATGTGAGTGTGAAAGCTCAAGTATCTTTATACGTGCAGTTTACAGAGGTCGTGAGTGTGGAAGATACAGTAGCTTCAATCGTGCAATTTACGAAAGTGATCGGTACCTACATTGTACCGCTCAGTACTTGTGTGAGTGAAATTACAGTATTATAGCCAGTGTGAAATATATATGCAGTGTACAAGTGTTGTTTTGCAGTAAAGTATAAAATCGGAAAATAGTAAGGGTCTACGATAAAAATTCAAACTACACAGTAGTAATAACAGTACCAAAAGTGTCCCCGTTTATTCTTTTTTCTGGAATCCGATTTTAAACAAGACCAACTGAGTAGTAACCATGGTAATTAGATACGAATAATTCAATAACTTCCATGTTGAAAAATGTATAGTAAATACAATTTTTTGTCCCAGTTTGAATAATTTGGGTTTTTCTTTGTCTATTTATTTTAAGGGTCTTTTCTCTAAATCTAATTCAGTAAAGAAACTTCTATACATTATGTACATAGAGCAGTATATAAAATATGTTTTCTCTTTGCAAAAACTGAAAACCGTTGCTCCTCCGATTTGATAGAACTGGCCTCAGTTTGTAACACAGCTCGCTGAAACATTCTTTTTTAAATATTTCTACTAAAATGAACTTTACGGAGATATTTTGCATTACTAGTACTGATATTAAATCTCGACTGTTACTCAATCTCGACTGGTCCCCACAGTGCTGTGTATACTTACAGTGATCTCTTGTACTTATTAATATCTTCATTGAGAATATCCATGTTTTTCACACTTCTAAGAATTTCTTTCCACTTTTCCCTGATTATCTTTCGAATGCCTGTGCAACCAACTTCATGAAGTTTGATTTCCTCGTCCGGACACTTCGGCGGATTGTCTTCGGTCTCCAAATTCATTTTGTTGATTTGTTTACATTATCATTTGACGACACATTTAGGAATACATTTATGGTGATGCTATAAGATACACGTTATGGCGGAATATTGATTCCAGAACACTCAATTACTGGAAAAAATACTACATTGGCTTCACATGCATATCGATCGGAGATCAATGAATTAGATCACGGCTTACAATAAAAGACCGCAATTTGAAAGACTTGATTCCATTTTTAAATTGAAAATTAAAATGCAAATGTTATTATGTAAAAGGCTTGAAATTGTGTATTTATTGCTTGTTTTGATCAAGTAATTGCTTCAAATGCGCTCAGGAAGAATGCTAGAATGATACTTAAGCAGAAACTATATATTTTTATTATTATTAAATTACCAATAAAAACTCTAAATTTCGGGAGATTTCTATTTTTTTTTTAAACGATGCAAGCTGTATGTTTAAATTAGTGGTGAATTAATCGAAAAATGCAATTGCACATTATATAATGTTCATGTGTATTTTTTTTTTTATTGTTACTTTTCCAGTATCAGAGATCAACGTAAAATAAATCTCTAAAAAAATGAGGAGATGTGGTATGATTGCCAATGAAGTAACTATCCACCAAAGTTCGAATGAAGTGGATGTAAGCAATTATAGGCAACCATGCGGCCTTCAACAGTGAGAAAACCCCATACGGTATAGTCGGCTATAAAAAGTCCCGACATGAAACATATGAAACAATTCAAATGAGAAAACCAACGGCCTAATATATAACGAAACAATTTACGAAAAACAAATATGACCGACATGAATCAACGACAACCTCTGAACTACCTGTATTCGAACAAATTTGGTATACTTAGATGATATATCCGTGTGTATATAGTTAAGATATTTTACGAGGCAAACAATATGAGATGTTTTGTAGAAACCGAATTAATTTTATTCGATAAACCACCAAAATAGATATAAAATTTAAGTCAGACCAATCATAAAGGTGTGTGAGTCTTGTGTTTCAATCACGTGGTTTCAATGAGGTCGATCGCTACGTAAGTATAGGAAGAAAGGAATTATTTTTTATTTTTACATTTTTGGTATCTATAGAGGCGCACAATTTTACCATTTCTCCCAATAGTAAAACTGTTAATAAAATCTTTCGGTGGGCATTGCTAGGCATTAAAAAATATGGTAGGTATAGGTATAGTTATATCGTACATATTAGAATGTATTATGTTTGCCTCATATTTCCCTTATTTTACCTTTATGATGTTCATGAAACAATTTCACTTTGCAATACCTACTTCTTCGTAATAATATATATAGACAGTATTATTCATATCCGGAATTGGTCTCAGGGGCGGGTCCAGGTTTAGGGTTTTCCGTCGGGGGGACACCTCCTTTTCGATTTTTGTTTTGTTTTGTTTTTGTTTCATTGGGTCTTTTTTTTAAATATGTGAACATTTCATCGTGTTTAGGATGTTGGATATATAACAATTAGGATGAAATTTCCCCTTCCCCAAATTAATCATAATCCGAACTTTTTTATCTCAAATATTTAAATATTCGAAGCTGGATCGGACTTTTCAAATACTTGCATGCATTCCTATTTTTTCAGTATATGGGTTTCACATTTAAATAAATACTGGAATTCATCTTCAACGTTACCTGAAGTGCACTGGGAACACATTCGGTCGTGTCGAAGACTAAGTTGGTATCTACAAGATTAAGTTTGCAATTTGCGAACAGCTATTCCCAATTCAAAAGTGCATTTGAATGTATCATAAGTTCGTGTATATATATAGTTTTGCATCTTTATGTATGTATGTAAATATGCTAGTTGTGTTTCCCACAATGCAGTGAAGTATTCCTTAACAATCTTTCAAAAAGGTCATGTCTGTGCGTGAAAAAGAGGTTTGAAAATAAGAAAGAAGGTCGGGTGATATTTGTATTGATATTAAGGCAATTAAATGAAGTTATCAATCGATCTGAAAACAATAATTAGTCAACTTGTCAAATCAGATGTCATCTTTTGGTAGTCACTGGGAGGCGATTTCTGCTGTTGTCAATCAAAATAATTCACAGTCAAACATTATGACGCTAAATGGTACAATAATTTGTCTTTTTCGGATTTCTTTTGATAAATCGTGTTAAAACCTCATGTACCACGCCTGTGTCTAAACAGGGTTTATAACTGTTTATGACGTCTTTTCACTAAAACCTATCTGATATTTTAGTCGGGGGAAAACATGGTTTATTTATTAGTGTAATTGGCTTTAATCTTGCTGTCAGGAACTGTGGTTACTTTTATATAGGTACTTTGTGTTTTTTGTTGTTGTGCTTCGTGTCGATCTGATGAGTCAATCCCCTCTCAACTGATTATTACATTTTGTTCTTATCTTGTTCTGAAACACCACTGTCCCAAGTTATAGGACCGGGTTGAGCGCTCTCAAACATGGTTAACTTCCCCACATTCTTTATGTGCCAGTCCCTGCACTGGTCCAGAGCCTGTAATTACTTACATTTCGTTTATTGTTATGCATAAATCAGGCCGTTGGTTTTCTCTTTTGGATTGTTTGAAATTTTAAATACAGGGACTTTTTATATATAGCTTACTATACGGTATGGGTAGTTTTTATTGTTGGAGGTCATAAGGTGACATATAGTACATCACCGTCCCTTTGTTTCTAGTGAATAAAGTTGTGTCATTGGCAATCATAGATACTGTAGTTTAAAATATAGAGAATGTTCAAGTAGTACTTGTTTCATACTGAGACTATACTATAACACGTGTGTTATAGTAGTCTCAGTTTCATATTGTTTGAAATTTGAAAATACTGTAGTTTACAATATAGAGAATGTTCAAGTAGTATTTGTTTCATACTGAGACTATACTATAACACGTGTGTTATAGTAGTCTCAGTTTCATATTATTTGAAATTTGGTTTAGACTAATTTAGGCTTTTTCGAATTCATTTTTTTTAAATGACTATATTTTCTTTTAAAATTTATAAGATTAAAGAAAAGAACATAGTACTGACTTAGTTCATTTTTGTTTGTGTGTTATTTTTCAAATTTTATTTGCAAACATTTAGATTTACATTTCTTCATTATCTCAATAACTACATAGCGGAACATTTAATACGTTTGTAAGAATTTACTTGAAGCCGATTGAAAGATTACAAATATTTGTAATCTCTTCAGATTATCTGTATCTTGAGTCAAACACTATAAAACCTGTAAAAATTGTAATCTGTTAGTATTTCCCGCCAAATAAGCTTGCAACAGACAAAGATAAAGCACCTGGCAATAAAAGTTATTTATCGGCTCTATTCCAAAATCCCCTGCGGAACTTTGACCATTGTCAATTTTTAAACAATATTTGATATAATTACAACAAAGACGTGTAAATGGTCATTACTATTACATAAGTGCCGCTTGACAGATTATAGACATCAGACAACAGATTTTATTCTTATCTGTTTTGTCAATAAAAAGGCGCGAAAATGTAAATCAAGAGACCGACAAAATATACCCGCCAGAGCTGATTATACCCTGAAGACCTGCATTATTTTTCACAACCTGTCGCCGGAAAGTGCACGCACATGGTTATAAAAATTGACCTAAAATTGCATTCAACTCTCTCTGCATCCTTTGACTTGAACCCCGGACCACCGTGGGTAGTTGCATGTGACCTGTTGCAAGATAAATTTTTATGGCATGTGGCTAACCTACCCACTTTTAAAGGGGTATTAGCTACGAGATATAGAAAAAAAAATAAAATATGATTTTTTTTTGTTCAATCATTAATGAAAGTAAAATAGTGAAATAATAATTCGCTTTTAGCAGCCAATTTGGTTGAATTGTGTCAAAATATGCTAATAAACATCGCTGATGAATTATTCACATGCAAGCGAATAATTTGACTCATTGAATCCGTATTCATGTGACCTTCAATCTAACCCCTTAGCTCGACATGGGTTACGCATGTATTCAGCTATTAAAAGGAAAAGAATGTCAACATTGAAAGTGAACCAATGATGAACCATTTGATTGAATGATTCGATCCACAAAAAAATCATTCTTATACATGTAAAAACGATGATCAACATACTTTATAACCTGCAATATGAAATCAAACAGACTAAGAAAAATCCAATTGCACGTGGTCACTATCTGTTTATATTAATATTGATGTTTACATCGGGTTAAATGACCGTCGGCAGTGATCTATCGAATTAGACTGATCATCGGGTTTGTACTTAGATGAGCATCACGACGGGTGCCACATGTAGAGCAACATCAGCTTACTCTTCCTGAGATCACCCCTGGTTTTTGTCTTTAGTTTTTTATATTGTGTTTTGTATAATATAAAGCGCAACATTAAACAGTATACTGTTGTTTGCCATATGATCTGCATTCTGTCTGTACTCTATTAAACAGTAGTCCATATTTCTGCCGGAAATGGCCCTCTCCTAAACTATAATTAATGTCATTGAAAATTTGTTTGTGTATTTAAAAAAATACTTTTAATCCTAAAATAATGTGTAACATCAGAATAGAACTCAAGAAAAATATCCCGCCTTTGCATATTTGTTTCTTCTTTCTATTGTAAAACCTAAGACACTACAGGATAGGGTATAGAGGCCGTATGACCCTATAAATAAATCTCATGATTTGATTATTTAGCATAAAATCGTCAAAATATTTGTTTGCCCAGCTCTGCGTACCACCATCTATTACGTTTAATAAAAAAAACCCTCACTTATAAAAAAAAAACATGGATCTGCCCCTGAATACATCAGAATGTTGGTTGGTATCAGAGGCGGATTTAGAGGGTTTTTCTGGGGGCCCGGCCCCCCCTTTTGGGGAAAAAATTTGGTTGATTGTATAGGTAATCACTGAAGCATGACTCGAGCGGGCCCCCACTTATGAAAATTTCTGGATCCGCCAGTGGGTAAGTTTTTTTTTTACAAAGCATGCCAAGTTATGGAGCTTTTCAAAAATGTACTAGAGATTTTGAATTAGTTTGTCCACCAACACCACCAATATAATGAAAACCGATTCCATTGGATGGATAATTTGTAGTGGGCAAATCAAGGTGTGAATGTTTACAACATTAATATGAAAGCTACTATATGCTTATAAGTCAAATATTTAATATACTGTATAATTCCAAATGCAAAAACTCAATTTTCCAAGGTACTGCATGCGAGTCTATTGTGAAACAAAAGAACAGCATGTCCATCCCATATAGTGGAGTCTTGTTATGTCCACCCAAAAAGGACAGGTGAAATGACAAATTTCACCCAAGTTAAGTGTATCTCACAATGTCAACAGTCCAAAGGAAGCCAAGTCACAGCTAGAAAGAATATTTTGGAGCCCAGTTCTTGTTGGTTTGTAGAACCAGCATATACCAAATTCAAAATCTTTGTTTTTACCTGGCTAGGGGGGGGGGATTGATTAAACTTTATTGACAAATATTCAGTAAGAGTATATGGTAAATGTCCTGGTTTTTAATTTCTTTGAAGATAAATATTTCAATTTTGCCAAGATGATGACAATGGATTGGTGTTTAATGTCCAGTGGCAAATATTACATGCATATCAGGATGAGAATATGTTAATGTAATAAGAATACGAACCATGGTACTAGACTGGTTCACTAAAGCAGGATTTTGAACAGCCAGTTCACAATATAAAAATAAAAAGATATGTTATGATTGCCAATGAAACAACTGACCACCAAAGACAAAATAGGTAGATGTAAACAACTATAATTCACCAACCTTCAACAACGAGCAACTCAAACTGTAAAAGTCCTAGAAATCACACAATGTGTAACAATTCAAACAATTTTAGTCTTGAATGCATGATTTTTTCTTAGTTGTTATTGGCTTTGAACTAGCTGTCAGTAACTGCAAGTACTCTCAGATCTGTAATTTGTGTCTTTTTAGTTGTGGGGATGTATAAATACCCTGCCACGTCTGGTCTGTGTTTTATTAGATGTATTTCTGCTCTGTATCGATCTATTGAGTTAAGCCCTTTTCAACTAATTTTTATAATTTGTTCTTGTTAGGAGGAGGGTTGGTGCCTTCAAGCTAGTTTAACCCTGCAACTATCTATATGTGCCTGTCCCAAGTCAGGAGCCTGTAATTCCATGGTTGTTGGTTGTTACTGTATATCATATTTGTTTTTTGTTCATTATTTTGTACATAAATCAGGCCGCAAGTTTTCTCGTTTGAATTGTTTTACATTTGTCATTTTATAGCTGACTATGCAGTTTGTGTTTTGCTCATTGTTGAAGGTCATACGGTGGGTGACCTATACTTGTTAATTTCTATGTCATTTGGTCTCTTGTGGAGAGTTGTCTCATTGGCAATCATACCACATCTTCTTACTTTTATAAATATATCAACAACCTGATTTAAGTACAAATAATAAACAAAAAACAAATATGATACACAGCAACCAAAGGCAACAATGAATAACAGGCCAGGCACATACAGAATGTGGCAGAGTTAAACATGTTATCAAGCCCTCAACTCGCCCCCCTTACCTGGGACAGTGGTGTAACAGCACAAAATTAGACCGAACTATAAAAGCATCATATCTACACATATAAATAGATAATAGGCATCAGTCTACAGGAAGATGTGTGATACTATCTGAACATATTATTCTATTTCCAAGCTGACCAGCCTTTACTCTTACTCCTTAATGCTACATGCTTAGTGGAAAAGCAGCAAATACCAATTTTCATCACGCCCTTTGACACTAGACAGGATTGAACCCATGAACTTCCACACTCAAGGCTACCAAGGACGCAGTATGATTAAAGCACATTGCAGATTCTATAATTACTTGTAGTACCATAATCTTATTCCAGCTAGTTATAATGAAGGGATACCTGAAGAAAGCAGTTGGCCGATTACAGAAAATTGATTCATCGTACAAACACATCAGTGCTTTTGTTTGATAAGTTATAAAATCAATAGTTTATTACAAAACATTGTATTGTATGTACAATTCAATTCTGTGTACAATTCATTAAGTACATAGAAAAATTCCTTAAAATTATAATATAAAACTTAACAATTTTGACAACAACAAATTGCATCAATCTTCAGTTATTCTCTGCACTATTAAAATAGATAAAAAGAAACTTTCTAAAAGTTCCTCTGGCACTGACAAGACATAAAATACACTCACACACATACACACATAAATAAATCATCCATATATTATACATCATGCTAAAATCGGATACATCTAATTAACAAGATAACAAATTATGGAAATTGAGCTCATTAATAAATAATAATTTCATACACAGTCTAACATCTAACATGCACACACAACTATTCTATCGCCCATTGCCCAGCAAGAAGCCATAACTACACACTAATGTCTGGGAGATCAAGTTTTCTCACTGCCGTTGAAGGTCCATCTTTGGAGAGAGTAATGATTTCACTAGATGTGAGGGGAACTAACCCACCAGGGGTGCTCCTATAGAACTGAGTAGTAACTGGTCTTTCCGTTGGAGTCACAAATTTTGGAATGGTGATTGCTTTTTTAGCCGTAGCCATTCCAACAGATGTTTGAATCTGTGTAACCATTGTGCTTGTTTGGTTTGAAGAAGGGAACGTGAACAATGACTGACTAGCATCAGGTGTCAACGGAGGACTAAACGTAAGAGGTACCATAAAATTAAATGACTGGCCATTTCTTCCTGTCGTACTAACTGGCATGCCTTGAAGAATTTGAACTTGTGAAGGTGTCACCCTCGTAGCCTCTGTGGGTGAACCTACACTAACTACTGGAAACTGAAGTATTGTAGGAGATTGATTTGGCAACTGAACAGCTATTCTTTGGATGTTTGATTGTGACGTTTTAAGCACTTTCCCTACCATCTGGGCAACAGAATTATCAACATGAGTATTTGTTTCAATTGAGTCTTCCATTTCAGGAAATGGCACAGCCAATGGTTCATAGTCACTAGATTTTTCAGGTTCAACGGTACCTGCGAATTCTGGAGTTGTATGAAGAGCTTTTGGTGTTTTGCTGCTGTCTGAAAAAGTGTTCTGCTCTATATTATCATCTGAAGGAGGTGAAGGAAAATCAACTCTAAATTTTTTAGGAGCCGATTCTGACTCACTATCAGTTATTGATCTTTTATTGGATAATTTTTCATCTGACGACTCCTCCGATTCTTCACTTACATTTTTGTCCCCTTTCAGAGGTACTGGAACTTTGAGTGATTTCAAAACAGCATCTATCTGATCTTTTGTAAGAGGAATCATGGTTGGATTTTTACATGCAGGTATTCCAGTCTTAATAATAATTGTCTCAGCTTTTTTTGATTTTCTGATTTCTTCACCAGCTAGATTGCGTTGTACCACTATTTTACTTGCACCTTTTTTCTTTGGCGGGCTAGCAGTAGGGGTGTCACCTTGACTTAAACTCTTTGTAAATTCTGCAATAATAAATGAATAAATTTATCATATGGTTAACATTAACAAAACTTAACAACTTACTTGAAATTAAGGTAACAGGTATGTTAATATGTAATCTCTGGACTTCGATGAAATTTTGCATGTAAATTTTATACTTCCAAGATAGAAAAAATTAAATACAGTAAATTCAGAAATTTCTGCATGCATTTAATATTACTATTATTGAACATGTACAAAGATTAAGGGTGATTCAGACGATTACTGCCTTGGGAAAAAATAATCTCATTTGAATGACTGAGAAACAAAATTGGTGACCCAAATAAGCTTCACCTAAAAAGACAAATACATTGTTTATACAGATTAATTGTAGAACATAGGAAATATTAAATTAAAGTTTTCTAAGTATTTTTACTTGCAAGATATACATTTACTCCTCTTTTTGACTTATTTTTTCAACAAGTAAAATTATATCTTGGGAAATATTAAAAGTTAAATTTACAAGTTTATCAAAATTATAAGTACAGTTCTATATTTTAGAAAATTTCATGAAAATCCTAGAACTTGCTCATTTACGAACCAGTAACTTTAAATTCAAAACAAAGATTTGTATTTTCCAAAGAATTAAAAATAAAAAAAATAAAAATTTTGTTGTATGTGTTCGTTAAAATCAAGTGTTTTTAAGAATGTTTTTTCTTTCTTTTATCTTGTGACTTGTTTTTTTTATAAACGAGACAGTCATGAAGCTTGTGATTTGTGTACAATCTAATGCACAGATATTTGCAAGGGAGATAATCTAGGACTCTTGGATGTTTTCCAATATTGTAGTCTCTGGATGAGGTCGCAGATCCTGCCTACTGATTAAAATTGTATTTTGCAGTCTAGATGTTATAAAGAATTTTTTATTATTGGATTGCTGTTTCATTGAAATACAAATGTATATGTGACATATCCAGTGTTCCAGCTTGAATCTTAGGGCAGAAGGGTGCTAGTTGTCTGAAAGGGCACTTTAGCGTAATAACCTAGGTTGTAAGGGCACTGTTGGACAGTGTATAAATAACCTTGAATATTGCTAGGCTCAGCTGCAGAACATTAGTTGTATTTAAATCATATTCAGAAATTAATGTGTTCTTGATGTTGTTTTCAGTAAGATTTTTTTTTTATCAAATTAACATACCATGAAGCAAAGCATATCATTTTGATGTTAATCTAAACAAACTTTTACATTTGGTAAGGAAAATAATCATCAGAAATTTCAATGTTTTATAACTTATACCAGTCTATAAAAATAAACAAGTAGTTTAGAAATATGGAGTTATACATGCAAAATTGAATGTTTAATCTAATTAGATTATCTACATTTAAATTGCTTGATCAAACATATACAGTATATTGTTATTAAAGTTATTTATTATCATTTCAATTGTTACAAAAAGTATTTTAAGTGCACATCAAAGTGCTCCTAAGTAAGGAGTTTTATAAATATAACAGGTGAGACAGGAGATGATCATATTATATTGATGCAATAATATATTGCCTATATTACAGGAGGTATAAACAGTTAATTTTTTCCATCATTGTTAAAAATAAAAGCATTTGTTGAGTGCTCCTATAAAAGGAGGATTATAAAATACAAGAAGTAAAACAGGAAGTTATGTTCAAAGTACAAATTTCTTTGATTCTTCTTTAAATTTCATACTCATGGTTATAAAACAAAACATTTTTTTACCAATTTAGTCAAAACTATGTATGCCTTTAAAATTGTTTTAGATTTTTTTTTTTATATTATGCCACAGACATATATACACATGCATATATGTGTATATATGTCTCTGATTATGCCTTCTGAAATAAATTTTTCAGGTGTACATGCTGTACATAAACATTGCAAATGGATAACATGTGGATTTTTAATTGTATTAAATATCTAGTATTTGTTCAATTATCTTAAATCCACTAATTAGCAGTAAACAATCATTAACAGAGGTGATAAAACTGTCAAAGGCATTAGGTATTTAACTTAATCCCATTGTCAGTTAATTAGTGTTACACAATCAGGTAACAATTTTACCAGAAACGCCAATAGGCATGAAATTTGGAAATTGTATTTTTTTGAAAAGGCAGAGGGGTGCATTCTTTTGCTTTGGAGGGCAGAAGGGCGGGCCGCCCTTCTATTTAGGGCAGGCGGGAACACTGATATCCTTTAACAGTCTGCACGAAAATCTTTTTCAACTACTTGTACATGTTTAGCTAGCTATAAAACCAGGTTTAAATCTGCCATTTTCTACATACGGAAATGCCTGTACCAAGTCAGGAATGACAGTTTTCCATTTGTTTGATGTTTGAACTTTTGATTTTGCCATTTGATTTTAGTGACTTTCCGGTTGAATTTTCCTTGGAATTTGGTATATTTGTTATTTTACTTTTTATTTATATACCTATGTGGAGTTATTTTCTTTCAGAACGTCAGGTCTTTCTTTTGAAGAATCAACCCGGACAATACCAAGTTTCAATGAAATTTGCTTCAAGCCAGAAAATAATGACCTGTGTAAGGTCATTATTTTCCTTGATTAAAATGCAAACTATAATTTACTTAAACATTTAATTCGTTTGATAGTATCGCGTGCTAATGATAAAGACATAAACAATCCTGTCATCTGTTTTAAGACTGAATTACAAAAAAAAGTTGTGAACGCACATTTTAACGTCCGAAACAAATAATGTGAATTTTGTTAATTTATCGCTACAATAAAGGGACAATATTTGAGATGAATTTGGTAATGCAAAACCCTTCATAATACTAATATAACAAACCAGATTTAACAAATTCATGTGTAGGATTTTGAAAATCGTATTGAGTCACACTGTATTGGAAATCATACATTGACCTATGGATATTCGTTTTTCGTGTTATATGTACATGTATCAGTATTTCGTGCTCTATTCATGTCACTTCTGAATTTATTACATCTATAGGTACTTATACCTTTTACTCTATCAAATGATCAAATGACCAAATATTCTAATTTCTAAAGAATAACAGCCACGTGCTTTATGATAGGGTTTTTTTTTTTTGGGGAGTATGATATTTAATTCTGACTAAGTTCTCTGTTTAAAAAAATGTCATTCAAAAGTGAAAACAATAATTCTGAACACCTCGTTAAAAACTGTTTCAAATTAATCTGCTTTTCCGCGATGAAAATGTCACGGAAAAATAGAAAAAACATAGCATCCCCTTTCTTAAAATAAGTTGAAAATAAATTACTTACAAAGTGACTTGTATTTTTCATACACCGTAACAATTCATTTGTGTCTTGCTTCATGCATTTAGTGATATTTCTTTTGTAACTGGATAAAGATTGCTAAAGCTTATATTTAGATTAATTAGTGAGTTTTATTTCACGTTTCAAATGAGCCGTAGGGCGTATTAAAACCAGAACGGATCAGAAAAGAATATCCCGCTTTAGTGTGGTCGGTAAAATATGACTGAAATCTTGCAAATCTTTGCAGAAAATAATATTTTTTTACGGTATACAAGTCAGATAATGCATATTTTAAGGTTTGTCTTGTCGTATAACACACCTCGGGGTGTCAGGATTGCCCAAAGAAAGACCTCCCTCCGGTCGGTCTTTCATTTGATCAATCCTGACATCCCTCGGTGTGTTATACGACAAGAAAGACCTTAAAATATACATTATCTATAACGTAAATACTTGCTAGTCCAAATAAAATTTAACAAGTATGGGGCATCAGACTGGTGGCTAACAGTGCATACAACTTTTACACACAATCATCGAAAATGTGTTAAATTGTATATGACTGGTAACCCATATTTTTGAAATTGACATGGAAACAGTGTCTTAGAAAAATTATAATTGAGCTGTTCCATTAATAGTACACAGCAGTCAAAATCATCACCCTCTTGGAGAGAACTGATATCATAAGTGTCGAAATAAGCTTTCCAATGTAACTGCCATTATTTTGTTCTAAATAAACTAAATTAACATTTTTAGTTTAATACTGAAAAATTTCTAGACTGTGATACTCAACATTTTTGAAGAATCTTGTACAAATCATTTAGGTTATTAAACTGCATTGACAGCTATATGTTCAGTATAGAAACCCTAAGCATTCCTTTTTTTGCCAATGTTTATGGGTTACATCAGAAATTGAATATGATCAAACAAAAATAAAAGTTTGGATCTCATCCAGTCTATCATAAATTACACCTACCATCACCAGAATAATCCTGAGTAGGACTACAGGGTTGTGACATAGACTCATACAATTTTTGCCGTTCCTTCTCAGCCACCTCACAAATCTGTTCAAATGATGAATGTCTAGGAAATGATGGTTTCTTTACTGGTTCACATACACACACTTGTAATCCTCTGTCACTTTTACATGGATCAGTCTTCCTCTTCTTGTCATCTAAATTTAAATAGTGAAGATACTGGAGTATAATAAGGGCTGATCAATCAGACTTGTTTTACATGTAGCAATAATTTTTCGTCTTAGTTACAATTTGCCTCTCAAATATTCTTGAGTCTTGAATAACACAAAAATATTTTCCAGCCCCTCCAAAATCTTTTTTTTTTATATGATCTGACACTTTTTCCTATGCATGCATTTTACTATCAACTGCAATCTAACCTGATTATCCTCATTTGATAACCCTACTCCATAAAAAAAAGAAAGAAAAACATCTATTTTATACCTCTTTCTATTTATAAAAAAAGGGTGCTTTAATCTTGAATGTCTTTTCCCCTTATAATGCAATCAAACATAAATTGAGACTTAGAAAAAATTCCTATGTCAGGTATTTGATTTTGCATACAAAATGACAAAATTTTACTTCACTTGCAGATTTCAGTATATAAATTAAAGTTTTTCTCTAAATATCACAATGTGTATTGTATGTAGAAAAGGCAAGGTTCACTTTGCTCGTCTTAAGGCCACATTTAATGGCCTTGAATTTCAACTTTATCATAAAATTTCAAAGTGTCCAGAATTTGGTTTTTAAATGGATCTATTTTAAAAATTGTGCTTCTTTGTTAAAAGGAATCTCTTGATAAGAGAACATTTTTGGCTTCAAAATCAGCACATTGTGGATATTTTGTCAAAATACGACGATTTTGTGCATTTTTCGGTCCTAAAAGCTTGAGTAAATCCTTGGCTACAACCTAGGATCCAATATGTTCTGAAACCAAAAGTTGCCAATGATGATATTGAATCCTTAGACACAAACACTTTCTGGATCTTGGGTGTAGGCCATAGTAAATTATGCTAAAAAGTGTTAAGAATTATTGAAAATTTGACCACAACTGACGTTACAATTCATATAACGCATTCTTAAAGAGTCAATACTTCGTCATTTTTAATATGATGTGCCAAAATGAAGTTATTTTGTATTAATAGTAATATCATAACTATTTCTATGTGAAATTTGTAATATTATGGCCTGATTAAAAAAACATCAAAATCTTAGGGCCAATTTTAACCCTTCGTGAACTTACTCCTTTAAACTATAAATAATAAAAATGCAATCTTTGAAAATCTAAGTAGCATGTCTGGAGAAATATAGCAACCATGAAGTGGACAGTGTTTGATACTTACAAGTAGTCTGGGCTTCTGATGATCTTTTTCCTGTTACCATTTCTGCAACTTAAAAATACAAAACATAAATATATATGTCTTTATTATCTCAACATAGCAAACTTATGATCTGTAAAAATGTTTTCATTAATGCAAAAAATGCAACAGGATGAAAATTTCAAAAATTCCAATTGAAGTTGTTAACCGTTATATCTACTTTAACGTATATAGTAATCACATAGTATTGTCAAAGATTCACAATAATTGCACAGATTATAAATTTAATAATAGGTGCAATAAATAGAAATATTCACCACATTGGATTACCTAGATATTTACAACTGATACTGTGGATTCATTTCTATTCGTTGGATACCAATTTACATGGATACAGGTGAACCAAGAAATTAAATATTCAACTATAATAAGAATGACAAATGTTCCATAGGCTTGTATGCAGACTTCCGCAAAGCCACGAAATTAAATATCCACTTAAATGCAAGTTTTCCTTCATCCACGAAAATGAATGAATCAACAGTACTCAAAAGTGTACATACCATTCAAAACAGTAAAAGGAGGGAATTTTGAAGGAATATTAAAAAAACCTTACAAAAAATATTTTGATAGATTTGCAAAATAAAGTAATGAAAAATATATAGGGAAACTGGACTCCTCATATCTAATCCTATTTTTTCTTTCTTTTTCAGTTTAACTTTAGTGATGTACATACAATAATAAGCTTCAGAACTGATAAGTGCTTGTGATAGATCACAAAACAAGAATGTGTCCATAGTACAAGGATGCTCCACTCCACTATCGTTTTCTATGTTCAGTGGACCGTGAAATTGGGGTCAAAACTCTTAATTTGGCATTAAAATTAGAAAGATCATAGGCCACATAATTTACCTCAATTTAGGATAGACTATGTGGCCTTCCAATAACCGTTTCGATTCCTAACATCACTGAAGAGACATTAATTGTCGAAATCCGGATATGGTGTACAAAAAATCTTTGCACCTTTGTTTGCAGTATACCATCTTTGCCGCAAGTTTATTGTTTTCTATTTGGTATTAAATTTATAGTTAAGATCCATTTATTACACCTTGTGATCCGTTTATTTGGCAATCGCCAATGGCAGTCAGCAGGATTTAAGAACATTTGTTGTTCGACCTGTTAGTCAAATGCGTTTTGTTAAAATATAATTTTTCACTTTTTTGGTCTTTTTGAAAATGTTGTTTGTGCTGTATTTAGACCCCTCTAACAAGAAATTTGTTTTGCATGCACACGTATAAAAATTGCGGTTTTTATCCAACGCAATCATAGGTTTGAACATTGTTTTCAATTTAGACTTGTATATTTTTATATATTGAATAGAATCTGCATCGTTCTATACCATACTTGAAAATAAAAATCACCTTGGTTATTCTTCACACAATCCAATAATGAATGCCTCGAACTTGGCCTGTGAAATCCATCATTATAACATACTGAAATAAAGAGAAAATTATCATGTAAGCAGAAATAAATTCAAGGGGTGTAACTCTAGTTCTAATGGATGTCATTATGAACACCTTTGATATGTATTCTCAAATTATTTAAGAATTGACATGTTTTTCTACCCAATTACACCAGGGTTTTTCTTCCTCAATTTTAAAGAAGTTTTAACTTTGGTAACAATGATAAAATTCTAAAATTGTGATGTTAAGCAACAAGCACCTGCCACCAAAAATGTATTGTTGTAAACATCAGTTGATCAAGTTGATACAGGAGGGTCGTAATGGGGGTACCTTCATGACGAATAACGGTAAAAATTCTTGCCAAATGACGTTAACGGTAATTTTTGGTGCATGACGAAAAAATGTAACGGTAACGGTAATTATTTGAGACCTCAGACGAATCACAATAAGGATACTTTGACGAATCACGGTAAATCTTAATCAATTTGATGCTAACGGTAGCCGAAAATTACCGTTTGACGCCTGACGGTAAAGGGCATTCCCACCCTCATACAGTGCTATTAAAATTGAAACTGCTTTATATACAGGTAACTTTTACGAGATTCCCTCATTTGCATTTCCCCCCAACAAATGTAACTCTGAAATAATGCACCCCCCCCCTTAGTTGCTTCCCTAGACAACTTGAGAGTTTATGTAACAGGTGATTATTAATGTGTGTTAAAAATAAAAATAAAACTTCAGTTGAACAGACTATTCTATAATTTTTGTCTTACCACTAATGTCTTGCATCTGCATTAAATCAGGTCCTATATACTTGAATGCTGGTTTCCTTCCCCTAAATTCTGTTACATGTACTTTCCTAATGAGATCTAGGCTAGTAAGAATGTTGGCTATATCATATAATCTTCTAATCTTTGCTGCAAACAACAAAAATATATAAAGGATTCGTTTAAAGTCATTCAAAACTTTTAATAATGGTTAAAGTCTTTTGTAATCATGTGTGTGAATTGTTCTTGCTAATCTGTTTCTTATTCCACTTTAAATGTGTTTTATCCAGTATCCTCTGCTTTAATTTATGAAGATAAACATTGTCTTCTTGTATTAAAAATCAATGCCCTCAGAAAACAAGACAAAATGTGCTAGAATAAGTTTTCTGTATATATAGCCTTTATGACAGAGGATGTAATATATAGTAATATAATAAAACTGTAGCACTCAGCCTGACAATAATAAAACATGTATTTACAATGACAACCCTCAATAATGAAACTCCTGGCCTTGCAGTCATAAAACTTTGGAGCAGGATTATCGTACTCAGACTCAGAAATCAACCAATCAAAACATTGGATTTGGTGTTTTGAGCACAAATTTTGTACTCCGAGTACTGAGTAAAGTTTTATGACCGAGGGCCCTGACCTGGACAAACAACATGTTTTAGGACCATAATTAGGATGTATCTAATTTAAATAAATCCAAATAAGGTTTTCAGGGTCAAAAAGTAATGTCCTAGAACTGTTTATATACCTGAAAAACTTAACTTGAGTTAATGCGGCGTTATTTATGTTTCAATGACAAATCTCTTAGGTTATAAGTTCATTGTGCTTTTGCATTTAGTTTATGATGAATATATATACTACTGATCACTGGGTTGAAGTGTTTACTTACTTTTGCATTTTGAATAGTCTGACCTGTTTACTTACTTTTGAATTTTGAATAGTCGGACCTATCTACATTTGCATCACCAATGAGTATCTTTGCTGCTAGATCTAAATTTACTGTTTTTTGCTGAGAAAGGAAAGATAAATATTAACCTTCATACATTGTGTAATTCAAGAAAGATCTAGAATATGACAAAAAAAATACATATCCACTATAAAATTGGGAAATTTGTGCTTAAATTTTGATTTTATGATAGAATAATCTACTTATGTAATTGGAAATTACATTAGGATTATCTCCCCCTCATTAGTATTCAGTGCTGTTTGTCCTTTTATTGGGTACTAATTTTCATGCTTGCAATTTGGTGGAATTTTGATTTAGGGGTTTTGCCAATGTCTGCATGCATGACAATAGAAAATTTGTAGTTTGTTGATCATTTAAATTTGTGGTTATCCTAGGCTGTATAATTTTCTATGTTTTCTATGTATTGTGTGCTATTTTGTCCCATGTACATTTACTCCATATCCTTTCATTTTCTGTTGTTATTCAAAGAAACACAGTACAATAAAATAAGTTATAATATCCTGTTTTGGTCAACAAAAGTTTTCAACAGGGTAAAAATAAAACTCATGAGACAGAGAGGATACAACTAGTGTTGGATAATCGGTTGAAATTACCGATTATCTATTACTATCGGTTGACAGCAACCAACCGACTATCGGTTATAATCGCATCATTATACCTTACTCTTTTGTATATGAAATCATGCATTCAGCCACATTGTACAAATGTAATGCTTATATTCCATATCATTGCAGAGTCTTAAATGTTCATGTTTGATCTTTAGTTTCCTTTTCATATTTTATCAAGAAATTAAAACAGTGAATCAATTAGAATATAGATTCAGATTAAACATATTTTGTCTGATGATTACAACTTTTATTACCAACAATGACACTAAAATTTCTAAATTTCAATGGTATCACTCACATTATAATTTCAGATGCATAGCTTCATCAAAATGTGAATGCTTCTTATTAAAAAATAGATAAATAAACAATGCATTTGCATTGAAATATATACATTTAACTAAGGGGATCCAACCAATGTCTGTTAATTCATGTGGACTGCGTATTTTTCACTTTTGTGATCTTTATTCTTATGTCAGCTGTGTCATTCATGCGTCTGTACTTATAATTGTAAGAATACGGAATTCTTTCATAGTGGGTCCGTATTTGATCCGTGATTCGTATATGTTTCAATGGCGGACAAACCGGAAAATTTACAAAATTAACGATGTTTGACAAGCAATTTGAAAAGGAATATGGCGTTTTAACGCAACAAATGAATGAAACATTAATAAAAGGCAATTTGCACCACGTTCTAATGTAGCAACAAATTTATTTTATCGAAAATCAGAATGATTTGAAGTTCGCTTGAGTAACAAGTACCGGAAGTGAAAGAAAGTATTTCATAAAAGTTATTTTAAATAAAATATTACCAATCTGCAAAGTCAATGCTTTTACCACGTTTGTACAGAAAGAAATTGCTTATGTGTTTGATTATAGTATGTTTGACATTGTTATTGTCATCTACTGATATTTTTCATTACAATTTGTTTGACTGCGCATGTAAAATGCAAACCAGAAACGGACCGGAAGTTGATATGCTAAAAGTCTGGAAACTATAACGACAATCGATTGAACAAAATCCCAATCGATTATCGACATCACCAAGCCCAACCAACTGATTTCCGACTTATTCCGATCATCGGAACAACACTAGATACAACGCACATGCAGAGGAATTTAACCAGGAAAGACTATTACCTCAGAAACAAGAAACAGCATCAGAAACTTTTGACTCATTATACCAAGTGATTTGTCTTTTCTCATCAATGCTGAAAAATAAAAACAAGATTTTTTTTGTCTAACATTAGGTTTTACAGAAATGTTAATTCTATCCGATGTATTGATCTTGTCATGATCTGGTGATCCATTATTCATGGTTATTGTCAATTCTGATAGATAATGGATCTGATAAACTAAAACAGATCTGGAGAAATTCAGTAAACAGCTTTCATTACTGCATGCTACTTTTAAAACTATCATTATATGATGCAGTCAAAAATCAGCTTGAGCATTGAACAATAATAAAACAAGGAATTAAGCATAATATGGTGTTTGTGAGGATATTTAGCATTCATGCTGTTATAAACTTGTAACAATATCTTTTGTTAAAACAACTGTGCCCATTTCATTTATGTCTCCTTCCAGTAAAAACTTTTGCTAATTAGTTTTAATAGTTTTAGTTCTGTTACAAAAAAAAAAAGCCAAATCATCCTTTTAAAGATTTAAAATTCCAAGCAGCATGTATCAAGGCCAAGTATATATTAATTTTAAAGACTAAAGAACTTTTAACAGCTTTAAGCCTCCCACTTAAGTTTATCAAAAAAACTCTTATCTACCTGTTCCACCTAGATTTTCAATATTAAATGTTGGTTTTTCAAGCTTGGTTCCACACATAGCTGCATTCTGTTCTGCTAGTTCTCGACTCAACTCAAAATCTCGTAATTTCTTCATCTGCTCTGCAAAACCCTCTGCATCTCCTAGTGCCTAGGAAATAAAATGGGTTCATCATAAACCTCTTACAATAATATTCCTAGAATAACAATCCATTATATCACTAAACGAAACATTTAAGTCAAGAATATGAACATGCTGAAAATTATCAAAAGATAATTGCATTTTTTTCCTTTAAAATAAAAACCTGAACCATTATTTCTTATTCCTTGTATCAAATCAGACTGGATAAAAATAAAATTCATGTGTGTTTTGCTGTAACCCAAATTACCCAATTGATACCCTACATTTTCAATTTCCATCCAGCTCTTTTATTGTGATAATGCATATTTACAACGTATATCTACAATACTCTCAAGGTTAAAAAATAACACCTAGTACCCTTATTTTTTTTCAACATGGACCATAAACACATGTATATGTTTTAGGCACTTTGTAACAATCTGTATGCGATTATTAAGATGCTCAAGATGTCAAAGTTCACACGATTTTACTACTTTTTGTGTAATATATTAGGCCACTTTTTTTTTCATTTGTTGGTTTACGGATCCGCCGACCCTGTTTTTCCCGATTTTGAAAAAAAAAAAAGAAGATTTTGAAGATTTTTTTTAATACTGCCGACCCTTTTCTGTTTGAAGAAGTACAAATAAAAATAAAAACATAATAAAAAAGATCGGCCTTTCTTCCTCCAGTCGGAATACCCTCGGAGTTGATTGGAAAATCCCGTGCGGTTCCCTGTTCAGTCAACATTTCATCATGATCTAATGCGGTGAAAAGGGACCAGTTGAAAATGGAGGTTGACGGCGGGGTCAATTTTTTTTTCAAGTGTTGATCAGAAACCCGTTGAAAAGGGATGCTTTAGGGCAG
Organism: Mytilus coruscus; assembly: GCA_017311375.1. Taxonomy (NCBI): domain Eukaryota; kingdom Metazoa; phylum Mollusca; class Bivalvia; order Mytilida; family Mytilidae; genus Mytilus; species Mytilus coruscus. The sequence goes on from CM029603.1 coordinate 85,715,265, forward strand.
TTTGTCCGCACAAAACCATTACAGACTGTATTAGAAAAAATAAATTTAAAAGACATTATTCTTGAATGTCTTGGTGAAAGCGTTTTTGTTATTGACACCGTGAAAGCTTCCAAGAAAGACAAATAGACTGACGATGCCAGCATTGTCCCTTTGGACACACCATGTGAAGTACTAGCCAATTTCTTAGAAATTCATATTTAATCGTACTGTTCCATTAAACATATGAGGTACCTACTAAAGGGAAGGATCTTTTAAGTTGCTGCCAGGGATGGGTGTCTGATTAATTGGCCTTATTATATAAATACCTAAATACCTTCCACGGTACCTATTAATATGTTTTAATGGAACAGTCCTATTGAGTAGGAATTTAAATAAGATCCATGTGTTTTTCTTATTTAAATTGATATAAAGAAGGGATATGGTGAACAAGATCCCAACACAAAATCAGAACATGTATTACTGTCATAGAATGCCTGACAATATCACTTGGACATTTATAAAAGGGACAATCACAGGACACTTGAGATATTAAGTTAATACTTAGCAGTGTAAAATAGCATAAAAGGACAAAATTGTATGTTTATATGTACCACATATGAAGGCATATGACATGCAGAGAGCATGGTATTTCCTCAATAAGATTGTATTATGATATGAGGAATTGTGTCACTCCCTGATTTAAATTTGATAAATAAATACACAGAACAAAAAGAACTGCAATTGGAAAACACACTTCTCTTTCATCAATCTACATTGACATTGGACTCCTTGTAACACATTAATTAAAACAGCAAGAATTAATACCAGTTCATGAAATGATCTGCATACATGGTTGGTATTTAACTATAGAGTAATGTCATTGTTTGTTTCTCGATTTTTGGTAAAAAAAAAAAAACAGTATTAATTACAATTTTTATTTTTATTTTTTTTTCTACCTCCTACCCTATCCTTTTTCATTATTTTTATTTTTTTTCGACCTCCTACCCTTCCCTTTTTTAGAAGAATCCCGTAAACCAACTAATAAAAAAAAAGTGGCCTTACCTTTAGTTTAGCTAACGTTACAGGCAAGTTAGACTTGCCATGCCAGGCATATTTATTTTTAGCAATTCTACTGACTATTTCCACACTCTCTAACACATTTACTATATCATATATCCTTCTTCTTTCTACACCTAAAATCAATAAATAAAAAAATATATATATAATAATTGTGAATGTGCTATACCTTCAAGTTTTATAAATGTGAAAACTGAAGACATATAGTGCCCCAGTCCAATGGTAAGGGGAATAGCCCTAAGTAAATGCAGGTTATCATGTATAACTATGCAGATCACAGCACATGTATCCCTCTATTTATCAAGGGGAGAATGAACCTGAATTAACATTCTCATGAAATCCTTGGACTTTAAATTAAAGGAACTGTGCTTTTATTGCTACTCTTAAACTTGACATTTACGAAAAGATCTTAAAAAATAATGTGTTCATATCTTACAGTAAGATAAAATTGTCAGTTTTGTTGTTGTTGTCTAAATAGAACTGATAGGTCGTCATTTACTTTAAGAGCCAATCCAGAAAACCATGCAATATTCAGAAAATCGTCCAAATCAACAATCACAACTTGACAAATTCTTATACATCATCTTAATCCTTGACATAAAATAAAAGAATTTTACCACTTATTTTTCCCAGAATCGTATCTATTTTTAGTAACAGCCTCATTTGCATAATTCTGTTAATTCATAATGAAACCAAGGAAAAATCCAACTTTTTATGCCTTTTAAGAATGACCCAGAAGCATATTAAATGGGGTAGTTGAGTTTTAGATTAATGTCAGCTGGAATCCATCCATTTTACTATGTTATGATTAATACAAATGAAAATTTAAACGATTTGGCACACTGCCAGAGCACGGACACAAAGGTGGGTTTTTCATACATGAATTTACGTGGTTTTCATTCGCTTCTATCTTGCAAGACCCATTCGGATATGTTTGCAACTTATATCGGTTTTAACTATGGGGTATGTTTTTATCAAAACAAAATATTAAGCTTGGCAAATGAAAATTAAATGTTAATTTATGCCTTGGAAGAATGGTGATTTTAGTCCTAAATAGACACATTTTGATTTTGATTTTAATTAAATTCTAAACACAATTGGTAATAAAATGGCTCATAAAATCATTTGAAAAGTAAAATCAATTTGTCTAAAAATGAAATAAGACGTTTATGTACTGCAAGTGCAAAAATCAATAAATTGTCTGAAACCAGGAGTCCATCTTTTATGCTCTTCCATTGACTTATCTCCCTTTGGTAAGATCTCAACCATGTCAGCTCCCAGTGATGGTTTGGCAGACAAATGTCTACAGTGAAGTTTGCGACTTTAATAATCTAGAAGGAGCATGTGGGCTATCCCAGCATTATTCATCTGCATATTACAAACTATTTAAAATATCTGAATGCACTAAAGACCAAAATAGCATTTCCAAAAGAATGATTACTGCCAAGAAATTTGACAATCATGACAATATTTATAATTTACCAGACAATAATTTAGTGAATAAACATGATAAATATTGATTGGAAAAATAAGGCCATTAACAGCAAAACGTGTTTTAGATTTCAACGAGCAAAACAAAACTATTCTAAATCATTCTTAGTAAAAACGTGAGGGAGTGGAACCACCTTGAAGACACTATTATGCATATGCTCGCACCAGAATTGCGATTGAGAGTGTCAAAACTGCTCTGGCGCACCATCAATAAATCAACGACACTCTCTCTACCATTGTATTGAAACCAGCATTGGTAACCAAACATATTCATACCGATACAGACTACCATTCATCTCAGAAGTCTGAATAATACTGAAAACTATGGTGTTGAATTTCCAACAGGACTCCTTATTATTTTTATAAGACAAATAGTGGTTTACATCATCTTGTCTTGAATATGCTCAAGTACAGGGACTTTTATGGAATTCATTGACATAATAGTCAGGTAAGATGTCAACATCCTGTCCAACCCTCTTCCAGCAAAGGCAAAGCTGACCAAGGATCTTCATCCTTTCATAACAGGCTGTATACAGGACGAGATATTCCAGTAGGAACAGGTAGAAATCTTACAATCTATTTTCATTTGTTCCTTATAGTCAATCTGAAATTAGGGGACCAATATTTGATACATTTGCTAGATTAAAACAAGGGGAGGGGTTGAAGGGCATGTGCATATTCTTTTACACCTGACCTGTTTCTAAGACATCTTATTTATTTCCTACGGCAAAGTGCAAACAAATAATATATATCCTTATATACATTGTTCTGTCTTGGGTCCATTTGTTTAATTTGATTATAAAAAAGCAAGGGTCCGAGGGTTAGAATGGTCAAAATATTTATGTCCTTGTCAGCTACGGACAGAATTTTAATTTTCAAGCTATTAACCAGGGTACAATATATATTTATTTTCTGCTTTAAAAATCAATTTATAGACCATAATCATGATAATAATCTAAATTTATTTCAACATGTTTAACATTTATATGTAGCAGGACAGGTTTTATTCCTTCCCTAAGTTATATTTTCAGTTCTTATTGGAAGTTGTTCAGCTCTTTGTCTACTAAAGAACTTTTATCTCTTGGAAAAGCCTCATACAAATACATGTTTTACATACAACATACTGTACATGTAACACTAGACAACTTTATCCAGAGAATAATATTTTTAATGAACTAATAGGCCATGGAGACTAAAAATCAAAAGCATTGCAAATTTTGTAAAGTTCTATTTTAGGACCCTACATGTACATGTATGTACATGTAGATTACTCTAGAGCCCTTTTAAAAGAAAAAATACATTTAAACTACATGCACAGTGATGCTACACTACCCTACATTTCCTGTCTGATATATTTTATTTCATGTAAAACAAAATTGAACAATTATTTTATAGTTTAACACTTTTTATTTGTAGGGCTATGCAAGCAATGCTCAATTAAGATGAGTTTTGTAAAAGTGACAATAGCCAGGTCAAACTAAATACATGTATAGAAGAAGATATTGGTAAGATATTATTAACTAATATATCATGTATATTAATTTAACTGTTTGTATAATATGGTAATCATGCAAAGTATATGTAATCACTTATATAATAATTATACATGTACATGTACATATGTACTACATCAGTTTTATTGAACATGTCTTTGTTAACTTGGTTTTCCCATTGAAAATCACTTTACTAATTTAATTTGTAGTACTTTATTTGGCGGCTCCTATAGTTTCCATTCAATAACCAACAATGACTAATGAACTGTTCATACATTCCATTTCAAATATGAAAGGGAGATTTTATTGGTACTTTTGAAGATATTTCACCTGTTAGATTAATTGATTGGTTGTTGGTTGCTAATATCCAATGGCAAATAGTTCATGCATGTTTACACAAATGGTTTAGGACAAGAACAAATTAAAATAAATACTTTTTTGGGGATCTCAAATATTTCCTTAATCTAACCATGTATTTAAATTTAAGATGTTGCAATTGGGCCCCATTTTAAATTGGTTCACATTGATTTCAAAATGGTCCAAAATTTTTTTTTTTATTTCTACAAAAATTGAATTCTTGAGGTTCTTTGATATACAAAATGCAAATGTTTAATATTTAGTTTTTATAAGACCGAAAAAATTTTATGGTCGTATATTGGTATGACGTCGTCGTTGTCCGAAGACACATTGGTTTTCACACTCTAACTTTAGTTTAAGTGAATGGATCTCTATGAAATTTTACCATAAGGTTCAATACCACAAAAGGAAGGTTGGGATTGATTTTGGGGTTATGGTACCAACAGTTAAGGAATTAGGGGCCAAAAGGGGCCAAAATAAGCATTTTGTAACTTCCAGACATAACTTGTGTGTTAATGTATGGATCTCTGACATTGTACCACAAGGTTCCATATCACAAAGGGAATGCTGGGATTGATTTTGGGGTAATTGCCTCAAAATTTTAGGAATTAGGGGTCAAAAAGTGGCAAAAACAAGCATTTTCTAGTTTCATGACAATAACTTGTGTGTAAGTGTATGGATCTTTCTGAAATTGTACTACAAGGTTCCATATCACAAAGGAAAAGCTGTAATTGAGTTTGGGGTAATTGCCCAAAACGTTTAGGAATAAGGGCCAAAATGAGTATTTTCTAGTTTCCAGACAATAACTTGTGTTCAAGTGTATGGATCTCTGAAATTGTACTGCAAGGTACCATACCACGAAGGAAGGCTGGGATTGATTTTGGGGTAATTGCCTCAACATTTTAGGAATGAGGGGCCAAAAGTGGCAAAAACAAGCATTTTCTAGTTTCAGGACAATAACTTGTTTGTAAGTGTATGGATCTTTATGAAATTGTACCACAAGGTTCCATGTCACAAAGGGAAAGCTGGGTTGGAGTTTGGGGTAATTGCCCTAAACGTTTAGGAATTTGGGGCCAAAAAGTGGCCAAAAAACAAGCATTTTTCTAGTTTCCAGACAATAACTTGTGTTCAAGTGTATGGATCTCTCTGAAATTGTACTGCAAGGTACCATACCACAAAGGGAAGGCTGGGATTGAGTTTGGGGGTGATGAATCATAAGGGGGTTCAAAAATTGGGGGATTTTTTCTTTTTTTTTCTTTAAAATTTTCCATTTTCATGATTTTAAATTGGTTATTTCTGATTTATATATAAAAGCAAATAATAATGATATGGTTTGAATAGGTAAATTAAAAATTTTTAAGTTCTTAGACCACATTCATTCTGTGTCAGAAACCTATGCTGTGTCAAATATTTAATCACAATCCAAATTCAGTGCTGGATCAAGCTTGAATGTTGTGTCCATACTTGCCCCAACTGTTCAGGGTTCGACCTCTGCAGTCGTATCAAGCTGCGCCCAGCGGAGCATTTTATTAACTTTAGTCCGGTTTTCAAATTTGTCCACATTTTAAAGTCCAAAGGGTCCAAATTTTAACTTAGTTTAATTTTAACAAAAATTGAACTCTAATTAGGGCAATGTATGGTTCTTTGATATACAGAAATAATCAAATATCCTGAATATAAATGTGTACTTAGATACATTTATGATTTTGGTCCCAGTTTTCAAGTTGGTTCAAACGGGGTCCACAATTTAACTGTTTGATTTCAACAATAATTTTATATATGCTGAATCTATAGATATAAGAAGATGTGGTATGAGTGCCAATGAGACAACTCTCCATCCAAGTCAAAATTTATAAAAGTAAACCATTATAGGTCAAAGTACGGTCTTCAACACGGAGCCTTGGCTCACACCGAACAGTAAGCTATAAAGGGCCCCAAAATTAACCTGTATTTAGTTTTGGGCCCTGTTATGTAATTGGTTTACATTGAGGGCCAAAGGGTCCAAAATTAAACTAAATTTGAAATCTCAATTTGATATTGGGGTTCTCTGATATGCTGAATCTATTAAACTATATAAAGATATACCATATTTATTCTGTGTTAGAAACCTATTCTTTGTCAAATATTTAATCCTATTACAAATTCAGAGCTGTATCATGCTTGAATGTTCTGTCCAAACTTGCATTTTTCTTCATCTTCAACAAAATTTGTACTTTACTGAGATAACTGGTGTTATCTTTTAAATGAAACTTTAATGAAAAGATGAGCACATCATGACAATATGTGGATGATTTTCTGATGTCAAACATTTTCAAGATGGCCACCAAGGATGGCAAAAAAGTTATCAATTTTATTTCCTGTCAGTGGTATACATGTATATGAAATATAAAAATAATGTGGTAGGATTGCCAGCAATGAGAACAAATGACATAGTGGCCTTCAACAATGAGCAAGACCCATACTGCATATATATTCAGTCATAAAAGGCCCCAAAATAAGAAAAGTAAAAAATATGAAAACTAACAGTCTGATTTATGTATGTATGTATGTATGCTTTGTGGTTTTCAGATCTAGACTCACAGCTAACCTTTCTGCCAACAACAACTGAACTCTCACAGCAGTCAGCATCAGATTGGGAGACTGATAATGCTTCTGACAGAAACAATTTCAACCAACCAAACAAGCAACAGAAACTTTCCAACTTTAAAACATCAGTTAAATCTTCCATGGGATGATGTCTCAAAAATAGCAGTTCATCATTTATGGAGATTTTAATGTTATGGATTTTCTTTACAAGAAAGTTAATGTACACTTGCTTTATAGTAAAACCTAGCCGTTCAAGTATAAAAACACATTCAACTTTATTGAAATTTGAAGATTCATATGACTTATTTTAATTCTGTTATTTCCCAGGATGTGATGTAGAGCCTTATAGGTACAGTAATCTTAACAGCTATCCAATTTCATTCAAAATTCTTTATACATTTTTCACTAGTATATATAGACTAAGTAATTTGTTTTTTGTCTAGTTATGGGAATTTTTTTTTATGTGCATTTATGATTTTCATGTTTGTATTGACCACATTGCAGCAACATAGATATAGGTACCTAGCAAATCTTGCCTTGTTAGCATACTAGGCTCAAAGGATCATAAAAAAATTTCCATCACTAAGTGTCTGTTAAAATCTTCTCTATATTGTAACTATTTACAGTTTTCTCTTTTAAAGCATTATCTTCATAACTTTAGAAGAAGAGCTATATATATATATTGATAAAAACTATCAACATGACAAGATCTAAATAGTTATACCCAAAATTTTTCTGAAAAATTGGACATAACATCAATGAGCTATTGTCCCTGAAATGTGTAAATTTACAAATTTTCACAGTTTTCTGCTATTATCCGACAGCTATATCAATATATTATAAGAATAAATTGCAAAAGTGGTCAGAAGAAACTTTTTTTTTAGTCTGAACTTATTCTGAATTGTTTAACTTCTTATTTTAAATTTATTGCTTTTGAAATATGTGTTTTTATCGTTTTACATGTTTTAGGTGCACAATTTGTCAATCGAGCTATTTCAGCTCCTGGGAGCCTCTAGATTTATAATGAATAATTTGTATTTATGTATGATTATTTTTAATGTATTAAATGAAACATTAATTATTCTTTTCCATTTGTTGTTATACTTATTTATAAGTCCATATCCTATCATATGTCAGATTTTACAAATTACATGGCAAAATTGAGAAAATTTGAATATGCAGGCTACCCCATTTTGTTGTGGCATATACCAGACACCAACATTATTTGCCGAGCTTGATATTTTTTTGATTGGGTATATATAGTTATACTTTGCGATAAGATATGTTGTTTTACAATAATAAACTGGTCTTGGAGTATTTTGGCTCTGAAAGATGACCAAAATCAGCCATTTTGGACATGAAGCTAAATAAGACATATTGATACGGTTAGATTATACATACACTTAATAAACAGCATTGTTATTTCTTTGCATTCTTACACTTAAAGTGATGTATTATGAGGAACAACTATCAAAAATTATTATTGTTGCCATATTTTTTATTTAAACCAGCGAAATATGGCAAAAAGGCTTATTTTGCTGTTTTCGAGCAATTTCATCTGTTAAAAGATGCAGGCCATAATCTTGCCGCGAAATGACGATTTAACTCGCCAAAGAATTTTGAAAATCGCTAAATCTCGCCGCCGACTGACTTCATAGCGAAGTCAAATCGCTATCAAAATCCGTAAAGGGAGACAACTTGTGATTGACAAGTCTCACAGGTAAAAAAATGGCGGCTGACACGAAAAATCGAGATTTTCAAACGACCCAGGACTAATACTGTCAACGATCAAATTAATAAATACAACGGCGACTTTGAACATCCTTGGATATAACTTTCAAAACTATTCAAACAGAAAACTGACCGTCTGTTTAAGTTATCATTTCGATGATTTTCATCTGAGGATGTTGCGTAATCACTCAGCTGATTTGTTTTATTTTATAACTTACACGAGTCGATCAATTTTACTATTCGGTAGGTAAAGGTGGGAATTAAGGGTAGATTTATTATATTGATTGAATAAAAATTGAAATATAAAAGGTAGAAAGACTGTTGATGGATAATGTGATTGCAAAGCGTCGACACTCGACCCGGTTATGATCAGCAGTGGATTTTTTCTCACGACCATTTCGCTGATACGGATGATATTTTTAAAAATGATAGAAATTAGCTCTTTGTCGGATAATTAATATGCGATTGAAAGATATTTTCATTTATAGACTTGCAATCTTCAACGATAATCTCAATTTACAACTAACATAATGTCCTGGACATTCAATACTGTTTACAGTAAATTGGGAGTTATATTTTTCTGGACTTTTAAAATAAATTGAGGCAGATGCACATGAATTTAATGCATCATAATCATGATAATATTACTAGGCTACTCCTCGTGTCCCAATAATGAATCAACAAATTTTATTTAGAACACATTGGTATCAATAAATAAATAACAACTATATATTGTCTAAACCTTTTATTTAGAACTTTCTTTATATACACTGTGTACAAAACACATGAAAAACTGCAAGTATATCTTTTATTGAATATATTTAAAACAATTTCCTTAGTGATAAGCATGAAAACACGATGCAACCGAAACGGTAATGGAATCTCACTTCTCCAAGAAATTGACCACTTCTCCTCTCTCTCTTGGAAGGAGAAGTCACTTCTCCTCTTCATAATCCTAGATTAGGCCCTGAAGATGGCACCTAAAAAATCCAGATCGGTTCAATATTTTCCCAAAAAATTTGTGTGGTTATTTACATTACTAAGGTGCACCAATATGCCAAATATGAACTCATTTGGCAAAAGTGACATTCGGACGGTTTTGCATGGTTTTCTGGCAGATTGGCTCTTAAAGGTTGCTTGATACAAATTGCAACCAATAATTAAAAAAAATGTAAGGGGTTCCATAGGACCCTGCGTCTCGCCTGCCATTGTTGCTGTGAGTGTAAAAGTGTAATGTTAACTTAAAAAGTGAGTCCATTTATCAGTAAAATACAGAATTTAAAAACAAATCAAACTTTTTTAGATGCTATTTTTTGGTCTTGAGATAAGCTTCTGTCCAAGTTTCATAACAATCCATAAAGATTTACAAATTTATCATGTCAAAAAAGTCCATCTATCAGAAATATACTGAAAATAAAAATATATTTTCAAAAGTTTGCTCAGGAAACTGTCTTTTAGTCATAAACAAGCTTTAGTCCAAATTTCATAAAATTCCATGAACCACAGACTGAACCTAATAAATATTGACGCTGCCACCGACGGAATCTAGGATCGCTTTCACGACATGATTGCCAAGGAGATCACTTTCCACATAAGTAGATATAAGAAGATGTGGTATGAGTGCCAATGAGACAACTCTCCATCCAAGTCAAAATTTATAAAAGTAAACCATGATAGGTCAAAGTACGGTCTTCAACACGGAGCCTTGGCTCACACGAACAGTAAGCTATAAAGGGCCCCACTCATAAAGGACAAAGACATGAACAATTACAGTCATCATACAGCCTTCAACAATGAGCAAAATCCATTCCAAATAGTAAGCATTTTATAATTTAACTTTGATGAGTAATATTGCAGTCGCAGACAGCAATCAAAGAGCTTAAAAGCTCGGAGGAAAAGACGGCAAATATTTTTTTTGTATCTTTTGATAGTCTTCATACAAAGAATGAGCAAAACATGTAGAAAGATTGATAATATTGCAATTAATTGTTGGTTAATAATGTAATTTCATTTCCTTACCCAAGAATTCATCATAGAACCAAGTTAGACGAATAAAGAGATTTGCACCTTCTAATTCAAAACATTTCATTAAAGTTGAAAGTTAATTATCTAAAATTCAATTGAATTCTATCATTTATTAACTACAACAATATATATTTTTTATTGTATATCACTGAATTGCAAGCTAGGGCATTTCTCCATTTTTGTGACAGGGCTCTAAGATTTTAAATTTTTTCTCGATAAAGTGAGGGCTGAAAAGTCTAATCAGTTTTAAATTTCCAATTAAATATGTTTAAACTACAAAAGCCATTTGAACATTTTATATTTTTTTACCATTACAATGATTATGTTGGAACATAAAATTTTGTTTTAATGGAAAACTACTTATCAAATAATAAATATCACATTTTAAGTGTTCAGATACAGAAACTTTTCTTAAGGTGAATAATTACTCATCAATTTGAGGTGCTCCTGTATTAGAGGAGAGATTCTCAATACAGTTACAGAAAAGAATGAAAACTGATGTTTCTCTCCCCAATCCCATGTATCCCCATTGTTTACCGTGAAAGTTGACCTACAAATCAAAGCATTGCAGGTTTGAATCATCTACAGAAAACATAATTATGTTTTTAAATAAACAAATACCGATTTCTAAATCATACACGATTTCTGTGAATGATTTTAATAATGAGGAAAGGATATCCATGCTTCTACCTAGTGTGGAATTCCAACCATGACGTCACTAGGTTGGATATATTTAGAATATTTCGTAATACTGATTTTTCCGGATTGTAAAAGAAACGTAAATAATGTTAAGGAGAGCTCAAGATACGATAATTTCACGAGATACAGATGGCAAATGTGTTAAAAGAGTTTAAAGTCAATCTGTTCATTTGTGTGTCTCCTTCTTATCAATTCAGTATGAAATTTTGAGGCGTTTTCCACAACTATAAAACAAACTGAGTGGACGTGAGGGGCTTGGAAGTCTGGCCAGCCACATAGGGAATTGACTTGAAGCCGTCTTTCCCAAAACTGAAAACAATTATTTTGAAAGATGAACCCTTTAACAGAATTGAGTTTTCTCCTACTTTTCTATATTCCAGCAACTCTTACCTAAATCTTTAGCAATTTCATCTAAACTTATAACATTACTGTCCTTGGTTGTTGGCATTTCTGGATACTTATTCAAAATCTGTAAATAAATAAAACATAATATATATATTTCTGAAATAACATTGAGTTTTGTACTATTAAAATTTAGTCTAGTGATTTTGTGAATATTTATTTTCATATTTCCAAGTTGAGAAAGCAATGCTAACAACATTATCTTTGTGAAGCTTTGAATTTACTGGCTAATATACACATCTATAAATTTATAATACCGGTAAATTTAAAAAATCATAAAATTACAGCATTTGACTGCCTTTCTCTACTTGTATAATACAAATAATGTACTATTAATGGAGAAGTATTCACAAGTGTGCTCCTAAATATTTCACAAAGCAAAAAGGCAGAGCAGACATTTGGAAATAGAACTTTGTTGCTTAAATTGGTTTCACTAGGATAATCTTAGTTTTAAAATAAATCATAGAATGCAATATATGAAATGCACAGGTTTGTACGACCTGATGTTACATGTAGATAAATAAGAAACAATTTTTATCAAAAACTATGAATTTTGAATGTTTGAATTTTGTCCTATTCCATGAACTTTGTACAAATCTTACTTGGCACAAAGCAATCCAAGCGATTTTTCTTTTCTGGAACCAGCTGGCTTCCAATCAAAATCATCTCCAAAGTCTGGTGGTTCCACAACTACCACATCATCATCAGTTCCAATTGATATGTCCTTCATCTTGCTTTCCCTGTCTCTAATTTCTGGACTGACGGCACTAAAAAGCATTTTAAGATTAGTTGTTGGTGTGAGAGGTGCAGCAATTTCTTCTCCCTCCTCTTTACCTTCTTGTACTGGAGTTGTTGGTCTACTGTCAGGGCTTTCTCCTTCTTTGACAGGTTTAGGACTTTCTTTATGTTTCTGAGACTTTTTTGCCTTTTCAGAAATTCTGTTTATATTTGTTGATTTTGAAAATGGAACTCTTTCCTCACCTTTAGATGCTTCCTCTGACATATCTGAAAAAAGACATCATAATGTCATATCATGAAAACCCACATTACAAAATTAGTTTATATTATTGCTATTTTCTCAATCAATCTAAGTATAGGTTTCAACTCAAGAACGATAAAAGCTAAAATTGTGAAAAACTGAAATTGACCTTCATTTAGTCAGAAGAAACAACATCATATCTAAATTTGGAAAGAGTTCATCAAAGCATTTTCAAGTTACTGCACAGAAAACGCTCCAAGTACCACTTTTTGCTACTTAAAGGTCTACAACTTAACAATACAAGCTAAAATCGTGAAAATTAAACTTGACCTTCATTCAGACAGAAGAAACAACATATATATATCTCAAATTGAAAAGATTTCATCAAAACATTTTCAAGTTTTTGCACGGACAGCGCTCTAGGTATCACTTGTCTCTACTTGAAAGTCTATCAATCTCGAGTTATTTTTTTATGAATGAATTACACCAGTTTACCCAAGGTTAATCGGTGTAAACGATGTCACCGAACAATCAGTTCTTACTGTGACGTAATAAAATAAGCATTGTGACAGTCTGCACAGTAATCCACTAGTCTGATGCCCAAGCCTATTAAATTTTGTTTGAACGAGTAAGTATTTACAAAGCTTTGGTTAAACACATAAGAAAAGTGTCGGAATATTGGTCTTCAGACTAGTAGTTGGAAAAGATTTTGGTGACTGGTGACACAGGAATCTTACAAGAAGAGCATGAATTCAATAGTCGTCTTTAAGTGATACTTGTATTTTTTAAATTCATGTGAAAAATTTAACTCTAATAGAGATGCTCTCTTTTCGACTTTGTTTGCCAAAAAATTCCAAAACTTTTCTACACTGGACAATCAGCAAAATTCATATACATATTTATCATGCTGTGTAGACAATCAGGTCCTCAATTCTGTTGGAAAATTTATTAGAGTCAATATGATTAGATCTATTTATTTTTCATGTAACTATTATATACTATAAACCAAGGGCTTTATTACAGCCTAATTGTATTGTGATTGTGTATTTTAATTGCTAATAAATGTTCTTTTTTTCCTTATACATGTATGCTCTATATACACCTTATTGATATTTGTCTGCCATTATTGACATCGCAAAGGTTCCGAAAAATTTTGACGTCACAATAGAAAATGTCTGACACAACAAAGGAAAAGTGATTGTTGTATGACATCAATAGTACAAGTGTCACAGATAGCGATGTGGTATATGCCCTTATACACCTTATCACTATTTGTCCGCCACTACTGGACATCACAAAGGTTCCCGTAAAATTTTGATGTCACAATAGAAAATATCTGACGCCACAATGGAAAAGTGATTGTTGTATGATGTAAAAAGTTTAAGCGGCACAGATTCTCTGGTCAACTGGCACAGATTTCTAAATAGCTATAAGGTGTATTAATAACTGTTGATAAAATATGTTCTTGTTGGACAATGGTGTTGAAATTTTTTTAAACTTGAAAGAGTACTTATTATAATATAAAATGTATTGAATTCTTCCAATACAAACAAAGAAAATCACTATTTCATTTTCTGTCCCTTTTCATTTTGACAGGACAATGCATATATGCTATATATCTTCCTGAGGCCCTAATTTGGTGAATAAAAGTATTCTATTCTATTAAATACATCATGGGATAATCTTGTTTCCTTCATCACTTTTTATGTAATACTGCATTAAGAGATGGATTTAAGGGGATGGGAGGCGCAGCCCTCTTTTATGGAGCTACATGTATGGTCAGATCGTATGTTTTCGACGCGAGATAAATTCGTACTATGCATCTATCAGAAATATACTGAAAATAAAATATATTTTCAAAAGTTTGCTTAGGAAACTGTCTTTTAGTCATAAACAAGCTTTAGTCCAAATTTCATAAAATTCCATGAACCACAGACTGAACCTAATAAATATTGACGCTGCCACCGACGGAATCTAGGATCGCTTTCACGACATGATTGCCAAGGAGATCACTTTCCACATAAGTAGATATAAGAAGATGTGGTATGAGTGCCAATGAGACAACTCTCCATCCAAGTCAAAATTTATAAAAGTAAACCATGATAGGTCAAAGTACGGTCTTCAACACGGAGCCTTGGCTCACACCGAACAGTAAGCTATAAAGGGCCCCACTCATAAAGGACAAAGACATGAACAATTACAGTCATCATACAGCCTTCAACAATGAGCAAAATCCATTCCAAATAGTAAGCATTTTATAATTTAACTTTGATGAGTAATATTGCAGTCGCAGACAGCAATCAAAGAGCTTAAAAGCTCGGAGGGAAAAGACGGCAAATATTTTTTTTTGTATCTTTTGATAGTCTTCATACAAAGAATGAGCAAAAACATGTAGAAAGATTGATAATATTGAAATTAATTGTTGGTTAATAATGTAATTTCATTTCCTTACCCAAGAATTCATCATAGAACCAATTTAGACCAATAAAGAGATTTGCACTTTCTAATTCAAAACATTTCATTAAAGTTGAAAGTTAATTATCTAAAATTCAATTGAATTCTATCATTTAATAACTACAACAATATATATTTTTTTATTGTATATCACTGAATTGCAAGCTAGGGCATTTCTCCATTTTTGTGACAGGGCTCTAAGATTTTAAATTTTTTCTCGATAAAGTGAGGGCTGAAAAGTCTAATCAGTTTTAAATTTCCAATTAAATATGTTTAAACTACAAAAGCCATTTGAACATTTTATATTTTTTTTACCATTACAATGATTATGTTGGAACATAAAATTTTGTTTTAATGGAAAACTACTTATCAAATAATAAATATCACATTTTAAGTGTTCAGATACAGAAACTTTTCTTAAGGTGAATAATTACTCATCAATTTGAGGTGCTCCTGTATTAGAGGAGAGATTCTCAATACAGTTACAGAAAAGAATGAAAACTGATGTTTCTCTCCCAATCCCATGTATCCCCATTGTTTACAGTGAAAGTTGACCTACAAATCAAAGCACTGCAGGTTTGAATCATCTACAGAAAACATAATTATGTTTTTAAATAAACAAATACCGATTTCTAAATCATACACGATTTCTGTGAATGATTTTAATAATGAGGAAAGGATATCCATGCTTCTACCTAGTGTGGAATTCCAACCATGACGTCACTAGGTTGGATATATTTAGAATATTTCGTAATACTGATTTTTCCGGATTGTAAAAGAAACGTAAATAATGTTAAGGAGAGCTCAAGATACGATAATTTCACGAGATACAGATGGCAAATGTGTTAAAAAGAGTTTAAAGTCAATCTGTTCATTTGTGTGTCTCCTTCTTATCAATTCAGTATGAAATTTTGAGGCGTTTTCCACAACTATAAAAACAAACTGAGTGACGTGAGGGGCTTGGAAGTCTGGCCAACCAAATAGGGAATTGACGGCTTGAAGCCGTCTTTCCCAAAAACTGAAAAACAATTATTTTGAAAGATGAACCCTTTCCACAGAATTGAGTTTTCTCCTACTTTTTCTATATTCCAGCAACTCTTACCTAAATCTTTAGCAATTTCATCTAAACTTATAACATTACTGTCCTTGGTTGTTGGCATTTCTGGATACTTATTCAAAAATCTGTAAATAAATAAAACATAATATATATATTTCTGAAATAACATTGAGTTTTTGTACTATTAAAATTTAGTCTAGTGATTTTGTGAAGATTTATTTTCATATTTCCAAGTTGAGAAAGCAATGCTAACAACATTATCTTTGTGAAGCTTTGAATTTACTGGCTAATATACACATCTATAAATTTATAATACCGGGTAAATTTAAAAAAAATCATAAAATTACAGCATTTGACTGCCTTTCTCTACTTGTATAATACAAATAATGTACTATTAATGGAGAAGTATTCACAAGTGTGCTCCTAAATATTTCACAAAGCAAAAGGCAGAGCAGACATTTGGAAATAGAACTTTGTTGCTTAAATTGGTTTCACTAGGATAATCTTAGTTTTAAAATAAATCATAGAATGCAATATATGAAATGCACAGGTTTGTACGACCTGATGTTACATGTAGATAAATAAGAAACAATTTTTATCAAAACTATGAATTTTGAATGTTTGAATTTTGTCCTATTCCATGAACTTTGTACAAATCTTACTTGGCACAAAGCAATCCAAGCGATTTTTCTTTTCTGGAACCAGCTGGCTTCCAATCAAAATCATCTCCAAAGTCTGGTGGTTCCACAACTACCACATCATCATCAGTTCCAATTGATATGTCCTTCATCTTGCTTTCCTGTCTCTAATTTCTGGACTGACGGCACTAAAAGCATTTTAAGATTAGTTGTTGGTGTGAGAGGTGCAGCAATTTCTTCTCCTCCTCTTTACCTTCTTGTACTGGAGTTGTTGGTCTACTGTCAGGGCTTTCTCCTTCTTTGACAGGTTTAGGACTTTCTTTATGTTTCTGAGACTTTTTTGCCTTTTCAGAAATTCTGTTTATATTTGTTGATTTTGAAAATGGAACTCTTTCCTCACCTTTAGATGCTTCCTCTGACATATCTGAAAAAAGACATCATAATGTCATATCATGAAAACCCACATTACAAAATTAGTTTATATTATTGCTATTTTCTCAATCAATCTAAGTATAGGTTTCAACTCAAGAACGATAAAAGCTAAAATTGTGAAAAACTGAAATTGACCTTCATTTAGTCAGAAGAAACAACATCATATCTAAATTTGGAAAGAGTTCATCAAAGCATTTTCAAGTTACTGCACAGAAAACGCTCCAAGTACCACTTTTTGCTACTTAAAGGTCTACAACTTAACAATACAAGCTAAAATCGTGAAAATTAAACTTGACCTTCATTCAGACAGAAGAAACAACATATATATATCTCAAATTGAAAAGATTTCATCAAAACATTTTCAAGTTTTTGCACGGACAGCGCTCTAGGTATCACTTGTCTCTACTTGAAAGTCTATCAATCTCGAGTTATTTTTTAATGAATGAATTACACCAGTTTACCCAAGGTTAATCGGGTAAACGATGTCACCGAACAATCAGTTCTTACTGTGACGTAATAAAATAAGCATTGTGACAGTCTGCACAGTAATCCACTAGTCTGATGCCCAAGCCTAGTTAAATTTTGTTTAAACGAGTAAGTATTTACAAAGCTTTGGTTAAACACATAAGAAAAGTGTCGGAATATTGGTCTTCAGACTAGTAGTTGGAAAAGATTTTGGTGACTGGTGACACAGGAATCTTACAAGAAGAGCATGAATTCAATAGTCATCTTTAAGTGATACTTGTATTTTTAAATTCATGTGAAAATTTAACTCTAATAGAGATGCTCTCTTTTCGACTTTGTTTGCCAAAAAATTCCAAAACTTTTCTACACTGGACAATCAGCAAAAATTCATATACATATTTATCATGCTGTGTAGACAATCAGGTCCTCAATTCTGTTGGAAAATTTATTAGAGTCAATATGATTAGATCTATTTATTTTCATGTAACTATTATATACTATAAACCAAGGGCTTTATTACAGCCTAATTGTATTGTGATTGTGTATTTTAATTGCTAATAAATGTTCTTTTTTTCCTTATACATGTATGCTCTATATACACCTTATTGATATTTGTCTGCCATTATTGACATCGCAAAGGTTCCCGAAAAATTTTGATGTCACAATAGAAAATGTCTGACACAACAAAGGAAAAGTGATTGTTGTATGACATCAATAGTACAAGTGTCACAGATAGCGATGTGGTATATGCCCTTATACACCTTATCACTATTTGTCCGCCACTACTGGACATCACAAAGGTTCCCGTAAAATTTTGATGTCACAATAGAAAATATCTGACGCCACAATGGAAAAGTGATTGTTGTATGATGTAAAAGTTTAAGCGCGCAGATTCTCTGGTCAACGGCACAGAT
Organism: Mytilus coruscus; assembly: GCA_017311375.1. Taxonomy (NCBI): domain Eukaryota; kingdom Metazoa; phylum Mollusca; class Bivalvia; order Mytilida; family Mytilidae; genus Mytilus; species Mytilus coruscus. The sequence continues at coordinate 85,734,044 of CM029603.1, forward strand.
TTCTAAATAGCTATAAGGTGTATTAATAATTGTTGATAAAATATGTTCTTGTTGGACAATGGTGTTGAAATTTTTTAAACATGAAAGAGTACTTATTATAATATAAAATGTATTGAATTCTTCCAATACAAACAAAGAAAATCACTATTTCATTTTCTGTCCCTTTTCATTTTGACAGGACAATGCATATATGCTATATATCTTCCTGAGGCCCTAATTTGGTGAATAAAAGTATTCTATTCTATTAAATACATCATGGGATAATCTTGTTTCCTTCATCACTTTTTATGTAATACTGCATTAAGAGATGGATTTAAGGGGATGGGAGGCGCAGCCCCTCTTTTATGGAGCTACATGTATGGTCAGATCGTATGTTTTCGTACGCGAGATAAATTCGTACTATGCATGCTTTTTCAATGGAAATTGTGACGTCACAATGCATTCTTAATAGCACGAAAACCCCTGAAACGTTGATATGGTTATTACATTTTTTTCTTCAAAATCCTGGATGCGCATATGAATATGTTTAAATCAATTGGTAGATTCATGAAATTAATTAGGGGGATTCCATTTTTTTAGTATAAAGGTGAACAAACAAACTAAATTTCATTCTTCCTTTTTTGCCAAGCAACACCTATCAGTCTGATGTGTTTACATGTACATCTCTGCCACTGGGTTTAGGTTTGTTGTTGTTTACAAACAATGAATTCTTATTTTTCCCCAAAGTCAGACAATCTTACCACATACAAATACTTCTGTGTCATTTATGAAATCCTTTACAAATTTCTAAATTTTCTCTAAGGTTGAACAGAAAACAGTTGGGATTGTTTCTGGCGTTCAAAATTTTGATATGCTAGCGCGTTCAAATTTGGCGCGTGATCGTGTGTGCCATACCGGCCCGCCTACTGCATGTCGACAATAACGGACTTTGTTGTGATCTTCTTTCACAGTTCACTGGCATTGTAAGTTAATGATTAAATCAATAATGAATAGATTAATAAAGAAACATTTCATTAATTAACGCATGTCAATTACAAGGAGTTGTAACAGCAACCAGAAGATATTATTTTGGTTTGAAGTACAGAAGGGCCGCAAATTAGGTCAATTGATCAAAAATGGCACGTAAAAGTTCGCGGAAAAATTACCGGCTTAGACATGACAACTGCGAGATATTGATTGTGAAGACTTTCTTAGTTCAAATAAACTTGTGTTTGAACTCTAAATATTATTAATTAGCTATAAAAACGTGAGATCGTTTCATTGTGTGCTGATTTTTACATAAAATCATCTTACAAGTGGATACTTAGCCATCGCGTCAAATCCTCGAGGTCCAAATGTGGGTCAGGCATATTTGTATTCAATTATCCATTAAAACAGACGGAAAGAAAGGTGAAATCACAGTCTACTTGTCGTAGCTTCTTCAATACAATCGTCTTAAACAATAAATAGAACACAACTTACTTGGGGAATCGTCTGGCTCTTGTTTCATTCTTGGTATTTTGGCTCCTTTCCAAATGAGGTTTGTGTGGATGACGTAGGTGGGTTAGAAAGGTTACAAATATCATATGTGTCTGCGGAGCTTAAAAATAATTTCCTTCAGATAATAACCAACAAATAAAGATTATTCCTAACGATTCTTGTGGACAAACGAAAAATTCTCTGACAACTGTCTACCACAACAACATTTTCCGCGGAAATTTGGCGCGAGATGATGCGGGGTTTAAGACATAAAGGAAACGCCCATATTATTATTTCCAATGAGATTTAAAAGCTATTCTGATTGAAATGCTGTTGGCCAATCAGAATATTGATTCAGGGGTCAGTTCAAAGTTTGACAGGTCAATGTCTATGAACAAGTCTAAGCCATGTGCAGCATAGATTAAACGAAAAACAAGTCGTGACAAAATTGTTTATTTCTCAGCACTGTAAATTTGAGAAAAAAAACTATGTGTAAAAATATATAAAAATAAACCCCTGACACTAAATCTAGGTCTTATCTTCCCAAACTTTCATTTCCCTGAGAAAAATTTTTGTACAAAATGCATTCAACACTAATGTTAGTGACGTATTACACAAGGAAGTGCGTGTTTTCTTCAATACACACCTGCCATGGAATACACAAACATTTAAATTGTGAATAAATGGTAAATATCTAGGATATTTATTTGCTTTACCCTACATGCTAGGATTTGTAAATATTGCAGTGTTATCTTTGGGAAATAATAGACCACATATCTAAGATGTATTGCCAAAAACAAGGAAATTTACTATAACATCACAAAAAGGTGACTTTTTCACTTTTTCAGATTTCATCATGTTGTAAATAAACAAGGAATGGCAACACATGGAGACCAACACTATCAACCCTACCCACCCAATTCTGTGGAAGAAACAATCAAGGTAGGCAAATAATATACAATTTGATTTGACATCATTTAACATGCAATATGTGAATTAACAGATGAGCAAACATCCAGGTGTTTATTTTAAACTTACAACATATTTGATCTGTAGGTAAATGAAACTAGGATGTCAGTATAATGACAGAATTGTAATGTAAACTTGCAAAAGAATAAAACTGAATTGAAGTAACTAATGATTTGTATAGTAAGAATGATCAAAACTTAGGTGCAGGATGTGCTATCATCAATGAGATTATCATTTAATTGATGATTATGATGTTAAGTAATAAATACAATCAGAAAAGTAACTTGAAAGATGTTGCCATACAATGGTAGAAATATCAAATGAATTAATTTTAAGGACACAAATTAAAATAATTCTGAATTTGAGTGTAGCATGATGCCCTCAGTGGCACATTGTTCTATAAAGAATAGGATGTTTATCTTAGTGGCTTTGTTCACCTACAAGAGCAGATAAAGATGAATCAGTGTTAATGTAATAAGCTATAATTGTCTGGATGTACATGATTTTTGTGTGATCACCTTTCACTTTCTTCATGGTCTTATTAAACATTTTTTACATTTAATGCTTGACATGATTCTAATCCAACATGTTAAAAATGTTTTTTCTAGACATTTATTTTATTCAGATTTAACTTGTGTTTGGTGGGGTTTATATGGTGAATCTTTTTTTTATTGTCCCTTTCGTAGCTTCAGTGGCTCATAATTTTGATAATATAATATTTTGTGTGCTAAGTTTGGGCTATTTTTAAAATGAAATTGTACTCTATTGTTACCTAAAAAACTGTATGCATATTAAATTAAGGTGTCATTGTTTTCTTGAACTGTGAAAACAAGTTTCTGTGAACATGTATGTTATTAATCATGTTAATGGTAAAACTGATAATTTTACTTTTTAAGTAACGATGGAATATTTCTCTGTAGACATGATAGATCTACACCATATACATGTAGCATGTTAAGGTCACACATTAGATTGGAAACCATATAGATACGATAATTAGATATGAGTTAAATTGTCTCTAAAATCTAGCATTTTCATCAAAATGAATACTGCAACATAATATAATAAGATGTGGTATGATTGCCAATGTCCACAAAAGTTCAAATGAAGTGGATGTAAGCAATTATAGGCAACCATTGGACCTTCAACAATGAGAAAAACCCATACCTTATAGTCGGCTATAAAAGTCCTGACATGAAAAATATGAAACAATTCAATTGAGAAAACTAATGGCCTAATTTATAATGTTGCTGTTTGAACCTTCAGTGTTCTAGATAGCTAGGTTTCAATGGAAATTCAAAGATACAAAAATTTAATTAATGGAAAAAATTAATATAATTGGGCTGAATTTATATAGTATTTGGGTGGTGTAAAAAGCTTTTTTTTTTCCCCAAGTAGTTCTAATGATTGTTTTACATTGAAAAGTTTTTTCCCCTTTAGAAAACAAAAATGCATAGGGCAGGAATAAAAGGGTCGAGAGGTGCATGGAAGGGACAGAGGGTGAAAAGAGGGGAGCACTGAAAGGCAAGAGAGGATCTGTCCTGTCTCTTTTTGGGCTATCTTAGACAATGCTTCAGATGGATGAAAGCGCTTGACATCTTACAATTGTTTCTAAATGGATATATAATTTTGTGCATGTGAATTAACTTTCTTACCTATTTATACCTACTAAGAAAAAAATACTTCATTCATTGATGATCAGAGATGAAGAATTTAGTTTGTAGCCAATTTTTTAATTCAAGTCAAGTCTATATTTTTCTTTTCGTTTTTTTTTCTCCATAGAACTAAAATAAAATTTATGCCTTTACCTTTCACCAAATTATTCTTTATACATGTTAGTATACAACTAATAAAATTTTCAAATTTCAGTCTTTTTTAAATATATTCAATCTTTCATTTTATCATGTTTATCGGGTGCAATAGTCATAAAATAAAAAATAAGTTTTTAATTGTCAATAAAAGACATACTTTTATACTCAATGTAGCAATTGCATAAAATGGATTTTTTTGTTGTGGAATTTCATTAATAAGCAAAAGTGTAAAGGATTGATTAGAACAACAAATATCTCTTTCATTATTCTGATGTAAATTACAAATCAGTTTCATTGCATTTAATCCATTTCATTTGATGATTCATCACCTTGTATTGAGTTTTGCTCCAGAAATAAAAAGAAATGTTATCAAGTGTTATGGAATTTCAAAATGTCAGAATAAGTTAATCAGGGCACTGTGTGAAACCAGGGACTTCTATGTTAGTATAGACTGTCCCTGGTGAAACTTGGTCATTTTGACATTTGAACTACAATTGTAAGTGGAAACATGCCGACTTTGGTCAATTCCAACCTGACATGACTGTTTCCAATCAATTTGGTTCTTCATGCAAACAAGCTATATGTTTATTTTGAGAGAAAACACATCAGATTTATCTTGTGTGTTCTGAATATCAGAATAATGTTCCAATGATATTATTGATTAAATGCAGTGTATGGAATCGGGTGGGTATGGTAGGGACCCTTTCTTTATTTGACTTCTATTGTACTGCCTACCTGTAAGCTGTATTTCAAACTAAATAAGAATTCAAGTGGAAAATCTATAGACAATTAAAAAAATGTCACTCTTGATTTCTTTAGTCAGTAATTGTACATGGAAAGTATACCTGCATTAATTCTAAGATTTTAAGTATTTTGTTATGAAACTCTGCGATTTTGTAACCTATCAGACATTTGTCAGATGCACACATATGCAGAAGAAATATATATTTTAGGATATGAATTTTAAACTTTGGAAATCATTTCATTTTTTATCCCAGCAGCAGTTTGATAATAATTTTAGAATATCTGCCCCCTCCTGGCTCCAACTTAAAAATATGTTCAGAATAACCTCTGACCTGAGTGTGTTTATCTTTGGCATTTTATTCATATAATACCAGAGAACATAAGTTTTTCATGTAAGACCATAAGCTTTTATTGAAAATGAATTGCTGTATCAACATTTTTGATTGATCCCTATGACCAGGGGCTATCTCACCTCATTGTTTTAATTCTATGGCATGTGACTATTTTTTCCTGATTATAGATGTTATTATCTGTACATGACCCAGGGGTGACATGAATATTATAGTTTAGAATGTTTGTATAAGTATTTATGATAAATTGATTGGAGACTTGTGATCCTATTTAATTGTAATTACCTATGTTATATACAATCTTAAAATTGAGTACATGTATTTAAAATTGTCTCAGAACCTGTTAGAGATTAAGAAATGTGGAAATTTTCAAAAGAGGTTCATGAATTTAATAGGTTCAAATTATCAATTACCAATCAAAATCCATTTTATACGACCGCAAAAAATTTTTGTGGTCGTATATTAATATAACGTTAGCGTCGTCGTCGTCGCCGTCGTCGTCGTCGTCGTCGTCGCCGCCGTAAATAAATCGCCGTCCGCCGTCGTCGTCGTCGAAGACGCATTGGTTTCGCACTCCAACTTTAGTTTAAGTGAATGGATCTCTATGAAATTTTACCATAAGGTTCAATATCACAAAAGGAAGGTTGGGATTGATTTTGGGGTTATGGTACCAACAGTTAAGGAATTAGGGGCCAAAAGGGGCCAAAATAAGCATTTTGTAACTTCCAGACATAACTTGTGTGTTAGTGTATGGATCTCTCTGACATTGTACCACAAGGTTCCATATCACAAAGGAATGCTGGGATTGATTTTGGGGTAATTGCCTCCAAATTTTAGGAATTAGGGCCAAAAAGGGCAAAAACAAGCATTTTCTAGTTTCATGACAATAACTTGTGTGTAAGTGTATGGATCTTTCTGAAATTGTACTACAAGGTTCCATATCACAAAGGAAAGCTGGAATTGAGTTTGGGGTAATTGCCTGAAACGTTTAGGAATTAGGGGCCAAAAAGGGCAAAAACATGCATTTTCTAGTTTCATGACAATAACTTGTGTGTAAGTGTATGGATCTTTCTGAAATTGTAATACAAGGTTCCATATCACAAAGGAAAGCCGAATTGAGTTTGGGGTAATTGCCTGAAACGTTTAGGAATTAGGGGCCAAAAGGGCCAAAATAAGCATTTTCTAGTTTCAGACAATAACTTGTGTTCAAGTGTATGGATCTCTCTGAAATTGTACTGCAAGGTACCATACCTCAAAGGAAGGCTGGGATTGAGTTTGGGGTGATGAATGATAAGGGGTTCAAAAATTTGGAGGGGTTCTTTTTTCCTTTTTTTCTTTAAAATTTTCCATTTTAAGTTGGTTATTTCTGATTTATATTAAAAGCAAATAATAGTGATATGGCAGGAGATACACACCTAACAGGATGTGTAAATTATTATATAATAAGTATTGTGCAATAGCAAGAAATTTTCAATTGCACAGTATTGCATAATAGCAAGAAATCTTCAATTGCACAGTATTGCATAATAGCAAGAAATATCCGATAGCACAATATTGCGTAATAGCAAGAAATTGTCAATTGTACAGTATTGCGCAATAGCAAGAAATATTCAATTGCACAGTATTGCACAATTGCAAGAAATATTCAATTGCACAGTATTGTGCAAAAGAAGATACTTTGTATAAATTGCTTATTTCTTGACCAATTTCAATGGGATTTTATTCTTGAACTCTTGGGGTTCTTTAATATGCTGAATCTAATCGTGTATTAAGTTTTTGGATTTTGGGCCCGTTTTAAATTGGTCCACATTGAGGTCCAAAGGTCCAAAATTAAACTTTGTTTGATTTCATCAAAATTGAATTATTGGGGTTCTTTGATATGCGAATCTAACCGTGTATTTAGATTCTTAATTTTGGTCCGTTTTCAAATTGGTCTACATTAAGGTCCAAAGGGTCCAAAATTAAACTTAGTTTGATTTTAACAAAAATTGAATTCTTAGGGTTCCTTGATATGCTGAATCTAAACATGTATTTAGATTTTTGATTATGGGCCCAGTTTTCAAGTTGGTCCAAATCGGGTCCAAAATTAAACTTTGTTTGATTTCAACAAAATTGAATATATGGGGTTCTTTGATATGCTGAATCTAACCATGTATTTAGATTTTTGATTTTTGGGCCCGTTATCAATTTTTCCACATTGAGGTCAAAAGGGTCCAAAATTAAACTTTTGTTTGATTTCATCAAAATTGAATTATTGGGGTTCTTTGATATGCGAATCTAACCGTGTATATAGATTCTTAATTTTTGGTCCCATTTTCAAATTGGTCTACATTAAGGTCCAAAGGGTCCAAAATTAAACTTAGTTTGATTTTAACAAAATTGAATTCATAGGGTTCTTTGATATGCTGAATCTAAACATGTATTTAGATTTTTGATTATGGGCCCAGTTTTCAAGTTGGTCCAAATCAGGGTCCAAAATTAAACTTTGTTTGATTTCAACAAAATTGAATATATGGGGTTCTTTGATATGCTGAATCTAACCATGTATTTAGATTTTTGATTTTTGGGCCCGTTTTCAACTTTGTCCACATTGAGGTCAAAAGGGTCCAAAATTAAACTTTGTTTGATTTCATCAAAATTGAACTCTTGGGGTTCTTTGATATGCTGAATCTAACCATGTATTTAGATTTTGGATATTGGACCATAATAGGTGAATGTCCAATTTAAAATTTTAAGTTCTTAGACCACATTCATTCTGTGTCAGAAACCTATGCTGTGTCAAATATTTAATCACAATCCAAATTCAGAGCTGTATCAAGCTTGAATGTTGTGTCCATACTTGCCCCAACTATTCAGGGTTCGACCTCTGCGGTCGTATCAAGCTGCGCCTCATGGAGCATTTTATTTGATTTTGGGCCCGTTTTAAATTGGTCCACATTGAGGTCCAAAGGATCCAAAATTAAACTTTGTTTGATTTCATCAAAAATTGAATTATTGGGGTTCTTTGATATGCCGAATCTAACCGTGTATTTAGATTCTTAATTTTTGGTCCCGTTTTCAAATTGGTCTACATTAAGGTCCAAAGGGTCCAAAATTAAACTTTGTTTGATTTCATCAAAAATTGAATTCTTAGGGTTCTTTGATATGCTGAGTCTAAACATGTATTTAGATTTTTGATTATGGGCCCAGTTTTCAAGTTGGTCCAAATCGGGGTCCAACAAAAATTGAATATATGGGGTTCTTTGATATGCTGAATCTAACCATGTATTTAGATTTTTGATTTTGGGCCCGTTATCAATTTTTTCCACATTGAGGTCAAAAGGGTCCAAAATTAAACTTTGTTTGATTTCATCAAAATTGAATTATTGGGGTTCTTTGATATGCGAATCTAACCGTGTATTTAGATTCTTAATTTTTGGTCCCGTTTTCAAATTGGTTTACATTAAGGTCCAAAGGGTCCAAAATTAAACTTAGTTTGATTTTAACAAAATTGAATTCATAGGGTTCTTTGATATGCTGAATCTAAACATGTATTTAGATTTTTGATTATGGGCCCAGTTTTCAAGTTGGTCCATATCAGGGTCCAAAATTAAACTTTGTTTGATTTCAACAAAATTGAATATATGGGGTTCTTTGATATGCTGAATCTAACCATGTATTTAGATTTTTGATTTTTGGGCCCGTTATGAACTTTGTCCACATTGAGGTCAAAAGGGTCCAAAATTAAACTTTGTTTGATTTCATCAAAATTGAACTCTTAGGGTTCTTTGATATGCTGAATCTAACCATGTATTTAGATTTTGGATATTGGACCATAATAGGTGAATGTCCAATTTAAAATTTTTAAGTTCTTAGACCACATTCATTCTGTGTCAGAAACCTATGCTGTGTCAAATATTTAATCACAATCCAAATTCAGAGCTGTATCAAGCTTGAGTTGTGTCCATACTTGCCCCAACTATTCAGGGTTCGACCTCTGCGGTCGTATCAAGCTGCGCCCTGGAGCATTTTATTAGATTATACTTTAATCTTGCAAATATTTGTGAACATATGACTTAAATTACACTTTTTTTAATCTAAAGCACCAGAACCGCCCTCTTTTAAAATGTTCCTTAATATTGCATCACAGTGGCGTGTCTAGGAATTGCGGTTAGAAGGGGAACAATTCTCAGACTTTTGCCTAGCTTGGCAAGTGTAAATTTTTTTGATGTGGTGTGCTTTATACTAAAAAAATATCTTTTTTGTTTGTTTTTAGTGGTTTGCATGCTGGGTGCACCTCCACCAAAAGCTGCCCTCTACCAAAGGTTAATGTGGACAGATTAGCTCAATACTTGTCTTTTGCTTCTTGGTTACATTTTGTTAGTGGAAAATATTTCTTTCACATCCAAGTAAAAAATATGTTAAGAATATATATGAATTTGTATGATTTGAAATATGGATTGACTGATAGAAAAGGTAATAAGTTTTAGCAGCCTCAAGAAATGTTGCCTACTTCTACATCATTTGGTCTCTGGTGGAATGTTGCCATAGCAATCATGCCTCATCTTATTTTTACGCAATATGTATCAGGTAGAACTATAAATGTAAAATAGAGAATGGAAACAGGGAATGTGTCAAAGAGACAACAACTACCAAAGAGCAGAAAACAGCTCAAGGCCAAGTGTGTGTCTGACATTGGTCATATTTGTAGTCTAATCCAAAAAGTTGTTTCTCTCGTCTTTTAACGAACAAAAAAATAGGGCATTCTCCAAACAAAGTTTTACCAAAAGTATGACAGATTTATGTTATTGGTAGAAAAAAACATTATCCAAGGATTATCATAGGAACACAATTTGAGGGCTGCAGTTGGGGGGACCTTGCAAATTAGTCTGGTCAGAATGTATATCTCAATTTGTTTCTGTTTCAATATGAACATAACAGTTTTGAACTTTTTTACTCATGTCAGAATATAAAAATATTTCTTAACAGAAGTTCTGGGCCAAAATATTCAATTTTAAATACTGCCAGGATCCTTCAGAATGAAATATTCGTCCCTTAGTATTGTAACCTGAATAATTCTGTCGTTATGTTCCACTGTTCTACGGCATTTACATTAACGCCTGAAGGCCTAGTCATTGAAAATCGTCAAATAATCATTTGGATTTAGCTTGTGGTTTCCCTATCTAGATAATATTAAGCTAGTGGCTGAAATTTTCTAAGTAAATATCTTCTTAATTGAAAAAAATCAGAATTGTAAATCATCTAAAAATTGTAAAAAAACATATACATTATCAATATTGTTTTCCATTTATAAGATGTGATTCACCTGGGACTATTATACTAGTGTAATAGTCCCAGGATTCACTAATATCAAGATAATTCATTAGAAAAATGTGAAATGATCCTCATCCAGCGTGTCAGGAGCATAGCATCTTTCTGACATTTGTTGTGATTAAGTAATTAACCCAGTCCATCGATCTCAGTAGGAATCAATAAAATGAATTAATGAAAAAGTGTTAATTGAACACCATGCCAGTAAGTGACTGAATCCTTGTTAGCATGTGGTCACACTAGGGAGCCAGTTCACAGTCAGTTGTGGCTATTAGCATTCTCCAATTAACACCTAATTAAGAAATATTAAACAAATATGTCATAAAGATCAATTAACTGTATAATCAGGAGATTATTTGATTGACATTTTTCATCACAGTGTAGTGTATTCTATTTATGACAGGTAGTTACAGAGATTTATAAAGAAATTCTTTCCGTCTGTTTTTGAAATAGGAACTAAATGGAAAAGGGTGTACATTTGTAATTAATTCAGATTGAAATCCTTGCAGAGAGAATAAAGTCTCATAATTGTCTGTAATTTTGAACATCTTTAAAAGGTGCATATATACAAATTTAAGAGAAAACCCCAAACTTAGCTTTATAGTTTACAATAAATAAAAAGTTTGAAAAGTTTTAAGGTTTAAAAATATGTGTGTTTTTTGTTATCCAAAGGGACCTCAGTAATTGTTTACTGTGTATGATACACTGTTATAATATGTATCATTAAAATGTCCCTGTTGAAACTATTTACCAGCTTTGAAAAGTAAAAGAATAAAATAGAAAAGTAAAAAACTATTTTTTCCCCCAAAATACTCAAACTTTTAGGACGGATTAGCAGAAACAGATATTTTTAGGTCTTACTTAACTTTTCTTGTTTTGTGTCATGTTTGCATGTTGTTTTCTTGAGATTAGTAGATATATAAAATTAAAATTGAAAGATTTTCATTTGCTACACACAGAAAAGATTACTTCAACTTACCTTGAGCTGATTTTTTCTAGAATGATTATTTTTGAAATAAATCATGAAAATTTGAAAAATTGAATCACTAATGATTGCCAGAAATACCAATAAATAAAATGATTTCCTATATATCCAAACAATTCAGGTACAGTTATAATAAAAATCTAAATACAGAGGTGGATCCAAAATCAAAATCTGATGACAAAAAGGTTGTTCATCATGTCGACGAAGGTGATAGATGACCCGTGAAACACATTTGGGACAAAAAGGGGTCAATTTTATTTTTCTGAATCTTTCCTGTATCATGAGGATCCACCTCTGGATTATTATGTTAATGAACATTGCCTATTTTATTTTATTTTAATATTAAAACTTATTTTGCTATTTTTTTTATTTTTCAGTTTGTTTGTTGGCATGGCAGAATGTTTACACACCAAGCATGATTGACTATTTTGTTGCTATTTAAGTTCTGCTTTATTTGTTGTTTTATTTTATATTATCAATCAGGTCATATAAAATATAAAATTTTGTGAAAAATATACATGATATGAAGATTAAAAAATGATTTTTAAATTTACTTTCTGTCAGTTTTAGATTTTTCTTCATAAATTGTATAAGCAACATGTTTAATTATTCCCAAATGTGATTTGTTTTGAAGGAAAGTAAATCAAATAAAAGTCAAGGGACCTCATTGTGCATTAGTAGAGTCAGTATTAATTCCATAAAAGGTAAAGTTGCTTTTCTTTTGTGTAGAAAATTCAATAGGGATAACCTCCATTCATAATCAATTTTCTATTTATAAAAAAAATGGAAAAATAATCCAACCTTTTATGAACAAGCGAAATATTATATTTATATGGCCTGTACACTTTAATATTTGAAAACAAAAGCTTACATGGTATAGCCTGATTGTTTCACAAGAACTAAATATTACATTTCTATGGCCTAATTATAATTACTCAACTGATAAGAAAAAATACATGGCTATAACCAGGACAGCTATCATTTGTTATAATAATTAACCAACACACTATCACTTATGCAAGAATTCAAAGTAACCTACAAATTCAGAATTGTAATAGTCAATATTATTATAAAACTGTGTTTGATAGAAATAATACAAGCAGTGTTTATCTTGGATCAAAGCTATGTGTTTAAATTGTTTTAATTGATTTTGAAGGATGCATTTCCACACATGCTATAAACTAACTACATTATATCCATTCAAAACAAATATCAAAGCCAGACACAGATCCATAAAATTTTATTCAAGCTTAATTTCTGAGATTTTTTACTTAATTATGAAAAAAAACTTGTTGAAAAGGTTGATTCTGTACCCAAAAACCTAATTTTCTGAAAACATTATTAATATTATATTATTATTTGTAGATTTCAGATCATGACACTTATTCAAATGATAGTAATTAACATATCAATATAATACTTCAATGTTCAAATCAACCTTTTTAAAATAAATATTTAAAAAAAAAAATGCAGATATTTTTTAACCAAAATGTAGTAAATTGGTCTAGATTCTAGTTCAGACCTATGGTAATTTCTAAATATGGCACTGAAAAAAGAAACAAATGCAAAAAATAAAGCATGTGATTCAAATTTGGCCTTAATTAAAAAAAAAATGAATTAAGTGATTGATGGTACTACATGGATCCATTTCTTTTATTTTTTTATGGCCCCACAACAGGCCCGCAACAAAGTTGTCGGGGCCATATAGTTTTACCCTTGTCCGTCATTCCGTTATTCCGTCATTCTGTCATTCCATCATTCCATCATTCCGTCATTCCGCAACAAGCCATTATACGCAATTTTTTTCTAAACGCCTTCAGATATTGGGCTGATTTTTGGTATGTGAGTTAACCATGATGAGTTACAGATCAAGTTTAAGTTTCGTTCCGCTCTGCCAATTTTTGCCGAAATTACAGACTTTGGCATTTGATAAATTGTTGTTTATCACAGTTATACAGACTTTTTTTCTAAACGCCTTCAGATATTGGGCTGATTTTTGGTATGTGAGTTAACCATTATGAGTTACAGATCAAGTTTAAGTTTCGTTCCGCTCTGCTAATTTTTTGACGAAATTACAGACTGTGGACTTTGATAAATTGTTGAAAATCACAGTTATACGGACTTTTTTTTCTAAACGCCTTCAGATATTGGGCTGATTTTTGGTATGTGAGTCAACCATTATGAGTTACAGATCAAGTTTAAGTCTCATTCCGCTCTGCTAATTTTTGACAAAATTACAGACTTTGGACTTTGATAAATTGTTGAAAATCACAGTTATTCAGACTTTTTTCTAAACGCCTTCAGATATTGGGCTGATTTTGGTATGTGAGTTAACCATTATGAGTTACAGATCAAGTTTAAGTTTCGTTCTGCTCTCCTAATTTTTGCCGAATTAACAGACTTTTGGCATTTGATAAATAGTTGAAAATCACAGTTATACGGATTTTTTTTCTAAACACCTTCAGATATTGGGCTGATTTTTGGAATGTGAGTTAACCATTATGAGTTACAGATCAAGTTTAAGTTTCATTCCGCTCTGCTAATTTTTGCCGAAATTACAGACTATGGACTTTGATAAATTGTTGGAAATCACAGTTATTCAGACTTTTTTTCTAAACGCCTTCAGATATTGGGCTGATTTTTGGTATGTGAGTTAACCATTATGAGTTACAGATCAAGTTTAAGTTTCGTTCCGCTCTGCTAATTTTTGCCGAAATTACGTGCTTTGGACTTTCATAAATCGTTGAAAATCACAGTTATACAGACTTTTTTTCTAAATGCCTTCAGATATTGGGCTGATTTTTGGTATGTGAGTTAACCATGATAAGTTACAGATCAAGTTTAAGTTTCATTCCACTCTGCTAATTTTGCTGAAATTACCATTTGGACTTGGATAAATTGTTGAAAATCACAGTTATACAGACTTTTTTCTAAACGCCTTCAGATTATCGGGCTAATTTTTGGTATGTGAGTTAACCATGATGAGTTACAGATCAAGTTTAAGTTTCGTTCCGCTCTGCTAATTTTTGACGAAATTACAGACTGTGGACTTTGATAAATTGTTGAAAATCACAGTTATACGGACTTTTTTTCTAAACGCCTTCAGATATTGGGCTGATTTTTGGTATGTGAGTTAACCATTATGAGTTACAGATCAAGTTTAAGTCTCGTTCCGCTCTGCTAATTTTTTGACGAAATTACAGACTTTGGACTTTGATAAATTGTTGAAAATCACAGTTATTCAGACTTTTTTTCTAAACGCCTTCAGATATTGGGCTGATTTTTGGTATGTGAGTTAACCATTATGAGTTACAGATCAAGTTTAAGTTTCGTTCCGCTCTCCTAATTTTTGCCGAATTAACAGACTTTTGGCATTTGATAAATAGTTGAAAATCACAGTTATACGGATTTTTTTTCTAAACACCTTCAGATATTGGGCTGATTTTTGGAATGTGAGTTAACCATTATGAGTTACAGATCAAGTTTAAGTTTCATTCCGCTCTGCTAATTTTTGCCGAAATTACAGACTATGGACTTTGATAAATTGTTGGAAATCACAGTTATTCAGACTTTTTCTAAACGCCTTCAGATATTGGGCTGATTTTGGTATGTGAGTTAACCATTATGAGTTACAGATCAAGTTTAAGTTTCGTTCTGCTCTCCTAATTTTTGCGAATTTACAGACTTTTGGCATTTGATAAATAGTTGAAAATCACAGTTATCTGGATTTTTTCTAAACACCTTCAGATATTGGGCTGATTTTTGGAATGTGAGTTAACCATTATGAGTTACAGATCAAGTTTAAGTTTCATTCCGCTCTGCTAATTTTGCTGAAATTACAGACTATGGACTTTGATAAATTGTTGGAAATCACAGTTATTCAGACTTTTTTTCTAAACGCCTTCAGATATTGGGCTGATTTTTGGTATGTGAGTTAACCATTATGAGTTACAGATCAAGTTTAAGTTTCGTTCCGCTCTGCTAATTTTTGCCGAAATTACGTGCTTTGGACTTTCATAAATCGTTGAAAATCACAGTTATACAGACTTTTTTTCTAAATGCCTTCAGATATTGGGCTGATTTTTGGTATGTGAGTTAACCATGATAAGTTACAGATCAAGTTTAAGTTTCATTCCACTCTGCTAATTTTTGCTGAAATTACCATTTGGACTTGGATAAATTGTTGAAAATCACAGTTATACAGACTTTTTTTCTAAACGCCTTCAGATTATCGGGCTAATTTTTGGTATGTGAGTTAACCATGATGAGTTACAGATCAAGTTTAAGTTTCGTTCCGCTCTGCTAATTTTTTGACGAAATTACAGACTGTGGACTTTGATAAATTGTTGAAAATCACAGTTATACGGACTTTTTTTTCTAAACGCCTTCAGATATTGGGCTGATTTTTGGTATGTGAGTCAACCATTATGAGTTACAGATCAAGTTAAAGTCTCGTTCTACTCTGCTAATTTTTTGACGAAATTACAGACTTTGGACTTTGATAAATTGTTGAAAATCACAGTTATTCAGACTTTTTTTCTAAACGCCTTCAGATATTGGGCTGATTTTTGGTATGTGAGTTAACCATTATGAGTTACAGATCAAGTTTAAGTTTCGTTCCGCTCTCCTAATTTTGCGAATTTACAGACTTTTGGCATTTGATAAATAGTTGAAAATCACAGTTATACAGATTTTTTCTAAACACCTTCAGATATTGGGCTGATTTTTGGAATGTGAGTTAACCATTATGAGTTACAGATCAAGTTTAAGTTTCATTCCGCTCTGCTAATTTTTGCCGAAATTACAGACTATGGACTTTGATAAATTGTTGGAAATCACAGTTATTCAGACTTTTTCTAAACGCCTTCAGATATTGGGCTGATTTTGGTATGTGAGTTAACTATTATGAGTTACAGATCAAGTTTAAGTTTCGTTCCGCTCTGCTAATTTTTGCCGAAATTACGTGCTTTGGACTTTCATAAATCGTTGAAAATCACAGTTATACAGACTTTTTTTCTAAATGCCTTCAGATATTGGGCTGATTTTTGGTATGTGAGTTAACCATGATAAGTTACAGATCAAGTTTAAGTTTCATTCCACTCTGCTAATTTTTGCTGAAATTACCATTTGGACTTGGATAAATTGTTGAAAATCACAGTTATACAGACTTTTTTTCTAAACGCCTTCAGATTATCGGGCTAATTTTTGGTATGTGAGTTAACCATGATGAGTTACAGATCAAGTTTTAAGTTTTGTTCTGCTCTGCTAATTTTTGCCGAAATTACGGACTTTGGACTTTGATAAATTGTTGAAAATCACAGTTATATGGACTTTTTTTCTAAACGCCTTCAGATATTGGGCTGATTTTTGGTTTGTGAGTTAACCATGATGAGTTACAGATCAAGTTTAAGTTTCGTTCCGCTCTGCAAATTTTTACTGAAATTACGGGCTTTGGATTTTGATAAATAGTTGAAAATCACAGTTATACGGATATTTTTTCTATACGCCTTCAGATATTGGGCTAATTTTTTGGTATGGTGAGGCAACCATGTTCATCAAACTAGTATTGGTCTTAAGAGCTGGATACTATCCATGCATGTTTGTGTCCACATGTGTTGTTGAAATAGCAGATTTTTCATTCTTTTGAGACGGGGCCATTCGTGTCGCTCCGACACATCTAGTTTTTATATATACCTGACAGAGGGGAGAGTTCTACTGGGCATACCTGGATTTAGGGACTTCCAATCTTGTATAACTGGCAGAGGGGAGAGTTTATTGGTCATACCTGGATCTAGGGGCTTCTAATCTTATATACCTGACAGAGGGGAGTGTTCTACTAGTCATACCTAGATCTAGGGGATTCCAATCTTATATACCTGACAGAGGGAAGAGTTCTACTGGCAATACATGGATCCTAAGGGGCTTCCAATCTTATATACCTGACAGAGGGGAGAGTTCTATAGGTCATACCTGGATCTAGGGGCTTCTAATCTTATATATACCTGACAGAGGGGAGAGTTCTACTGGTCATACCTGGATCTATTGGCTTCCAATCTTATATACCTGACAGAGGGGAGAGTTCTACTGGTCATACCTGGATCTAGGGCTTCCAATCTTATAAATCTGACAGAGGGGAGAGTTCTACAGGTCATACATGGATCTAGTGGTTTCCAATCTTATATACCTGACAGAGGGGAGAGTTCTACTCTCTCCCCTCTGTCAGGTATATAAGATTGGAAACCACTAGATCCAATCTTTTATACCTGAGAGAGGAGAGAGTTCTACTGTTCATACCTGGATCTAGGGCTTCTTATCTTATATACCTGACAGAGGGGAGAATTCTTCTGGTCTTAACTGACAGGTGGGAGAGTTCTACTGGTCATACCTGGATCTAGGGGCTTCCAATCTGATATACCTAACAGAGAGGAGAGTTATCCTGGTCATACCTGGATCTAGGGGCTTCTAATCTTTTATACCTGACAGAGGGAGAGTTCTACTGGTCATACCTAGATCTAGAGGCTTCTAATCTTATAAACCTGACAGAGGGGAGAGTTCTACAGGTCATACCTGGATCTATTGGCTTCCAATCTTATATACCTGACAGAGGGGAGAGTTCTACTTGTCATACCTGGATCTAGGGGCTTTTAATTTTATACCTGTCAGAAGGGAGAGTTCTACTGGTCATACCTGATCTAGGGACTTCTTTTCTTATATACCTGACAGAGGGGAGAGTTCTACAGGTCATACCTGGATCTAGGGCTTCCAATCTTATATACCTGACAGAGGGGAGAATTCTACTGGTCATGTACAAGTACCCTGCCACGTCCACTTGTATTTTTGTCCATCTGATGAGTTAAGCCTTTTTCAACTGATTTTTATAGTTCGTTCTTATGTTGTACTGTTATACCACTGTCCCAGGTTAGGGGGAGGGTTGGGATCCCGCTAACATGTTTAACCCCGCCACATTATGTATGTATGTGCCTGTCCCAAGTCAGGAGCCTGTAGTTCAGTGGTTGTCGTTTGTTTATGTGTTACATATTTGTTTTCGTTCATTTTTGTACATAAATAAGGCCGTTAGTTTTCTCGTTTGAATTGTTTTACATTGTCATTTCGGGGCCTTTTATAGCTGACTATGCGGTATGGGCTTTGCTCATTGTTGAAGGTCGTACGGTGACCTATAGTTGTTAATTTCTATGTCATTTTGGTCTCTTGTGGACAGTTGTCTCATTGGCAATCATACCACATCTTCTTTTTTATACCTGGATCTATGGGCTTTCAATCTTATATACCTGACTGAGATGAGAGTTCTACAGGTCATACCTGGATCTAGGGGCTTTCAATCTTATATACCTGACATACCTGGATCTACGGGCTTCCAATCTTATGAACCTAATAGAGGGGAGAGTTCTACTGGCAATACATAGATCTAGGGGTTCCAATCTTATATACCTGACAGAGGGGAGAGTTCTACAGGTCGTACCTGGATCTTGGGCTTTCAATCTTATATACCTGACAGAGGGGAGGGTTCTACAGGTCATACCTAGATCTAGGGACTTCTAATCTTATATACCTGACAGAGGTTAGAGTTCTACTGGTCATACCTAGATCTATGGGCTTACAATCTTATATACCTGACAGAGGGGAGAGTTCTACAGGTCGTACCTGGATCTTGGGCTTTCAATCTTATATACCTGACAGAGGGGAGGGTTCTACAGGTCATACCTGGATCTAGGGGCTTCCAATCTTATATACCTGACAGAGGGGAGAGTTCAACAGGTCATACCTAGATCTAGGGGCTTTCAATCTTATATACCTGACAGAGGGGAGAGTTCTACAGGTCATACCTGGATCTAGGGGCTTTCAATCTTATATCCCTGACAGAGGGGAGAGTTCTACTGGTCATACCTGTATCTAGGAGCTTCCAATCTTATGAACCTGATAGAGGGGAGAGTTCTACTGGCAATACATGGATCTAGGGGCTTCTAATCTTATATACCTGACAGAGGGGAGAGTTCTACTGGTCACACCTGGATCTAAGGGATTCCAATCTTATATACCTGACAGGGGAGAGTTCTACTGGTCACTCCTCGAACTTGGGGCTTCCAATCTTATATACCTGACAGAGGGGAGAGTTCTACTGGTCATACCTTGATCTAGTGGCTTCCAATCTTATACCTGACAGAGGGGAGAGTTCTACTGGTCATACCTGGATCTAGTGGCTTCCGATCTTATACCTGACAGAGGGAGAGTTCTACTGGTCATACCTTGATCTAGTGGCTTCCAATCTTATACCTGACAGAGGGGAGAGTTCTACTGGTCATACCTGGATCTAGTGACTTCCAATCTTAATTTTGTAATATTTATGTGATTTACTAAAAGAAAAAAAAACTATCTAAAATGGGTCTGGACCTCAATTACCTTCATTGATTTCCGAAGGTTCCTTTAATCTTGATGACAAGGACAAAAAAAATTAGGTGAGGAAAATAAATTTCACAAGAAACAGCTCTTTTTTTTATGTGAAATCAATATAAAAAAGTAAGAAATAATATATAGGAGTCAAGATGTTAAATATATCAATATTTTTTTTTATGAATTATGTATTTATTCACCACAGGTATAAGGTAAACAGCTGGTACATAAAAACTTATTTGATTAGGCCAGACAAAAAGAAATGTTTGTGTTTAGGAGTAACACCACCATTTTTTTTTAACTTATTGATAAATTGCGATTTCTCAAAAAATTGTGCAGAAATTACAAATAAAGAAATACTTGGCATGAATAAAGTTTTATCCTGTCCAGTGCTACTTTGAAAATTTCACTCAACGTTTCATTGCATACTGTAACAAAGTTAAACTTCCTTGGAAATAAAAAAGACAATTTCTTAACTTTTGCGTTCACAATAAATAAATATCACCTTATGATTCAAAAAATATTTTATAGGAACACCAAATAAAAATACACATACCCTAGATATGTTTATGACACAGAAAAAAATTTCTACAATGAAATGGAGGGTTAATTTCCAAGTATAAAGTATAAAGGGAATTTATCCCATTTTAACAAGAAACTGGATGTGAACTGGTGCATAATGTACATGTGTATTATACCGTTTTTGTTTTCTGACCTTTTCAGTTTTTTACTTCTTTTGATATTGAATCGCAAATAAGAAAAGCAAAAAATAAATCTTGATAGAAATTGTTAAAAACAGCATTTCATCCTTACATATATATTCAGGGTAAGGAAGAAAATCATACCTATATACTTAATTGAATTTTAAAAGGTTGACTTTCTATAGTGGTCTATATCAACACTTAGTTTTATCGTTTGGCCTAAGCTGGAATCTTGTTGGTTCCAGTGTTTTAAAAAGGCTAAGAATCACTCACTCTATTAACAGCTGAGACCTTATATTTAGTTACTCTTTAAAAAAATGCTTGCATTTGACCTCCTGCACTCTTGTTTAATTTAGGACCCTGAATTTTTTATGAATAGTTTAAATCTGTGTTAACATACAAGAATTCTGTGTTAACAGACAAGAAATTTGTGTTAACAGACATGAAATAGGTGGACTAAATACTTATCTGCACAAAATGTTTTTGATTGAAAAATAACAAAAATTCAATTTGTGTGTAAAGCAGACTGCAGTCTTCTTCTATACTAAACACATTTCTAAACTTTTTTTCATATTATTGTGTTTTTCATAAATTTTAAATTTGCATACAAATTTACTTCCTCTTTAGAACATCCTCTTTCATTTAACATGAAAAACAACTGTTAAAGTAGGACATACAAGAAATTAAATGTTTGCTCATGTAAAACATTAAAATCTGAAACTATCATCAGTCATGGACGTACTTAAGTTGTTGAAAGAGGAGATGCATGAAGGTCTGTATGGGATTTACAGAGTAGATGATAATGGGCCAGAAGAAAAGGGAGTAGAGAAAAATCAGTAAAAAAATGTAGAATATACAAATGAAAACCCCCTTCCAGACTATCGTACATTTAATATATTTATAAGTTATGGACACATTAATATCTATCTGTATCTCAGGAATGATGTGGATATCTTTGGGGATGTTAGAAAGATGAGGAGTTTAAGGGTGGGATATCTGAAACCCTTCCTTTTATCGACCGCAAAAATTTTGCGGTCGTATATTGGTATGACGTTGGCGTCGTCGTCGTCGTCGCCGTCGTCGTCGGCGTCGTCGTCATCGTCCAAAGACACATTGGTTTCGCACTCTAACTTTAGTTTAAGTGAATGGATCTCTATGAAATTTTACCATGAGGTTCAATACCACAAAAGAAAGGTTGGGATTGATTTTGGGGTTATGGTACCAACAGTTAAGGAATTAGGGGCCAAAAGGGGCCAAAATAAGCATTTTGGTAACTTCCAGACATAACTTGTGTGTTAGTGTATGGATCTCTCTGAAATTGTACCACAAGGTTCCATATCACAAAGGGAATACTGGGATTGATTTTGGGGTAATTGTCTCAAAATTTTAGGAATTAGGGGCCAAAAGGGGCAAAAACAAGCATTTTCTAGTTTCATGACAATAACTTGTGTGTAAGTGTATGGATCTTTCTGAAATTGTACTACAAGGTTCCATATCACAAAGGAAAGCTGGAATTGAGTTTGGGGGTAATTGCCTAAAACGTTTAGGAATAAGGGTCCAAAAAGGGGCCAAAAATAAGCATTTTTCTAGTTTCCAGACAATAACTTGTGTTCAAGTGTATGGATCTCTCTGAAATTGTACTGCAAGGTACCATACCACAAAGGGAAGGCTGGGATTGATTTTGGGGGTAATTGCCTCAAAATTTTAGGAATGAGGGGCCAAAAAGGGGCCAAAAACAAGCATTTTTCTAGTTTCAGGACAATAACTTGTGTGTAAGTGTATGGATCTTTATGAAATTGTTCCACAAGGTTCCATGTCACAAAGGGAAAGCTGGGTTTGAGTTTGGGGGTAATTGCCCTAAACGTTTAGGAATTTGGGGCCATAAAGGAGTTTTGATCCCAACAGTTTAGGAATTAGGGGCCAAAAGGGTCCAAAATTAAACTTTGTTTGATTTCATCGAAAATTGAACTATAGGGGTTCTTTGATATGCCGAATCTAACCGTGTATTTAGATTCTTAATTTTTAGTCCCGTTTTCAAATTGGTCTACATTAAGGTCCAAAGGGTCCAAAATTAAACTTAGTTTGATTTTAACAAAAATTGAATTCTTGGGGTTCTTTGATATGCTGAATCTAAACATGTACTTAGTTTTTTGATTATGGGCCCAGTTTTCAAGTTGGTCCAAATCGGGGTCCAAAATTAAACTTTGTTTGATTTCAACAAAATTGAATATATGGGGTTCTTGATATGGTGAATCTAACCATGTATTTAGATTTTTGATATTCGGCCCGGTTATCAAATTGGTCCACATTGAGGTTTAGAAGGTCCAAAATTGAACTTTATTTGATTTCATCAAAAATTGAATTCTTGGGGTTCTTTGATATGCTGAATCTAACCATGTATTTAGATTTTGGATATTGGAATACCACAAAGGGATGGTAAGAATTGTCTTTGGGAGTTATGGCTCAAAGTGTTAAGGAATAAGGTGCAAAAAAGGGGGGAAAAGGGTTTCCAGGTTAATTGACAATTACTTAAGTACAAAACATAATTAAAAGGCAGTGTAAGGTTGGTAATTGAAACCTATTTGAATATCTCACCTAAACTGCTTTTAAATTATTTATATTGGAAATTTGCCAAAAACTTTATTATTAATAAATTCCATTGGAAATTTGCCAATAACTTTAGTTTAATGAACTTCATTGGAAATTTGCCAATATAAAATATTGCTGATGAAGCTTTTTTGTTTATCTCACCTAAACTGCTTTTAAATTATGTATATTGAAATTTGCCAAAACTTTATTATTAAATTTCTGATTTATATATAAAAGCAAATAATAATGATAAGGCAAGAGATACACACCAAACAGGATGTGTAAATTAATATATTAAGTATTGTGCAATAGCAAGAAATTTTCAATTGCACAGTATTGCGCAATAGCAAGAAATCTTCAATTGCACAGTATTGCACAATAGCAAGAAATATCCAATAGCACAATATTGCGCAATAGCAAGAAATTGTCAATTGTACAGTATTGCCAAATAGCAAGAAATATTCAATTGCACAGTATTGCGCAATTGCAAGAAATATTCAATTGCACAGTATTGTGCAAAAGAAGATACTTTGTATAAATTGCTTATTTCTTGACCAATTTCAATGGGGTTTTATTCTTGAATTCTTGGGGTTCTTTAATATGCTGAATCTAACCATGTATTAAGTTTTTGGATTTTGGTCCCCGTTTTTAAATTGATCCACATTGAGGTCTAAAGGGTCCAAAATTAAACTTTGTTTGATTTCATTAAAAATTGAATTATTGGGGTTCTTTGATATGCCGAATCTAACCGTGTATTTAGATTCTTAATTTTTGGTCCCATTTTCAAATTGGTCTACATTAAGGTCCAAAGGGTCCAAAATTAAACTTAGTTTGATTTTAACAAAAATTGAATTCTTAGGGTTCTTTGATATGCTGAATCTAAACATGTATTTAGATTTTTGATTATGGGCCCAGTTTTCAAGTTGGTCCAAATCGGGGTCCAAAATTAAACTTTGTTTGATTTCAACAAAAATTGAATATATGGGGTTCTTTGATATGCTGAATCTAACCATGTATTTAGATTTTTGATTTTGGGCCCCATTATCAACTTTGTCTACATTGAGGTCAAAAGGGTCCAAATTAAACTTTGTTTGATTTCATCAAAATTGAAATATTGGGGTTCTTTGATATGCCGAATCTAACTGTGTTTTAGATTCATAATTTTTGGTCCGTTTTCAAATTGGTCTACATTAAGGTCCAAAGGGTCCAAAATTAAACTTAGTTTGATTTTAACAAAATTGAATTCTTAGGGTTCTTTTGATATGCTGAATCTAAACATGAATTTAGATTTTGATTATGGGCCCAGTTTTCAAGTTGGTCCAAATCGGGGTCCAAAATTAAACTTTGTTTGATTTCAACAAAATTGAATATATGGGGTTCTTTGATATGCTGAATCTAACCATGTATTTAGATTTTTGATTTTGGGCCCGTTATCAACTTTGTCCACATTGAGGTCAAAAGGGTCCAAAATTAAACTTTGTTTGATTTCATCAAAATTGAACTCTTGGGGTTGTTTGATATGCTGAATCTAACCATGTATTTAGATTTTGGATATTGGACCATTATAGGTGAATGTCCAATCTAAAATTTTAAGTTTTAGACCACATTCATTCTGTGTCAGAAACCTATGCTGTGTCAAATATTTAATCACAATCCAAATTCAGAGCTGTATCAAGCTTGAATGTTGTGTCCATACTTGCCCCAACTGTTCAGGGTTCGACCTCTGCGGTCGTATCAAGCTGCGCCCTGGAGCATTTTATTTAAAGATTTAAGAAAGAAAAAAAAAGTTGTGCTAGAACTTCCTTTTTCCCAGGTGGGAACCTCCCAGGTACGGATCCAGAATTTTGAAAAAGGGGGAACCCCTGGAAAGCCAATGTGATACATTGTACTTGTAAAAATTCTATGCATTTATCATATACGAACCTCTGCCTGCCTTTTAAAAGTTTGTGATTTTACCACTGAGTTATATTAAATAATGCTGGAGGTAGATGAGACAACAGTTTTATTGAAGGGGCTGCATTTCCCTAGAAAAAAGGAAACTTTAAGATTTACATATAAATTTGACCTCGATAATATATATATCACAATATTCAAGATGTTGACATAATGACTTTAGCAGCTGTCACATTAGTTGGTATGGATGAGGGGTCCTTCCTTTCTGTATTTTAAAATATTTTTTTGTCATTTTTCTCTATGCCTAATATTTATATTTTCTTTATAATTGTGAATCTTTATATTTGAGTATCCCATTATTCTCTTTTCTTTTCCTTTTTTACCCATTTTTATCTATTCTGTAAACCCCATCCAGACCCTCATATTTAGGAGAAAACAGTACTTTAAACAGGATTTAATACATGTACAGCAAAGAGATTTAATGATATCATAATAAAAATGTGTATTTCCCTTTTACAAAGATTTCTGCAATGTTAAGTAGAATGACATGTACTACTGCATCATGCATGGTAGACAGGATTATCTCCCTTTCCATATTTCCTGTTTGACATTTTGAATAAAATAGAAATATATTATGAGATTTTTTACAGTTTTGTTACAATTGTTGGCTTCAATTTGAATTTTACTTAGAAAAGTATTTAAACAATTGTTAGGGTAGTGTTCATTCTAATCAGCTGGTTTCATTTGACCGTGACCTTAGATTTACATGATTTCCATTTATACAAAAGTATTAACAATAAAAAAAGCTTGACTATTTCAACAAGGAATTGTATATTAAAAAGGAATGGAAACGCGGCCGACTTCAAAGAAAATTGTATGATGCATCTCTGACTTGGGTGGTGTGTTAATTACATCCCGTCGCTCAAACTGGCTCATTACTTATCTGGCAGTAGTTATCGAACTTGGTCATTTAATCATGAAATGAAACAAGATATACAATTCCTTAAATGAAATAAACAAAAATACAACCTTAAACAAAGTTACTTCTGAAAACATTTTTTTATTGTACCTCCTCTTGATATTTCACGAAGGTAAGCAACAATTAAGATCAATTAATAGATGAAATCTGAAAAATTATACGTGTTTTTAAAAGATTTAATTAAGGTAATGCAAAAGTTAAAAATAACTTTTCAATTTTGGAATATGACTGGTATAGAAAAGTATAAGGAAGAAGTACGTGAACAGATGTAGTATTTTGTCTAGATAAAAGAACTTAGATAATAGGTGTTGTAATAAACACCGGTATGGGATATCCAATTTGCAGGTATAATCTATCGTGTATCATTGATAAGCTAATTTTTGTCGTATATATATTTAAGCAGGAACAGTGTATACTAACTATAGGCTGTCCCTGATTTAAGGTGTCAAAAAGAAATCACGCCGAGCTCACCTGTTAATAAATGCTAAATTATGCCGTGGTGCAATAATTTTTATCGACCATAAAAAATTTTTGTGGTCGTATATTGGTATGACGTTGGCGTCGTCGTCGTCGTCGTCGTCCGAAGACACATTGGTTTTGCACTGTAACTTTAGTTTAAGTGAATGGATCTCTATGAAATTTTACCATAAGGTTCAATATCACAAAAGGAAGGTTGGGATAGATTTTGGGGTTATGGTACCAACAGTTAAGGAATTAGGGGCCAAAAGGGGCCAAAATAAGCATTTTGTAACTTCCAGACATAACTTGTGTGTTAGTGTATGGATCTCTCTGACATTGTACCACAAGGTTCCATATCACAAAGGGAATGCTGGGATTGATTTTGGGGTAATTGCCTCAAAATTTTAGGAATTAGGGGACAAAAAGGGCAAAAACAAGCATTTTTCTAGTTTCATGACAATAACTTGTGTGTAAGTGTATGGATCTTTCTGAAATTGTACTACAAGGTTCCATATCACAAAGGAAAGCTGGAATTGAGTTTGGGGTAATTGCCCTAAACGTTTAGGAATTAGGGGCCAAAAGGGGCCAAAATAAGCATTTTCTAGTTTCCAGACAATAACTTGTGTTCAAGTGTATGGATCTCTCTGAAATTGTACTGCAAGGTACCATACCTCAAAGGAAGGCTGGGATTGAGTTTGGGGTGATGAATCATAAGGGGTTCAAAATATTTGGGGTGGGGGGTTTCTTTTTCCATTTTTTCTTTAAAATTTTCCATTTTAAGTTGGTTATTTCTGATTTATATTTAAAAGCAAATAATAATGATATGGAAGGAGATACACACCTTACAGGATGTGTAAATTATTATATAATAAGTATTGTGCAATAGCAAGAAATTTTCAATTGCACAGTATTGCATAATAGCAAGAAATCTTCAATTGCACAGTATTGCGCAATAGCAAGAAATATCCAATAGCACAATATTGCGCAATAGCAAGAAATTGTCAATTGTACAGTATTGCTAATAGCAAGAAATATTCAATTGCACAGTATTGCGCAATTGCAAGAAATATTCAATTGCACAGTATTGTGCAAAAGAAGATACTTTGTATAAATTGCTTATTTCTTGACCAATTTCAATGGGGTTTTATTCTTGAACTCTTGGGGTTCTTTAATATGCTGAATCTTATCGTGTATTAAGTTTTTTGATTTTGGGCCCGTTTTAAATTGGTCCACATTGAGGTCCAAAGGGTCCAAAATTAAACTTTGTTTGATTTCATCAAAATTGAATTATTGGGGTTCTTTGATATGCGAATCTAACCGTGTATTTAGATTCTTAATTTTGGTCCCGTTTTCAAATTGGTCTACATTAAGGTCCAAAGGGTCCAAAATTAAACTTAGTTTGATTTAAACAAAATTGAATTTTAGGGTTCTTTCATATGCTGAATCTAAACATGTATTTAGATTTTGATTATGGGCCCAGTTTTCAAGTTGTCCAAATCGGGTCCAAAATTAAACTTTGTTTGATTTCAACAAAATTGAATATATAGGGTTCTTTGATATGCTGAATCTAACCGTGTATTTAGATTCTTAATTTTTGGTCCGTTTTCAAATTGGTCTACATTAAGGTCCAAAGGGTCCAAAATTAAACTTAGTTTGATTTAAACAAAATTGAATTTTAGGGTTCTTTGATATGCTGAATCTAAACATGTATTTAGATTTTGATTATGGGCCCAGTTTTCAAGTTGTCCAAATCGGGTCCAAAATTAAACTTTGTTTGATTTCAACAAAATTGAATATATGGGGTTCTTTGATATGCTGAATCTAACCATGTATTTAGATTTTTGATTTTGGGCCGGTTATCAATTTTTCCACATTGAGGTCAAAAGGGTCCAAAATTAAACTTTGTTTGATTTCATCAAAATTGAATTATTGGGGTTCTTTGATATGCGAATCTAACCGTGTATTTAGATTCTTAATTTTGGTCCCGTTTTCAAATTGGTCTACATTAAGGTCCAAAGGGTCCAAAATTAAACTTAGTTTGATTTTAACAAAAATTGAATTCTTAGGGTTCTTTGATATGCTGAATCTAAACATGTATTTAGATTTTTGATTATGGGCCCAGTTTTCAAGTCGGTCCAAATCGGGGTCCAAAATTAAACTTTGTTTGATTTCAACAAAAATTGAATATTTTTTGGTTCTTTGATATGCTGAATCTAACCATGTATTTAGATTTTTGATTTTTGGGCCCCGTTATCAACTTTGTCCACATTGAGGTCAAAAGGGTCCAAAATTAAACTTTGTTTGATTTCATCAAAAATTGAACTCTTGGGGTTGTTTGATATGCTGAATCTAACCATGTATTTAGATTTTGGATATTGGACCATAATAGGTGAATGTCCAATTTAAAATTTTTAAGTTCTTAGACCACATTCATTCTGTGTCAGAAACCTATGCTGTGTCAAATATTTAATCACAATCCAAATTCAGAGCTGTATCAAGCTTGAATGTTGTGTCCATACTTGCCCCAACTATTCAGGGTTTGACCTCTGCGGTCGTATCAAGCTGCGCCCTGGAGCATTTTATTTTAATTAGAAACAGTTAAAACTTTCCGACATTCGCATATTATTTATTTTAACACCGAAGGAATATTTTGCGACCTCTAGACTACTGTTCTTCTAGAAAAAGGAACGAACTTTTTGCTTTTAAGCTTGTGGTAATTTGCTGCAAAGCTTAATAATGGCAAACTGCAATACCAAGCAACGATTAAGTATAAAAATAGTCAGTATTTTGACAAAAAATAAATGAATAAAATCGTATATAAACGGCACAATCAATCCCAATCGGAAGTCTTATATATATTTCTTGCCTGTAATTTCCAACTTCGTCGGTGTGGAACTTGACTGAACAAAATGGCGTCAGTGTGAACTATAAACATGGGATTTTGAAAATCTTAGCAAATTCGTTTTATCACCATTTTCATAAAACCAACACTATGTGATAGAAAAAGATTAAGCTTTTAAGTTGTATGTCAATGTCACATATATTTCAAGTAGTTATTTAACACATACCAAAATACGAAGTGTCGATGTATTTATTGACGCACTACTTCAAATTTTCAACACGTTTCGAAATAAAATCATTTACATTGTACCAATTACATTTAGCATTCGTAATTTAGACCAAACTGTAGGAAAATATTCCTTCTTTAAAATGATATCTCATTTTCTCACTTTGTTCTTTCTACTTTCCAATATTTAAAAGAAATCGTAGTACACTCCCAGATTGATAGACATATTTTGACAGAATAATGAAATTCAAAACTGAAATTTGAAAAATCGTAGAAAATTCAGAAATTTTACCAGAAACTTAAAAAGGGCAAAATGATAGAATAAGGTTTCAGGTTCATAATGATATTAACTGTTTTGTTTTGCACTTCGTAGTTGTCGAGCTTTTAGAAAAAATCAAAACACAGTATTTTTGTTTTGGAATCGGATGAAACTCGCTCAAGTTTCAAGACCAAGGTCTATTTTAATGAGAATTTACATAATACAATATTACAAACGTATGTTTGATGAGGCATTAAATGATACCTAAGGCCTTACCTTTTCATGGAATAAAAGTTTATTCTTGATTTTGGGTTTCTCTCTCCTTTATATCTTCTCAAGCAAGATGACCCGTGAATTAAAAGACCGATCTATATGACAGGAAATGGACCTCCGTCATGATTCTTTATGATTCTTTATATTATTCATCATACTTCCGACTGAGACAGACATGGATTATAGCTCTGCGGGTGCTCTGCGGCTATCCCGATTGATCTCGAGCCGCGTTTCCATTCCTTTTAAATATACAATTCCTTGATTTCAACCAATGGAACAAATTTTCTTTTTTTTTTCTAAAACTGTTTAAAAAAAAAATATTTGCCATTGGACATTATGCAAGCTGAAGTTGAACAACCAATCATTTGTAGATTGGCTTAAGAAATAAAGCATTTCTATATGTTCTTATTTAGAATTTTGTTTAGTTGTAGTAAAGTTTATGACAACTCTATGTGAAAGATGAATGATGTTGACAATTTTTTATCAGTTGAGTGGTTATATTTTTGTCCTAGTTTATTGTTATAGTTTAAATATCATGTAAACTTGATATCTTTTGACACCTACACTTAATAAACTGCAGACCTTTTACAATCTGGAATTAATATACCGGGTCAAGTATATTATATTCCTCTTTATAGATGTAACGAAAATGAAATAAAGTTAGATTAGTTTAAGTTTGCATTTTTTCACAGATATCTGAAAGATGTCAAACTATGATGTTATGAATCACTAAACGTGTTTATTGTTGTAAAACTCATTTCTTTATTTTTAATTTATTATTTTACTATGATTTATAGTTTACAAATAAAAACATAATAAAGAATAGAAAAACCTGACACTGTTGATTCTTTATTGAAATCATTATGAATAATTAAATTTAACAGTTATGACAACACTTGAAATTAACGTAATCTGATTAAATATGACATTAATTATTAATCTCCATGACATGTGGTGTGATTGACAAGAGTGAAACAAAAATAACTGTTGTTAATAAGAAAATCTTTATATAAGTAATATATTAAGATCCTGGTTGAAGAAAGGTTTTTAAAGATGCAGGATATTTATTGTATGTCAAGATCACCTGCCCATATTGTTTTCCTGAAAATACTTCATTAGTACCTGTTTAAAAATAGGATGTTTTTTTGATAATCTAAGAATCAACATTATCCTCTCCTTGATCAAATTTATAAGATCAACTGGTGTTTTAAGAAAAATAAAGTTAATTCTTGTTGCTTAAATTTGTCATCTATCAACAAAAGGTTCAGGTTTTGGCTACTAAACCAGAAATAAGACAATTTTTTTTAGAATAGCAATTCATATATAAGATTATATATAACACTGTTGAGGGTGTTTGGCCGATTGGGTGTATCTAATTTATTATGGTTAATGTGAAAGCATAGATTTCAATAATTTAGGAGGGGGTCTTTGGCAATATGATCTTTTTTTTGGTAAAGACTGATAAATGTATATATATTCAATTAAATTTAATGACATTGGTGTCAATTGTCATACCAAGGAGGTTATATGACCTTTCTTGGTCATACAAACGGCAGTGATCTTTGAACTATACCCACATCTTTTTTATTCCTATCAATGATGTATGTGATGATGCCCGTCATTAAGGTTCATGTGGACCCTTTGGCTAAAATGGCTGCGTTTTCTCCTCAAAATTTACTCTGAGTACAGACAAACCTCTGCATCTAGAAAAGTTTTAATGCATAGCATGCCCTAGATAAATAAAATCCAAATGCAATGTATGGTTTAGAAAATTTTAAACTTAACTGGATTTTGCAGTGCACTTTTTAGCTCACCTGGCCGAAGGGCCAAGTGAGCTTTCTCATCACATGGCGTCTGTCGTCCTCGTCGTCGCCGCCGTCGGTCGTCCGTCGTCGCCGCCGTCGTCGTAGCTTTTACAAAATCTTCTTCTCTGAAACCACTGGGCCAAATTTAACCAAACTTGGCCACAATCATCATTAGGGTATCTAGTTTAAAAATGTGTCCGATGACCCGCCAACCAACCAAGATGGCCGCCATGGCTAAAAATAGAACATAGGGATAAAATGTAGATTTTGGCTTATATCTCTGAAACCAAAGCATTTAAAGTAAATCTGACAAATGGTAAAACTGATTATCAGGTCAAGATCTATCTGCCCTGAAATTTTCAGACAAATCTGACAACCTGTTGTTGGGTTGCTGCCACTGAATTAGTAATTTTAAGGAAATTTTGCAGTTTTGGTTATTATCTTGAATATTATTATAGATAGAGATAAACTGTAAACAGCAATAATGTTCAGCAAAGTAAGATCTACAAATAAGTTGTCATGACCAAAATTGTCAGTCGACCCCTTTAGGAGTTATTGCCCTTAATAGTCAATTTTAACAATTTTTGGTAAATTTTGTAATCTTTACAAAAATCTTCTCTGAAACTACTGAGACAAATTTAACCATACTTGGCCATAATCATTATTAGGGTATCTAGTTTAAAAATATGTCCGATGACCCGCCTTCCAACCATCATGGCCAACTTGGTTAAAAATAGAACATAGGGTAAAATGCAGTTTTGGTTTATATCTCTGAAACTAAAGCATTTAGAGCAAATCTGACAGGTGGCAGAAATGTTCATCAGATTTAGATTTATCTGCCCTGAAATTTTCAGGCGAATCCGACAACCCGTTGTTGGGTTGCTGCCCTGAGTTAGTAATTTTACGAAATTTTACAGTTTTTGTATTATCTTAGATATCATTATAATATCTAATATCTAATACTATTAATTATGATTTTCACCTTATTTTACATGATTTCCAAAGCATCAGTAAATACAGGTGAGCGACACAGGCTCTTGAGAGCCTCTAGTTTTCCTTCCTGCAGAAGATGATAATATTATCAAACAGTTGAGTTTCACTTGATATGGTCCACTAAGGTACACAGTTAAAACACCAATTATTGTCAGGTATCTATTGTCCATGTCAATCAATACTGTTTACTTCAATTATTACCTGTGGGAAGTTCTCAAACCTCTTTCCCAACTTAGTTTATTTTGGCACCTTCTGGAGAAATGAAAAAAGTGCACTGCAAAATCCTGTTAATTTTTAATTTTCTAAAACATAGAATATATTTGAATTTTATTTATCTAGGGCATGCTATGCCTTATACTTTTCAGATACACAGGTTTGTCTGTACTCAGAGTAAATTTTGAGGTGAAAATGCAGCCATTTTAGCCAAAGGGTCCACATGAACCTTTAGAAGGACTGTGCATACACACATAAAATTATATACTGTAAATTCAGAAATTATTGCGAGGTTTTTATGAATGCGAATAATGCGACAACTTGAGTATCGCAATAATTAGAACTCGCATTCTGATATTAAATGCATATCTGTATGTAGCTTTTCCTAAAATCGCAATAATCAAACTCGCATTTTTGTTAATTCTTCAGAAATCACAATAATAAATGCACGCAATAATTTGTGAATTTACAGTATTTATATGTATATACAGGATAGTTAGTAGTAAAATGTGCATTTAAGTTTTGTCTGAATATAATACCCAGTGTTGTCTTCAAAGCTGAATTATTTAACCCCTACAAAGCCCCCTCCCCACCATCCCACCAAAAGAAATAACTTATAAAGCCCCCCAATAAAAAGAACCAAAGAAAAAAAACCATCAGCAACAAACTTACAGAAAAAACCTGAAATAAAACAGGGAGTGGACAAAACAAGGATTATGATGCCACCTTCTGTGGACCTCTTGTACTACAATTTCTTGTACAAGTAACAGTGCATGTGACTTTATGAAGAACAAAGTAAAGTTATAAGTGGTATATAATTGGCATACAACATGCTGACTATTAAAATCAGCTTCTCAGATAAAAGTTTAAAGCTGTTGTGATGTTAGAAGGAAATCGTCTGTGAAAACCATACAAATCCTCTTAGTGATAATGATTACATTAATATGTGATCTTCTTCCTCTAAATGTTTTATTTAAGCTTTTTTCAATGCATCTTTATCAGTAGATTAAATATAATCCATTAGAAGCTTATTTGATCCCCACTCGGAGTCTTACTCTACACATATTAGAACAAAAGACAAATTTAAAACAAAAGACACTTGAGTCTAACTGTACATTGAAGAAAAAAGACACTTTTTGCCAAAATGTGCATACAACCCTGTAGAAAATTTGCAGTTCGTTGAACATTTAAATTGTGGTTACCCTATACCCACGAAATCCACGAAAATTGGTGTCCAACAAATAATAATGAATCCACAGTAATCTCAAGTGCTTCTGATCCTGCTCCACATATAGCACTGTATGTCTTTCTGTCCATTCTTCCGTCTGTCCCATTTTTGTGTCTGCAATCTAACTTAAGTTTGCCTCATGCAAATTTTAAGAAACTCATTCACAATGCTAAGAACCACAGCACTCAAACAGAGTTTGAATTCTGGCAGTTAGTCATTTACTGTTCTAGAGTTATGCCCCTATTTAACTTGGAAGATTGCAAAGCTTGAGGGGAGGCATTCATGTCCTCAGACACATTCTTATTACTTTAGGTGTGATTTAAGGTTATACTATATGCAGTTGTAAATGAATATGGATTTTTTCCAATACTCTTATTACCTGACATCATACCTCAAAGGCCATGTGAGCTTTAACCATGGCTTGGCGTCTGTGGTCTGTTCTCTGTCCATCCAACGTTCTGAACTTTTTTAAAAATCTTCTCCTGAAACTATTGTGCCAAATGTTCCTTAGAGAATCTAGTTAAAAAATGGCCTCCGAGGATTTGGTCCATCATCAAACATGGCTATTGTTGCTAAAATAGAACATAAGGGGTTAAAAGCAGCTTTTTGCTATATCCCTAAAACTACAGCAGGTAGAACAAAACTGACAGAAAAACTGGATTACCTAAATGTTGGAGTTACTGCCCTTGAAATTGAAATTTTTCTGAAATTTCACAGTTTTTGGCTTATATCTCAAAACCAAAACAATTGGAGCAAATGTAAAATTGAAAAAAATTATCTCCAGGTCAAGATCTATCTCCTATGGAATTTTCAGAAAAATCTGACATTCAATTTTGGAGTTATTGCCCCTTAAATGTAATTTTTTTGGAAATTGCAAAGATTAGGGTTATTAACCTTGAACAAAAAGTAAACAAAGTGAAAATATTGAACTGTAAAAATGACAAGAACAATAAAATCTACAAATAAACCAGCAGATAATTAAAAGAAATTAACCCTTTATAGGAGTTATTGCCCTTGAATGATGTTTTTTTTATCATTTTTTGCAAAAACTATAGTAGATAGAGAGAATCTTTCATATAAAAAAATGTTCAGCAAAGTAAGATTTACAAATAAGTTAACATAGATGAAATTATCAATTGACTCCTTTAAGAGATATATAGCCCTTTCAAGATGTTATTTACCCATTTTAGCATTATTTGCAGAAACTCATAATAGATAGAAATTGTTTAAGCAAAAATGTAATAAAAAGTTAAGATCTGCAATTAAGTCAACGTAGCTGAAATTTTCAATTGAACCCTTATAGGCGTTATTGCCCATGAGAGATGATTTTTACCCATTTTTGCAGAAACCACGATAGTTGGAGAGAACAGCAAAAATTATCAGCAAGACAAGATCTACAAATAAGTTAACTTGGCCAAAGTCTTTAGAGGACTCCTTATAGGATTTATTGCCCTTAAGATATGATTATTATCAATTTTTGCACTTTTTCTTTTGTCTTTAAACCTAGCTATAGTAGATAGAAAGAAACCTTCAATAGCAAAAGTTATCAGCAAGACGAGATCTACAAAAAATCAAACATGGTAAAAAAACTCCTTATAGGAGTTATTGCTCTGAAATTTCCAATTTTTGTCTGTGACAGAAGTTGCAGAATGTGAGACATAGGGATTACAATACGGCGGCAACGACAGCGTAAACTTTATGTATAAAAGTTATATTTCAGAAGGTAGATGACCCGGATGCTTCATATCTTGTATGCAGATACCTTATGTAACCAAGTTTCCGTCTGTCATATGTCCATTGTCCTTGACCTCATTTTCATGGTTCAGTGACTGCTTGAAAAAAATAACGTTTTTTTTCTCATGTGAAATACTCATTTATTATGAGTAATAGGATAGCTATATCTGGATATGGGTTCCTTGCAAGGTCTACATGCCTGTCAGATAGGGTTCAACTGACCTCAACCTCATATAATGAATCAGTAATCAAGTTTACGTGGCCAAGTCAATATTTCCGATACTGTAAGCAATAGGTCGACTATATATGGTGTATGGATTGTGATGTGTACATGTCCGACTGGCAGATTTCATCTGACCTTGACCTCATTTTCATGGTTCATTCAACAATGTTCAGTTTTTTTTGTGGTTTGGACTATTTCTCATGTACTATAAGCATTAGGGCCACTATATTTGGTGTATGGAAGGATTATATAGGATTAAATGCCTTTTTAAAGGAATTTATTGGTGTATAAACTCGACCAATTCACTCACAAACAAATAAAAGTCTGAAGGACTTTTATGATATGTTTGTTAGTGACTTGGTCCAGTTTATACACCAATAAATTCCTTTTAAAAGGCGTTTAATCCTTATAATTCTTTAAAATTGGAGATAAGGAATTTAATTTCCACACTCTTAACCTCTATCACACGTAAATTGATATTTGTGTCATTGAATTGGCCTGGCGCATGAATATATTTTTTGGTTAACGCCAAAAAAATGTACTCCATGGAATTTGCTATCTGATAAAAAGTAAACTGCAAAAATACTCTTATTATCATTCAAATGAATGTTTTGTGTTTATTGTTTAATTTAATGATGGACGCAGAGTGAAAATAAATATTTTTAACGTCGCCGCCATCTTGTTTACATTGACCCCATTTTCATCGTTTATTGGTCAATTAAAATTTTCATGGTTTTGTCTGTTTATCAGATACTATAAGCAATAGGTCAATTATATTTGGTGAATGGAAAGATTGTAAGATGAACATATCTGTCTGGTTACAGGGTTCATATGACCTTGACCTCATTTTCATGGTTCATTTATCAGTGTTTAAGTTTTTGTGATTATGTCAGTTTATCAGGTACTATAAGCAATAGGTAAACTATTTTTGGTGTATGAAAATTATTGTTAGATGTACATGTCTGTCTGGCAGGGTTCATATGACCTTGACCTTATTTTCATGGTTCATTGGTCAATGTTAAGTTTTTGTTGTTTGGTCCCCTTCGCAGGTACTATAAGTTTATGTAACAGGAGAACTAAATTTTATGCATGGATTGATTGAAAGATGTACATGTCTGTATGGCATGGTTCATGACCTTGACCTCATTTTTAAAAATTATTAAAGTTTTAAGTTTATGTGGTACTTGTAGTAAAACCTTAATATTTAAGGCTTTCAGCATAATGATAACATCTCACAAATTGCGACTTCGCTCATAACTTCTCCTCAGACATTGTGATGTCACTGAAAATGTCTGCTAATGTCCCAAAGCTGTGATACAAGATTTACAGAGCAACTGAGCAGCTTGATATAGGCAAAGTGAGGGACAATAAGAAGCCTTTTAGAACTCGTTGGCTCAGCACTCGCTTGATAAAGAGCTTCTTATTGTAACTCGCAGCTGATATTTAACAGTATGGATATGCATAAGACCTTATAATAGGTAGTTACTGCCTCAAAATGTGCAGCTGCACAATTAAACTTTCTGTTATTATCAAAGAATGTAGATTATTATGTCATTAGATGCTTACACTATCATTATTAAAAAAATATTTATGTCAGATTTACAATAACCGAAGATAAACCATGGCTAAGTTTTAATTCATCATAGAATTAATAGATTTATGCCTAATTTACAATAGCTGAAGATAAACCATGGATAATTTTAAATTTGTGATAAAATTAATAGATTTTTGTAAGATTTACAAAAACTGACAATAAACCATGGACAATTTTCAGTTTTTCAAAGAATTGATAGATCTATTTATGTCTGATTTACAATTATTGAAGAAAAACCATGGACAAATTTAAATTCATCACAGAATTAATAGATTTATGCCAGATTCTTAAGAGCAAGGGGAGATAAACCATGGGCAAATTTAAATTCATCATTGAATTATTACCATTGAAATCAGTGTTATAAAAATGTGATTCAGATTTCATACTGTACTGTGTTTTGATTAAAGACTAAGGTATCACCACATTAGTTAATTAGTGGTAGATTGATGTATTTGTGAAGTGTCAATGGAAGACCATATTTTACCTGGTTTTCTGAAAACTGTTATCATAAATTTTCTGATGCTGCCACCATTGTAAAGTTTTTGTTTTACTGTCTTGATAGAAAAGATTATATTTATGATGATAATTTACTTACATAAAGGCATCTTATCCATTATAAATTTATTTATTGGATATTATCTGACTTGAGGCTGTCTTAATGGGTTTTATATGTGGTAAATTTTCAATAGCTATATCATGTTCAGGAGGGGTTATAATTTGCAAAAGTTGAGAAAAGGTAAAAACTTCTGAGCTGCTAAGTTAATCATTTGAAATTTAATTCCATTATTTTTTTCTCTATTTAGACATCAGGAAAAACAGCAGCATTTAATAAATAGCACTTAGATAATGAAGTGTCTCAATTTAGGGTTAAAATAGGCACATATATTTTGGCAAATTTCACAGCTAGGGTAAGAACGGGATATCCTTGTATATATAATACTTCTATGATTAACTGGAGCAGGGGTGAAATACGAACAAAATTATGAAAATACACAAAAAATATGATCAATCAAGCAAAATCCATAATACTTATATATGGTGTTAATGTGGTCTACACTTTGTTACTGGCTCTAAACATTTCAGAGATGAAGCAGTTCTGCAGGGACTCAGTTTCAAACTAAAATTTTTTAATTGATTTTTATGCCTTAGCCTACAATAGTAGGGAGACATGTTTTCCAGTCTGTGGGTCTGTCCATCTGTTTGTCTGTCTTGTTTCAGGTAAGATTGGTGTAAGAATCAGTTAAAGTTTTGGTTTCAGCTAATGTGGTCACATCAACTTGAAAATTAGTAACCATGATGTTTGTTATAACAAAAATCAATTTTAATCAGCAAATCATGCAAGACATTTCAGCATGTGCACTCTTGTTCATAAGAGGCAATCTGTGATTAAAGTGGTCACTAAGCTCTATTTACAAGTCTACTGGAAATTGGTTTATCCAACTTCACTGTTTGCTTGAAATTTATTTTGGAAAATATGATTAAGCAACACTTATTTGGCATGTTTAGCAAGATATATCGGAAAATTTTTTTTAAAATCTTTTTTTCTGGCACAGACTGATATAGTTTTCAGACACATTTGTATCCTCTGTTATAATTTATGGGTTCTTTTGCCACTTTTAAGATAACCTTGACATATAAAACCTGGTTTAATGTTTTCAGCTTCTTTTTTTATTGACACAAAACATAGAAATCATAACATATGTCAGATGTTATAAAAATAGAAAATTTCCAGTCATTCATTTTATTAATTCATTGAAAAAAATTACTTAATGTTCAATTTTTTCAAAATGTAAATAAAGGATAATTATTAGTATAAAACATCTAGAAAATTTTGATTTTTTCAGGAAATGTCCAAAAAAGATATAAATAGCCAATTGGTTATAATTATTGTAATTGGTTTACATCAGCGTTAGGTAAATTTTTCAACAGGTGTTATTTTAAGTTACCTGTCGGAGTAAACTGTAAACAAAAGAGGGGTAATTACACTAACCAGAAGAAGATAACAACTGTTACCTAATTTTATAGTCGAGGGATAACGATTACATCGATTATGAAGTTTCCTTAAAGTTACCTGAAACTTTGTTAGGACTTTTAACATTTCTTAAACGATTATTTAAAACAATTATACTTTTTTATGACTGAATCGTTGATTATGATGATTTTGACCGTGTAAAATTTGAAAATGAATAATAAATGAATGTTTTAGGATTTCAATTATCAATAAAGGTGAAAGGAAATTATTTCATAAGTTATTTTTTGCCCCAGGGAGAAATTACATCATACATTGATATTCCTGTGGACAAAGTTGAAAATATATTATATGCAGGATTTTAGTCTTCCAAAATGATGATATCTAATTTTGGAGTCTGTATAAAACGTTGCCATGACACTTCAGAAGAAGCTCAGGTAAGATAATTAATGTTTTTCTGTGAAGAAAACAGAATTTCTGTTTTTGTAAGTTTACAAGATAAGTAATGACTTTAATATTTTGAAGCATCAATGGAAACTCTTTAGTAACTACCATGTAGTTAAGAAGGATAATAAAGAAACTGAAGAAGGCCAGTGGCTGAAACGTCTTACAAAATGGTTTATTTATTAAAATAATATAATGTGTGTTCCCTATTGGAATTTTAAAACAAAGTCTTTTGTTCTGTTAATGTTACTGTAGCTGTTAATAGATATAGGAAGATGTGGTGTGAGTGCCAATGAGACAACTCTCCATCCAAATGACAATTTATAAAAGTAAACCATTATAGGTCAATGTACAGCTCTGATATTGAGTATTGGATTAGATGTTGATAATGATGGATGGCTGCTTAACTTCAAGCGGCAAATTGATATACATATTCAGGACAAGAACATGTTAATGTAATATAACATGTTTAATGTAATATGAATATTAACTCTGCTTTGTACTAGACCAACATGCTGAGCTGGATTTTTAACATGCTAGTTCACATTTATGTAACAGTCCGCAGGAAGACCTATCACCTTAACCAGACACATTATTCTGAATCCAGGCTGGCCAGTCTTTGCTCTTACTCCTTAATGCTGCATGCTTAGCGGAGAAGCAGCAAATACCAATTTTAAAGTCTTCGGTTTGACCTGGCCGGGATTTGAACCCACGACCTCCCATGCTCAAGGCTAACACTCAACAATGCACCTATGAAATAAGAAGAATGTTTACCTCAACACTACACCTATGAAATAAGAAGAATGTTTATCTTGACAATACACCTATGAAATAAGAAGAATGTTTACCTTGACAATACACCTATGAAATAAGAAGAATGTTTACCTTGACAATACACCTATGAAATAAGAAGAATGTTTACCTTGACAATACACCTATGAAATAAGAAGAATGTTTACCTTGACACTACACCTATGAAATAAGAAGAATGTTTACCTCAACACTACACCTATGAAATAAGAAGAATGTTTACCTCAACACTACACCTATGAAATAAGAAGAATGTTTACCTTGACAATACACCTATGAAATAAGAAGAATGTTTACCTCAACACTACACCTAAGAAATAAGAAGAATGTTTACCTTGACAATACACCTAAGAAATAAGAAGAATGTTTACCTTGACAATACACCTATGAAATAAGAAGAATGTTTACCTCAACACTACACCTATGAAATAAGAAGAATGTTTACCTTGACAATACACCTATGAAATAAGAAGAATGTTTACCTCA
The DNA here is from genome assembly GCA_017311375.1 of Mytilus coruscus. Lineage (NCBI taxonomy): Eukaryota > Metazoa > Mollusca > Bivalvia > Mytilida > Mytilidae > Mytilus > Mytilus coruscus. The sequence goes on from CM029603.1 coordinate 85,775,799, forward strand.
ACACTACACCTATGAAATAAGAAGAATGTTTACCTTGACAATACACCTATGAAATAAGAAGAATGTTTACCTTGACAATACACCTAAGAAATAAGAAGAATGTTTACCTTGACAATACACCTATGAAATAAGAAGAATGTTTACCTTGACACTACACCTATGAAATAAGAAGAATGTTTACCTCAACACTACACCTAAGAAATAAGAAGAATGTTTACCTTGACAATACACCTATGAAATAAGAAGAATGTTTACCTTGACACTACACCTATGAAATAAGAAGAATGTTTACCTCAACACTACACCTATGAAATAAGAAGAATGTTTACCTTGACAATACACCTAAGAAATAAGAAGAATGTTTACCTTGACACTACACCTATGAAATAAGAAGAATGTTTACCTCAACACTACACCTAAGAAATAAGAAGAATGTTTACCTTGACAATACACCTATGAAATAAGAAGAATGTTTACCTTGACAATACACCTAAGAAATAAGAAGAATGTTTACCTTGACAATACACCTATGAAATAAGAAGAATGTTTACCTCAACACTACACCTATGAAATAAGAAGAATGTTTACCTTGACAATACACCTAAGAAATAAGAAGAATGTTTACCTTGACAATACACCTATGAAATAAGAAGAATGTTTACCTCAACACTACACTTAAGAAATAAGAATGTTTACCTCAACACTACACCTATGAAATAAGAAGAATGTTTACCTTGACAATACACCTAAGAAATAAGAAGAATGTTTACCTTGACAATACACCTATGAAATAAGAAGAATGTTTACCTCAACACTACACCTATGAAATAAGAAGAATGTTTACCTTGACAATACACCTATGAAATAAGAAGAATGTTTACCTCAACACTACACCTATGAAATAAGAAGAATGTTTACCTTGACAATACACCTATGAAATAAGAAGAATGTTTACCTCAACACTACACCTAAGAAATAAGAAGAATGTTTACCTCAACACTACACCTATGAAATAAGAAGAATGTTTACCTTGACAATACACCTAAGAAATAAGAAGAATGTTTACCTTGACAATACACCTATGAAATAAGAAGAATGTTTACCTCAACACTACACCTATGAAATAAGAAGAATGTTTACCTTGACAATACACCTAAGAAATAAGAAGAATGTTTACCTTGACAATACACCTATGAAATAAGAAGAATGTTTACCTCCACACTACACCTATGAAATAAGAAGAATGTTTATCTTGACAATACAGTCCTATGAAATAAGAAGAATGTTTACCTCAACACTACACCTATGAAATAAGAAGAATGTTTATCTTGACAATACACCTATGAAATAAGAAGAATGTTTACCTTGACACTACACCTATGAAATAAGAAGAATGTTTACCTCAACACTACACCTAAGAAATAAGAAGAATGTTTACCTTGACAATACACCTAAGAAATAAGAAGAATGTTTACCTCAACACTACACCTATGAAATAAGAAGAATGTTTACCTTGACAATACACCTATGAAATAAGAAGAATGTTTACCTCAACACTACACCTATGAAATAAGAAGAATGTTTACCTTGACAATACACCTAAGAAATAAGAAGAATGTTTACCTTGACAATACACCTATGAAATAAGAAGAATGTTTACCTTGACAATACACCTAAGAAATAAGAAGAATGTTTACCTCAACACTACACCTATGAAATAAGAAGAATGTTTACCTTGACAATACACCTAAGAAATAAGAAGAATGTTTACCTTGACAATACACCTATGAAATAAGAAGAATGTTTACCTTGACAATACACCTATGAAATAAGAAGAATGTTTACCTTGACAATACACCTATGAAATAAGAAGAATGTTTACCTTGACAATACACCTATGAAATAAGAAGAATGTTTACCTCAACACTACACCTATGAAATAAGAAGAATGTTTACCTCAACACTACACCTAAGAAATAAAAAGAATGTTTACCTTGACAATACACCTATGAAATAAGAAGAATGTTTATCTCCTGCGCCACATATTTTTTAACCCTGTGATTGGAGGGATGGATTTTTATTGTGGTTGCTTTTCACTGATTAATTACTTTGATATTTTATCAGAAAATTTTTCTGGAGATCATTAAATATGAATTTATAAAATTGATGAGAATGGAAATAGGGAATGTATCAAAGAGACAACAACTTGACCAAAGAGCAGAAAACTCTTTTTATCAGCTGCTATGGCTGCAGTTTTAGAATAATAGTGATTCTTATTTTAGTACCGATTCATCTGTTTTGTTGTAGTGTGCATGTCTCAAGTGCCAGAGGTTTAAATCCCCTTCTGAGTCAAACCAAAGACTTGGAAATTGATATTTTCTGCTTCTTCACTAAGTGTGCATTATTTTAGGAGATAGAGCAAAGACTGGTTGGCTCGAGTCATTATAAGGTGTTTGGGTAGGTTTACTGTTGCCTTCTGCACCCGCACGCCTAAAATCTGGCTCAGCGTGTTGGTCTCCTACAAAGCAGGTTTTTATTCATATTAGATTATCATGTTCTTATCCTGAATATGGATATAATTTGCATTTGCATTTGCACATTAAACAGTCATCCATCATCATACTTAAAAGTACTTCGTTAGGCAACAAATGGTTCAATTTATAGGAAGACTTCAATTTACTTTAAAGAAATAGTAGAAGATTGCTAGTGATCTTGCCCAGATGATGATGATGATTGATATTTAACATCCAGTGGCAAATATTACAATACATATATATATATATATATATATATAAGTACGTCTGAGCCAGTGACAACTCTACAACAGATTGATCCATCGGATCACCAGCAGTGATGGTGATACATGGCTGTGTACATTATGTATATACAACTCGTCTAAACATCAACCCAACAATGTTAGATCTGTAAATTTGCTTTCACAAATTTTTTGTTCTTCCCTCGCCGGGATTCGAACCCATGCTACTGAGATATCGTGAAACCAAATCGCCTGCACTGTAGCCGTCCCGCTAGACCACACGACCACCTGGGCTTCATAAAAATGAAGCTTTCGGTGGCCGGGTGTTACCTTTGCACGTCAGTTTTAATCTAGCGTCGTACTACAGTACATGATATATAAGGCATGGAGATGTAACATGGTTTCCTGTTAGAATATTGCTGTCTTCTTTATATAAAATTGATCTTCTTGAGAACCCCTTTTGGAAAATTAATCATAATAGTAAATAAAATACATTTCGTTTCGAATGCTTTTGCTAAATTGTCATTTAAAATGCCTCCAAAAATATGTGGCCTATTATACCTAGGCTAACACTTTGAACTAAACATGTCTTAGCCATCACATCGGTACCGTCAGAGCAAATATTTTCGTCTGCAAAATTGTTAGTTACAAAGTTGCAAAACCGACAATGTTCCCAAATAAAATAAATTCTTTGCATCCTCTGGTGACCCTCAGTGAAAAGTTAAACTTCTAATCCTTATGCCTTTGTAAACATTAATTTTGTTTTCTTAACAATTACCAAATACTATTGTTTGATATGGTTTTACCTTGTTATGATTTTTAGATAGGTGTTCATTAAATTATATTAATAATTAAGATAATGGTTTTTGGAATAATTAGTACTTGTAGGTAATGAGCTGTTAATTTTGGTGTGTAATTCCTTGTCAAGATACTTAAAGCAGATGAATTTACATCCATTGAACAACAAACCACAGAATGTAAAATACATATTGACTATTTTTGTGTTTCCGTGTTGTAGATATATTCCTGAGCGAGTACTTGAGTATCGCTCGATAAAACCAAAGATTAGTAATTGTTCACCGAGTTGACATCCCTAATATATATATATATGCATGAGTTCGAATCCCGGCCAGGGAAGAACAAAAATTTGCTTCTGCAAATTTACAGATCTAACATTGTTGGGCTGTTGTTTAGACAAATTATATATATATATATATGCATATCAGGACGAGAACATGTTACCTGGTAGTGAAAGGAAGCTTGCTTTATACTAGACTGATAGGCTGTTTTACATTTGTCCTTTTAGGACCTTTTATAACTAATGCTATGCAGTATAGGTTTTGCTCATTGTTGAAGGCCATAAGGATACCTATATTTTTTTACTTCTAGGTCATTTGGTCTCTGGTAGAAAGTTGTCTCATTGGCAATCACACCAAATCTTCTTATTTTTATATAAGCCAGATTTGAACATGCTATCACAATGATAAAATAATAATCTGCAGAAGGACATGTCACTCACCCCCAGTTTTTTGGTGGAGTTCGTGTTGCTCAGTCTTTAGTTTTCTGTGTTGTGTTTTGTGTACTATTGTTTGTCTGTTGGTCTTTCTATCTTTTTCAGCCATGGCGTTGTCAGTTTATTTTCGACTTATGAGTTTGAATGTCCCTCTGGTATCTTTTGTCTCTCTTGACACATTATTCTAATCATTCTTTGCTCCTACTCTGCAAATGCCATGTACTAATAGCAGAGGGTTGGCAAATGCCATGTACTAGTAGCAGAGGGTTGGCAAATGCCATGTACTAATAGCAGAGGGTTGGCAAATGTCATGTACTATTAGCAGAGTGTTGGCAAATGTCATGTACTAAAAGCAGAGGGTTGGCAAATGCCATGTACTCATAGCAGAGGATTGGCAAATGCCATGTACTAACAGCAGAGGGTCAGCAAATTCTAATTTCAATGTCTGATTTGTCCTTGGTGAGGGTTGAACCGTCAACACTCAATGTGAGGTTACTAGCTACTTTGATCTTGCAGGGGACACTACCTCTTTAGTTCAGCTTTGAAGAACTACCAGCAACATTCCAGATATAATACTGTAATATTAAATGCTGTTTAGTTAGATAATAGATAAACATTTTATTTCTACTAGAGGACAAAGACAGTGCAATGATTAAAAAAAACATTTATACAAATCTGGTATCTTTTGTCTCTCTTGACACATTATTCTGATCATTCTTTGCTCCTACTCTTCAAATGCCATGTATACTAATAGCAGAGGGTTGGCAAATGCCATGTACTAATAGCAGAGGGTTGGCAAATGCCATGTACTAATAGCAGAGGGTTGGCAAATGCCATGTACTAATAGCAGAGGGTTGGTAAATGCCATGTACTAATAGCAGAGGGTTGACAAATGCCATCTACTAATAGCAGAGGGTTGGCAAATGCCATGTACTAATAGCAGAGGGTCAGAAAATTCTAATTTCAATGTCTGATTTGACCTTGGTAAGGGTTGAACCGCCAACACTCAATGTGAGCTTACAGGCTACTTTGATCTTGCTGGGGACACTACCTTTTTAGTTCAGCTTTGAAGAACTACCAGCAACATTCCAGATATAATACTGTAATATTAAATGCTGTTTAGTTAGATAATAGATAAACATTTTATTTCTACTAGAGGACAAAGACAGTGCAATGAGTAAAAAAACATTTATACAAATTTCACAGTCTTATACAAAACGTTTATGTAGTTTGATAATTAACAGGGTTCTCACCAGTGTTTTCATAATTAACAGGGTTCTCACCAGTGTTTTCATAATTAACAGGGTTCTCATCAGTGTTTTCATAATTAACAGGGTTCTCCCCAGTGTTTTCATAATTAACAGGGTTCTCCCCAGTGTTTTCATAGAACATCATGGGATTTATGATAATTAACAGGGTTCTCCCCAGTGTTTTCATAGAACATCATGGGGTTTAAAATAGCACTGTTTCCCTAGAAGCACCACATTTATAATATAATTTTTTTTACAAATAGTATCATGGTAAAAACTATAGCACTATAGTACCTGATACCATAGTGATATTGTAACGTTTATGGGTCATCGTAAATTCCCCTTTTTCTATTTTTAGATATATATATATAACTTGTTTGTCCGTTCACTTTTAGCGGGGATCGTTTTTCTCATGCTTGAGACTAAATGTCCAGACCTGGATATTTTAAACCTCGTCTGGACAATATTTCTGTAGATTGGGGAAAACTTTCGTACTGGTAAGTCGTACTTTAAATTTCATTTTATTCGTATTTCCATGTTTGAATTAAATATTTCTTTCTTTACATTTGATATTTATTTTCGGTTTTAGAGTCAAACATTTCTAAATTTTAATTTACGTTTCCGTTCCAAAATAAATAAAAGGAATTGTACACTAGCTAGACATTTTATGATTTCAGGTTTATAAAGAGATGGGGTTCATTTCGATAGTGATATTTAGACAGATGGTTAATCCTAGGGATATTTTAGAGTAACGGTCGTCAATCTTAGGAATTGTTCGTGCCTTACTCTGAAATAGAATTTTGTATTATCGCATGTTTTATTTTTGGGTCTTGAACTGGTCAATGATATTGAAAAATGTGTTTCAGACATTGCTCTGGTTGGACCAAGAATTAAACGGGAATAGAATTAATGCGATGTTTTTTTTACTGGATCGATTGTTGTTACCTAGTCATGCAATGATGAGGTTCATGATCTGGTCTAACAGAGTCGGTGGGAACCAGTGGGTATATTTATTTTGTCTCGGAAGGTTGACGTCACAACTTGATTGATTTAATAATATTATAGTTAAAAAGACGACTAGTGTGCAGCTCTCAATATTTTAAGTAAACGGACACCTCAAAATTCTAGTATCATATTATTTTATTCAATTAGATAGCACTAAGGCCAAACCCTTCCTAGAATTGGTTAACTTTTTATTGGTATTTTTCACCGCAAATGCATCGTTTTATCCTAAAAGGGTGGTTCGAAAATGTATTGAAATTCTAAAGAATTTAAGGATAAATTTTCACATGGAGATACCGTGATATTTATGTTTTTCTTGTCTTTGTCTATTAAATATGAAACTGTTTTATGAATCTTGGTTATTTGTTATATGAGCAAATGCATTGCTTGGCAAAATCGTCATCTCTGGTCCTTTCTAGGTTTCTTATACCTGTCATTTATTGAATTTATTGTTTCTTTGTATTGTCAGTATGCTGTCCGAAGTCCTGGAGCGAAAGCACAGGCCGAACCCTCTCTACCAGTAACGTAAACGGCTGAGCTAGCGGGGTATAATGTCATGAGAAAAATTATGAAAGGAAAATCAGTTTGCACACAGAAACCTGTTTGCGTTGCAATATAAGGGCCTTGGGAAAACAATGTCAAATCATAATACATACTATATAATCAGTGTTAGTTGACAAATCTTATGTACATCATATACTATATAAACAACACCATTTCCTAAATTGAAGAGAATAGGTGTATGGGATATTTGCTAGTACCTGTTACCCCTTTGGTAAGAAAAGGCTGTTAATATCAGAGTGTTAAAATATTAGTAAATCTGATATTAAAAAAAATAATTGATACAATATTTATTATATAGAAAGATGGAAAGTACATGAATAAACAAAAGATTAGCAAGATTCTGTCTTTTGGTATTTACTGTTTGAGTTTTATTTTGATACTGAGTATTCAGTTATGCTATGAAAAGAAATGAATGAGAGTTATCTTTCTTAGTCTAGCTTAAATTGTCTATGTAAGCACAAACAGACTGTAACAGTATTTGTAGCAGATTTTCAAGAAATACAAATATATCTGGCTAGATGAATCATCAGAAAAAACCCTTTAGTGTACATGCATTGTTGACCTTTAAATAAAGAGATGATATATTTTCACATTTTCTGCCATGTAGAATACCTGTCACAGATGACTTTTATAGCTTTGCTAAGCGAGGGCTGAACAGCCAGTCAAGGTCGTTAAACACTCCCAGTAGTAGCTTTGCTATGCGGTATGAATTTTGCTTATTGTTGAAGGCCCGTAAAGGTGACCTTTCTTTGCTATTTTGGCCTCTGGTGGATAGTCCTCTTATTGGCAATCATACCACATCTCCTTGTGGCTGTTATATTGCAATTACCTTGTCTGTCTGTCTGTTTGTCCATCCAAAACTTTCTTTGTTTATAACTCGGCTTCCGACCATGCAAAACCCTCATGGGTAGTCAAGGTCGTTAAACATCCCTCAGTAGTAGTAGCTTCCTTGTATAAGAATGATTTGTTATTTGTTTTGTAACTTTATTATGATGAGTTGTACTGTCGATGTAAGCAGTTTTTTTTTATCTGCAGGGCAGTCACTTTGAAAATACTATTGAAGCCGACATATGTCAAGGAATATTTGTTCCTGCTAACAAAAGTTCCTTGAGACACTTTGTTATAAACAATGCTATCATATCTGTTCTTATTGGAACAAATATTCTTTACTATTTATTACGTTTAAGAACAAATACTGTAATATTTATTCCGTTAAGAACAAATACTGTAATATTTATTCCATTAAGAACAAAAACTGAAATATTTATTCCAGTGAAAATTATATTCTGTAATATTTCTTTAATTTGGAACTGGTATTATAAAGGAAATTCTATTGCATGACATACCCAGCATGGAAAGAGTGTGAAATTTTCGTCACATATTTCTTGGCATCTGTAACAAGGAACAATACAGAATCTAGATACATGTTGTATAGGAAGAACATCTTTATTTTAGAAAAGGGATTTTAAAGGAAGATTTCACTGTTAATTGGCAAAAGTAGGAAAAAAAAACTGTACTTGTTATAAACCCTTAGAAAATACTGATGGGGGTAATTGTTATAAACCCTTAGAAAATACTGATGGGGGTAATTGTTATAATTTAGTTGTAGATAAGGTCAGCATTTGATAAAATTCTATACCACTTGTGACCACTCTTTAACCTAAACAAATTATGGATATATGCAAATTACTAAAGGGTCATAAATTGGTTAGATTGGTTGTGAAATGCAGGCCTGGACTTGGCACTTACCACTTGAAATGACTTTTGGAATTGCATGACAGAAGATTTTACAGTGCTGGAACATATTACCTTATAATATATATTCCGGGTATGAAATTTTCTGTGGTATGAATTCCGTTGGAACATATTTCCTATGAAATAAGTTCCAGCAGGAACAAATGTCACGCTGGAACAAATGTTTTGTTACAATGGTTACCCTTTATGACATGTAAATCTGAATATAATCCAGTAGTACTTTTTTGGAAGAAATATGTCACAAGTGTAAAGATCGATGGTTTTATTTCCCAGTGAACAAACACACTAGTTTATAGAAGAAATACATAAGTGCAGTTCATGTAAAGGAAATTCTACCTACCAGAATGAAAGTGCACTCACAGACCCACTTTTTTTTGGACACATAGCATCATCTCCCCAATGATTGACTGTTTGTACTTAGTTTATGAATAAATTGGAGATAATGATGATGTATGGATGTTTAAAGTCCAGTGGCAAATTAAATGCATATTCAGGAGGAAAACATGATATTAACCGTGCTTTGTTAGTGGGATTTTTAACGTGCTAGTTCACAAGGTAAAAGTCTGCAGGAATACATGTTACCTTACCTGGACACATTATTCTGACTCTGAGCCGACCAGTCTTTAATTACTCCTTTAAGCCACATGCTCAGTTGAGAAGCAGCAAATACCAATTTTAAAGTCTTTGGATGGTTACGGTTGGGGTTTGAACTCACTGGTCCTCACGAGGTAAACATGGTAGCATGAGACCACTAAGGCAGTATGAATAAATGAAACAGACAGCATCCCGATGACACAAGCAAACAAAAGACATCTAAAGGTCAACATAGTCTGTATTCAACATTGAAAGCAATATGTGGAGCTCTATCTAAATAGCCCCAAGTTTATAAAAGTTATGAAAAAATTTACACAAACTATCAACATCAGGGGCAGATCCAGCCATATTTAAAAGGGGGGTTCCAACCCAGGATAAAGTTGGGGTTCCCACCATATGTCCTCATTTAAAAGCATTGATTGTCAAAAAAGGGGGGTTCCAACCCCCCAGAACCCCACTGGATCCCCCACTGAACATGATCACAGATCTGTCATCAACACAAAATTCTCCAAATAACTAAAAACATGGAGATATGACTTAAAACAGTCACTGACAAATTTTCGAGATTTACATTTTGAACTGACTTAGTACATTCCTGCAATAGTTGCAATATGATGTTAATTTGTCTGTCATTGCAGGCACATCCAATGACCTCTACATGTAATTTTTTTGTTTTGTTTGTGTAATTCATATGCACTATTAAATGATAATCAGTATTGGTCAAGGTGATGTAGGGGAGGCATATTTATTATTTAGAGTTATTTCCCTTTCTTCAGTCTCAAAAGAGAAAAATCTTTGATTTACAATAAGTTATATAAGAGGGTCTGGGTGGGGTTTACAAAATAGAGAATAATGGGCCTTTACTATAGAAAAATGGACCAAAATATAAAAAATTGAGAAAATTAGAGATATAAAATAAATAATAGAGAATAATGGGTTGCTAAAATATATAGAAGAGAGAATGATTGGCAGATGATATAAAGAATAGGGAAAAATGACCTAAAAATGTAAAGAATACAGAAATGGAGACCCCTCCTCAAGACCCTAATATATGTTTAATTCATCGCTTTGTTTCAAGTGATTACACCTTAAAATAAACCTAATTTATCAATCAGTAAATTTTTCTCAATTTGGAAGCTTTCAAGTTTGTATTTGGTTTCTATATGTGGGTGTTTAATGTATATATGCAGATTTTAAAACAACAAAATTGAAGAAAAAAAAATGCTAATATTACATAACCAAGATCAATGGAATAATGTTGTATTGGTAAAAGCTATCATTGATTGCCCATAGACATGCTGGGGTCGAGTTTGGTCTCAGAACAATTAAACTTGTCTGTTAGAACACAGTATTGGAGACAGCCGAACAAAACATCAGTGAAAAATTATGTCTGCTGCTGACATTAGAAGTGAATTTGTTTTAGGATTTGTTCCCAGTTTCACAAAAGACTTCATGTTTCCAGAGAATTTATTGGATTATTCCCAGCAGATTATAAATAAATAGATCATATATTTAGATTTCTAGGCAAAAAGAAATCACTTTTATGTCATAATTTCATAGGAAATTAAGTGTGAATTCTAAAACAGATATATTTTTATGGTAACAAGAGCGCAATTATTTGTTTACATTTTACCGGCAAGTTTTTTACCCCAAGATGGTACTCAGAATAGAATCCTGTACGGCTTCTGATTGGATGATACAGAATTGGAATTACTTTTAATCGAAAGCTTATCCAATTAGGTTTAAAAAATCCAGAAAATCAAATTCACATTTTGCAAAGTATAGAAAATATCTTCCATTTCTGCACGTCAGGGCCATTAAAAATATGCCTTTTTCATTAAGCGAAAAAGATAGTCGATCTTTTTCAACTGCATTTCAAGTCAATTTTTGCCGCATGACCATATATATTTTTTTGGTTGTAATGCAACACTGGCATTTCTAGTAACAGGAACTGCTACCCGTTTTCCCTAGTTTGTGTGGTCTTCGAGAAAAAAAATACGGAACACCACTGGTACCCTATGGAAAATGCATTACGAATAATTGCGCTCTTGTAACCTTATAGCGTTCCATCATTTTTGAGTTTCTGTAAAGTGTTGTTAAATGTTAAAAAATGATGTTACACTTAGAAGATTGGGTGACAACAATTACAAGAACGATTAAGTTGCTTATGCAAGAAAAATTAGAAGATACCAGGACTTGGGGCGGGGGCAAAAGCAGACAATTTGAAAATATCAAAATACATGACTTTAAGTATAAGACAATTAACACCAATAGACCACTTTCGAGTTATGTCCATCACTGGAAAAATTCGTCAATTATGCGTGCCTTTATGACGTCATTTACTAGATAGATGGGATCACCTGTATCCCTGCACTATTAAAGTTTACCAAGCATCTTCATGATGGTCATTATGCAGGATAAACTACAAATAATGTTTGTTCCGTAGATACTTAATCACATTTCCCTAATGACAGCAGTGCTGATTATCAATCACAAGAATTTAATTTGCCAAATAATTTGTGCAATATAGCATTGTATTTTTTTAACCGCTCGCTCCACATGGGAAGGAAGTGACAATGCCCCTAAACACACAAATGATGTTTGAACTAAAACCAATGCTTTTGACGGAAATGTAACAAACTCGAAAGAAGTCTATTGACCAATATGGAAAAAGATATGACAATAAACAATAGCCAAATTGAGTTACACAGACAAGTTAAATTTCAGAACCAAAAACATCTGTAAACAGCACAGTTGAACTCAGGTGTTTTATCTGCAGCCAGATTATTCAATAAAAATACACGTGGATATCCACAAATATTTCCGTGCAATGCCAGAAAATGACAAACCTGTTCTAGATTATCTTCTGATAATACCGTAAGGTCAACAGTGAACGGGAGAGCTTTTTTGCTTTCCTTTTCCTGTGACATTACATGAAAAACCCAAAGCCTCATTTATCTGGTTACATGAACAAAGCCAAAGTGTGGTATACAATATGTGAGTTTTTTAAACGAACACAGGAACATCTATACCGCTTCCGAAAACCTAAGAAATTCAAAAGTATAATTTATCAACATTTAGGTAAACACAACCACAATATTAAATTCATTAGATTTCAACCGCTCGAAACGGTCCAGAAACAACAAGGGCAATCGCATAAACAATTTGAAGATTCCCGTAAAGTTATCGAACTGTCTTGGATTAAAAGACTTCAAACAGCTTATCCCCTGGGTCTAAATGACAATATACTTGGACAAGGGAACATATCTACTACTTCTTCTATTGATATCATGAATATTATTGATAAAAGACAACGAAATAATAGGTCTCATGGCAAACGTATCAATCGAAATCAACGAGTTAAACATCGTATAAATTATACACTTGGTAATCTCCTGTCTATATTTACAGCAGATTCCAACGAGTGTGTAGCTAAAGGTAGAATCTTTGGTTAGCTTCCTTGATAGCTCAACCATGAAATGATTATTACCTTAAAGTTGGGAGGAGCAAAGCACTATTTTATCATCCAATGAAAACATTTGTATCAATGGCCTGTTTATTATCTATAATATAAGTATGTTTCATACAAAGGTTTACCTACTACTTTGCAAATGAAATTTCATTTCTTAGTCTTTCGTTGAATTAAAAAATCTTTTTATTACAATAAATCAGAAGCGCAGTGACGTTTTTTTTTTTAAATATTTACGCCGTGAATAGGCAGTTTAGTTAATTAATGTCTTTTGGTGTAATCCCCACGCATATAACATTGTTATGTATTTTCTTTATATATGCTTATTTTTAGAACTAAAATCTTTTATATTCACACAGAAAAAAAAAATTATCATACTACTTAATATCATGCACGGTTGTAGTACTTATATTTAGTTAAAAATGCAACGAAAAAAACCCACGGCAAACAACTGCAGTTTAGAATTGAAAATATTGCAGAGTTTATGGACATCCACTTGGTTTGTTAACATTACCTTACTTATCAGTTTTAGATAAATAATGCAACCATGAAGACCAATTTTTATGTCTCTACTTCAGTTAGATTTAATCTGACCTAGATTGAATGATAAGGTCATATGTACTTTTGAACACCTTCCAATCTTTTTTACCTGTCCAGGTGTATTGTAAACATATGTGTATGTGTAAAAGTGAATACCCTCAGCACTTGTCAATCATATCCAACTACATTTTATTAACTTGATGTAACAAATTCAACAGACAGGTAAAATATATTATTTGTAATGTCTGAGAAAGAAGAAAACATTTTAGGAATTTCAGCTTTCAGTTAACTTTTCACCATTTATCAAAATAAAATTGGCAAATCAAACACACCTACAACATGCTTGTGAATGAGCTTAGAATTATCATTAAATTTTAAATTCAGACTGAAAACTTATTTTTAAACTGACTTGTAAAACTAGTTTTACAATGTTTATATTCTGTCACTTAATTCTGATTGGTTCTCTGCTTAACTATTGACTCCACCCAAAGGCTGGATGTACCTTACCTAATAATGATTTCATGGTTGAGCTAGCAAGGAAGCTAACCAAAGATTCTACCTTTAGCTACACACTCGTTGGAATCGGCTGTAAAAACAATGGTAGGCATCAATTATTATGTAAACTGGGTCAAATACCCATTAGTAAATTACACGATATTTTCAAAGAGTGTGACACCATCTCTTTCTTTAGCCCACTGTATGAATATTCGTGTATAATTACAGCTTTTTGCCACCATAGGCTGTTCCCGCGTATCGACAAACCTGAAGATCATAAACGCCATTTGCTGAAAATTAAATATATTAGCAGAGGTATTGATTTTATCAACTTATCTAGTATATTTAATGACTCTACCATTCAAAACTTTATACCTCCCTATTTTGATAACATAGAACCACCTATAATTTCATACACATACAAAAAACCCAGCAGGAGTCTAATTTTTAATTATACGTCGGTAACATCAGACATGAATGTAGATAATAATACTCCCTTAACTTGAAACTGTGAATCGTCGAAGTTTAGATATGTTCCCTATGGCCATGTTATTACAGGGACCTCAATATCGTCCAGGACAGAGAGGTTAAAACTTTTGAAAAAGGACCAAAATATCGTCCTCCATCTAAAATAGATTGGAAAGAGTGTCGTCAAGTCACCAAAGATGCTCTTTCCTCGTTTTGTAAAAGTGGTGTAAACGGAAAAATCTGATAAAAATCTCTTGATTCTTATTTAAATAAATGTATGAATGTGGTAGATAAGAGAATATCACATTTTGAAAATAATTTAGAAGTAAATAATAGAGTACATAATACACCTATTTCCAGAATAAGAAATAAACTTCAAGAACTTTCAAAGCGGTTTGTGTTTGTACCGGCCGACAAAGCAGCCAACAATGTGGTGGTGGTATGCTGTAAATACTACATGGACGTTCTTAAGAATGAAATTTTAAATTCATCTACATTCAAGTCCATCCGCTCCACAGAGAGTCATATAGTAAACAAACATATCACAACCACATCAAAGCTTAAGGCTTCTTCTGAACATTTGAAGGTCCCTACTATGTATTAGCTACCTAAACTACACAAAAAACCATTTAAATATCGATTCATCTCGGCCTGTAGTAAGTGTTCTACAACTAATCTTTCAGTGCTTTTAACAAGTTCATTAACTACTATTAAAGAGCTTATCATAAACTATTGTAATAAAATATATGAACATAGTGGTATAAACTATTTTTGGAGTGTAAAAAATTCTTTGCATGTTTTAGATAAATTACATGCTTTTGATGGTCCTTTTGATTCTGTTGACAGTTTTGATTTTTCTACTCTTTACACTACACTCCCACACTATCTTATCAAACAAAAGTTTTCCTATTTAATTAAATGGTCGTTTGGTAAAGCTGAATGTAATTATATTTGCTGCAACTCATTTAAAGCCTTCTTCTCTAATGAGAAAGGTAAATATGCTAGATATACTTACTGGAGGTGTGATGAGATGATTGAAGCTGTTAATTTTCTCCTTGATAATATTTATGTACGTTTCGGCAACAAAGTTTATCGACAGGTTGTAGGTATCCCTATGGGCACTAATTGTGCCCCTTTAATAGCAGACTTGTTTTTGTACTGTTACGAATCACAGTTTATGACTAAACTCAGTAAAGACCCGTCGAAATTGCATTTAATCGATAAATTCAACAACACTTACAGTTACCTTGATGATATTTTTTCGTTAAATAATCAAGAATTTTCTCAATATACTGCTGAAATTTACCCCAAGGAACTTACTTTAAATAAATCAAATTTAAACGGTAATAACTGTTCTTTCCTAGATTTATATATTTCGGTTTTAAACGGGAAACTCCACACTAAAATTTACGACAAAAGGGACGATTTTTCGTTCCCTATTGTTAATTTTCCATTTTTAGATGGTGATGTTCCTTTGGCACCATCTTACGGTGTTTATATTTCACAGCTCGCTCGCTATGCACGTGTCTGTTGTGACGTTTTGATTTTAACGAACGTAATCTATGTATTACTGGTAAATTATTAAACCAGGGATATCGTTACCATAAATTACTTAAAACCTTTACTAAATTTTTCCATAGATATAAAGATTTGGTTTAGAAGTTTGGTTGTACCTGTAGAAAACTTATTTCAAACGGGATAGCACATCCTCATTTTACGGAAATGTTGTTAACCATGCCGGAAATTTAGAAATGATCCTTGTAAACTTATTGCTCCTTTAAATAAACTTATTCTAAAGGTTACCAATTCAACACTGTAATAAG
Organism: Mytilus coruscus; assembly: GCA_017311375.1. Taxonomy (NCBI): domain Eukaryota; kingdom Metazoa; phylum Mollusca; class Bivalvia; order Mytilida; family Mytilidae; genus Mytilus; species Mytilus coruscus. The sequence continues at coordinate 85,792,027 of CM029603.1, forward strand.
ATCATTGAATATTGTTTTATTGGTATAAATATTGATTTTGTTATCAGTAAATTAAAAGCAAACTAAATATTACTAGTATGTTATATACATATACACATTCATGGATCTACAATCTGTCGATACCTGTATCTTGGCATTGCACAAGGTCATGTTTTTCTCTGACTGTTTATGACGTCTTTACACTAAATCCATTGGATGTTGGATGTGTACGGAATGATAATTTAGTCTAAGATGCATGATTTTTTTTATTAGTTGTTAGTGGCTTTGAACTAGCTGTCAGATAACTGCGAGAACTCTCGGATCTGTTCCTAATGTCTTTTTGTTGTTGGGATGTACAAGTACCCTGCCACGTCCACTAGTATTTTTGTCCATCTGATGAGTTAAGCCTAATTTTCAACTGATTTTTATAGTTCGTTCTTATGTTGTACTGTTATATCACTGTCCCAGGTTAGGGGGAGGGTTGGGATCCCGCTTACATGTTTAACCCCGCCACATTATGTATGTATGTGCCTGTCCCAAGTCAGGAGCCTGTAATTCAGTGGTTGTCGTTTGTTTATGTGTTACATATTTGTTTTTTTCGTTCATCTGGGGAATGAGCTGTATTTTGGGCATTAAATCCTCCCTGATGTTTTTCATATGTACATTTCATTATCTGTTGAATTTCCCTTTTGAACCTTTCAGTATGTGAAATGTACAGCAGCAAATATTTCATGGATATATTAGGAAAAAAGGAATTTAGGGATCTAAGAAATGGGTGTACCAATAGGGATAGATTATTTCTGTTAATTCAGAAATAATTGCAATGTTTTATTAAATACGAAAAATGCAAGTTCAGGTTCGCAATAATAAAAACTTGCATTCATAATCGCAGTATTGATTTTCCTTCATAAAAGTTTTGCGATCACATTAATAATTAAGATTTCACATTTTTGCAGGTGGTTAAGTATTCGCAATAATAATTGGATGCATATATTTCTGAATTAACAGTATCATAATTGCCTCCAAATTTATTAATTTATTTCCTATATAATAAAAATTAAACAATTAGGCTCTGCAAAGTTTGTCAACTAGGATGAAAGGTCAGATCCATTTGGACTGTTACTCCAGGGATAACAAGGGCATGCTTGATAGGGCTCAGAGAGGTAAGCAGTGGGGCCATGAATTAGTGGTTTTATACCTACTGGTAAATGGGTTGTTGATTGGAGAGGGCCGTAATAACATAAACAAGTTATAATATGACCCTGTCTGAAAAGTGACAGCATGGGTTATTTAAATGTGTATTGACTTGAAACTCCCCAAACACATGCCTGATATTTAACACCCTAAATCAATCAGATAATGAACCATTTAGTGAATTTGGAAATTTTGTTGAGTTAAACTGGCCTTTATTTTTATACCCCACGCAACGAGTTGCGGAGGGTATAATGTTTTTGACCCGTCCGTCCGTCTGTCAGTCTGTCTGTCCGTCAGTCCGTCCATCCGTCAGTCAGTCCGTCCGTCCGTCAGTCCTGTTTCTTGTCATCGCAACTCCTCTCAAACCACACAACAGAATTTCACGAAACCTTTTTAGATAATAAGGACATACTACGTAGATGTGCATATCGACAGGAAATTACAATTCAATTATTTTTCCAGGAGTTATGCCCCTTTGAACTTATTTGCCCAATATACTACTGCAACCTTTTGTCATCGCAACTCCTCTCAAACCATACAACAGAATTTCATGAAACCTTTTCAGATAATATGGACATACTACGTAGGTATGCATATCGACAGGAAATTACGATTCAATTTTTTTTCCAGGAGTTACGCCCCTTTGAACTTATTTGCCCAATATACTACTGCAACCTTTTGTCATCGCAACTCCTCTCAAACCACACAACAGAATTTCATGAAACCTTTTCAGATAATAAGGACATACTACGTAGATGTGCATATCGACAGGAAATTACGATTCAATTTTTTTTCCAGGAGTTACGCCCCTTTGAACTTATTTGCCCAAAATACTACTGCAACCTTTTGTCATCGCAACTCCTCTCAAACCACACAACAGAATTTCATGAAACCTTTTCAGATAATAAGGACATACTACGTAGATGTGCATATCGACAGGAAATTATGATTCAGTTTTTTTTCCAGGAGTTAAGCCCCTTTGAACTTATTTGCTTCAATGTACTTCTTCAACAGTTTGTCATCGCAACTCCTCTGAAACCACACAACAGAATTTCATGAAACTGTGTAGATAATAAGGACATACTATGTAGATGTGCATATTGACAGGAAATTATGATTCAATTTTTTTTTCTGATACAATTTTTTTTTCTTACACTTATTTTATTTCTCCAATGACAATGTGGGGACGTGGGGTATGTGAGCACGCTCACTAAGGTTCTTTCATTAAGTGAATTTTATGCAGGGTAATTCAAGTGTGCATTTCAGAGCGGTACCTTTCATTCAGCATTCATATTATAAAATTGAAATCACATACTGGACCACCATGATATGGGACCTTTAGTGGCAAAGAGGTAGATCTACAAAAATTGTACTCCTTCTAAATCACTAGCTTGTTAACACTGAAGTTGTGCGTTTGAACTCCAGTCTTGAGGCGAGGTTTATTTGTCTTGGATCTTAATTGACTTGAATAATGCCAGTTTTCTAGTCAAAGATCAGTAGTCAGTGGTTTCCTCCACAAAACTTACAAGCTGCTATGATATAGCTTTGGTAGTTGAAAGTGGCATTTAACATCAACAAAATAACAAAACTAATAATATGTAGTCATTTGTATTAAAAGTGTTTATTATGCAGACTAAATGTGGAAGTACTTATTTGAATATCAGAATTTTTGGTCTTCGCGATCCCAATATCATGATAGCTTGACGTCATATTGTGATGGAATTAACTGACCAGTTTTATAATGGAAATATAGGTGATCAATTTAAAAACTGGTAATTCAAACACAGGATAAATGTTATTATTCCACTGTATATTAAATTTGATAGCTAAATCAATGTTTGATTGGTTGAGACCATTCCACGTGACACTGAACAAAACTTCATATTCCACCTCTGAGTATCATATTCCACTCTGTACATCGGGACTTGCCCGTGCGGCGTTACGCGTGGTTAATATAAGTAAAGTTTTGAATGTTTTTAAATTGCGATGGTAAAGTCACTATCGTGTTCAAAATTATTTCAGACGTAAAATCAAAACAATAATAATAGATAATTATCTTTTGATCGGTACTGTTTATCATTGTTTTAAATAATGTCGTGTTTAATTATGAAAACAAGTGGTTAAGAAAAATGTATATAAATTATTGTTTTATGTTCAGTTACTTGGTAGTAAACAAAGTATAGGCAGTGGAATAAAACATTCATTTCCCTTAACTTAGGGAGATATGAAGATTTCTTCACCCTCGAAAAGTCATATTTCTCTCGGGCGGGGCCCTCGGGAAATATGAATTTTCTTGGGTGAACAAATCTCCATATCTCCTTCAGGCACGGGAAATAAATGTATATAATTAATCTTCAGAGGAAAAGTTCAAATCTTTTTAAAAGGGGCTCGCCTCAGTGACAGAGTGGTCTAATTAGTCTATGTAATGTGGTCCCTGTCAACACTCAGGTTGTGATTTTATCACAGGTGCCAGAATTTCATCCTTGTCTAAGATTGTCTGTTTTCCTTTGGAAAAAAGTATAACGCTGTTCTCTCTGGGTACCCTAGAGTGCTGAAAGTGTTGTTAAACACCACAGTTCAATCAATGTTTTTAAAAATGTATTGAATCCTGACACATGTTCTTCCATATCATAAGTTATAGACACTGTAGATTAATTATACTTAAAATTGCAGTCATGTATATACTCTCAGAAATGTGCTCTTTGGCTAATTAAAAGCAGTTTTATTAGTTGTGCATTGATTAAGATCTGTACAATTTCATTTGTTGCTGTTTAATAAAATTTTAGGAGATTTTCTGGGAATTTTACGATACTTCTTTGGTAAATGTAAAGGCATAGTAATAAATATTGGATTGATGTTTTATGACAATTTTAGTTATTGCCTTTGCTTTTCGGGTTTGAAATCTATAGAGAGAAATTTTTAGCAAAGCAAATACTAATGTTATATTTTATACTATTGGTTGGTTGTTTTCTGTCACGTTCGTCTTAGTAACTCACTCGGTTATCTCTAATCCATACGGCTTTGAAAAATGATGGAAAATCATACCAAGGGGACAATTAAAAACCAAAATAGACGACACCTTTGGGCGACAAACATAAAGAACAGTCCAGAAAACACTAAACAGATAAAACTTAATATTTAGGAAAACCAGACTAACCAAAAAACTACTGTGGAGTAATCGTGGGAAACTAATTTTTCATGAATTTTGTGGGTACAGGACTGAACCAACGAATTCAAATGTTCAACAAATTACAAATTTTCTATAGGCTTGTATGTAGACATTTGCAAAACCATAAAATCAAATATCCACGAAAATGTAAGTTTTCCTCAATTCACAAAATTTGGTACCCACGAAATTAAATGAATCAACAGTATATTCCTGTTCCACTTGTGACACCTGCCCTGTTAATCTTGTTAATAGTTGAAAAATTTTAATTTAAGGTGGTACCAAACACCTTGACTAAATTTAATTTGGCTTGTTTAATTTTCATAAAATTTTGACAAAATATTTACTTTAATGACCCTTTGACAAAAATAAAATAATTTCAAAAAACTTGAACCACATACTTTATCGGAAAAATTTCATTGGATATATAGCAGTTTGACAAACACTAATTTTGATCATTGAGAAGCGTAATATTTCCTTAACAATTAAAACTGATTAAAGCGTTCAGCTGATTTTTACAGATTTATCTCCCTGTAGTGTTATGTACCACCTTAATTAAGTTTATTTTTCGTTAAAAAATTGAAAATATTTGTAAATCTGTTATATGTATACACCTCTTATTATTTTATTTCTGGTATTTTGTCTGATTGCCCAACACAAAATGTGACCAGAAGATGTCAACATTGCAAGGCTTTCTTTTGTTGTTTTCACTGCAAGTTCACCTCACTTTAATTTCACTGTTTTATAGCAACTGATGTTTCAGAAATAACACTAGAAAATTATGCAGTAATCTTCAGGCCTCAATTTAGACAACCTTGCAATGTTGACATCTTTAAGGTGGTAATATTTGTTATTACTCTTCATGTTAAAATGCCAGATTTTGATTGGTTGATAGGAGGGAGACAATTTACTCTATCCCATGGCAAACACTCTATTACCCTTCACGGAGATGCTTGATCAAGTGTGCGCTTTAATAAATACGGATGATTGTTATGTACAATACGTCACAGTTTATTCTTTGAATTTGAAATTTAATAGACAGTAATAACAGAACATTCAGTATAATAAATTAAATAACACACATCTGAGAGGGTGATAGAGCAGATTGTTACCTTTGAATTTGAAATTTGATAGACAGTAATAACAGAACATTCAGTATAATAAATTAAATAACTGGTGATAGAGCAGACTGTTACCCCTCGAAAAGACATTGTCAACCTTGGCTTTGCCTCAGTTGACAATGTTTTCTCGGGGAAACAGTCTGCTCTATTACCCTCTCAGCTATGTGTTATTTATAAAGTTTTATCTTGTTAGACAATGATTAATCCATTAGTTGATCATAAAAAAAATTAAGGTGGTACCAAACACCTTGACTAAAATTAATTTGGCTCGTTTAATTTTCATAAAATTTTGACAAAATATTTACTTTGACCCTTTGACAAAAATATAAAAATTTCAAAAAACTTGTCTCAACCACACACTCAATTGGAAAAATTTCATTGGATATATAGCGGTTTGACCAACTCTAATTTTGATCATTGAGAAGCTTAATATTTCCTTAACAATAGAATGTGATTAAAACGTTCACCTGATTTTTACAGAGTTATCTCCCTGTAGTGTTATGTACCACCTTAAACATGTGTAATTGATTTTTGACAAATTATACTTCATCGTACATTTGATATAAACATAAATTTTAAATACCACTTTAAAATGAAAATTAAGAATTTAGGATGGTAATTTTTCTAAGATATATTTGTAGAGCTAAAATTTGTATAAAATAATGAAAATAACAGAAAAATTACCCCCAAAAAATAAAATTCTGACTTAAGATTCAAAGTTATCGGTATACATAATATCATTCTGCATCTCATATTTTTATTTTCATATCTGAAAGATGTTTAAAGGTCTGGACTTTGAGGAACAGTAATGTGTAAGGGTATAACATATGTGCTTGCTGCTAACAGTTTTACAAGTTCTTAGCTGAAACAGAAAACATACAAATATTTTTGTTTGGCCTTCACATTGAAATAAGCTGTAAAGAACCATAAGACACAAGTACACCTCTGAGATATTCAGTATAATCCAGGCATTTATCATGTATACCTTTTTCCTGACAGTTCTTAATGTAGAAGTATATATTTGATCTCTTGCAAAATTGTTCATTCCCTGAAGTGCAGTTTGAAAGGTTTATAGTATTTTTGTAAATTTAGCAATTTTTCATGCATTTCCCTGTACAAATTATTTCGTGATTTCTCATGGAATTTCCAAAACAGATAACTTTAGGTTTCTACCTGGACTCGTAAAACTTGAATTTCTACAAAAATATCAAATTAGGTATTAGATAACATTGCATGTTTTACTTAACACTGTATGTTGTTGCATGTGAAACACTAGAACTGTTTTGGTATATACTAAATAGATTTTACACTAATGGATCTATATTTTCCCTGTCTGGACAACCGTCCCACGAGAACTATTTACCATGTCATATATACATCTCTAAATTTTATTACAAGCGGAATAATAAATCACCATCATCATATATGCATGTTGTGTATCAAAAGTTACAAAATTGTCTTTTTTACAAGATTTATAAATCTGAGGAGAATCAGTAAGACAAATTTATATTTGATTTAAATGGCTGCTTGATTGCAATTAGAATAACATATTTTAGGAAATCTCCTTTTTTCATTTTCTAATTATTTAAGAAAACTGTTGATCATCTTGAATAAAAAAATTTATAATAAAATTTCTGAATATTTAAATTATTTTTATAATTGGCAGCTTGTCCTTATAAATTTACCATAACTTGAAGAATGCTAAAAGATATATCCTTAATTTCATTTCATTAAAGTCTTTCATTGAATTACTGATTTAAGTCAAACTTATTCTCTGGATTTTAGATAATTTTTTTTTTTCATTAGAATAAGCATCCTCATTTGAATCAAATAAATAACTGCTCATAAATCTTCTTTAGCTTTCACTGTTCTTCAAGATGTAATCCTTTCAATTCTCTATTGTTCCCTGATTTGAATATACAATTTAAAATGTAAAGTCTTTGGAAATTAGATACTAATTGACTGTTTTGCATGTCTGATAGTTCTGGAGTGAAAGGAATGTATGTGGAAATTTGGAATTTTATCAGGATGAATTCTGTTTGGTTTAAATTATCCGTATTTTATCGATGTATTGGTGGTAGTGGACTTTTAAACTCTTAGGTCCCTTAGAAAACCAGGTAATTAACTTTGATTACGCAAGTCAATGATGGATTTTTAAGAATTTGATAAAAAAAAAGGTTTTTATATATTATTCAACAATTATTTAAAGCTCTGTCAAATTTGAGAGCTGATCGAAAGTCTAAATGGGCGTTATATCATCATGGGACTCTTGGATTATATCAATCAAGCCGCATAATTTGCTGTTGAAAATATCTTATGAGCATACTGTTCCTGAAATATAAATTGTGTAAAAAACTGGTCCTTTACAATTCTTGATAGATTTGGATAAAAAATAAAGTATATGCAAGTTTCATATAAATTTACATTGTCTCTTTGCATTTGAAAATTAATGCTTCAACGAATATGAATGTAAATTATGTGAAAAATTGCCCTTTGTGATGTGCTCTCCTCAGCTTACAATATGATGATGATGATGATGATGATTGAAAAGCCTTTGTTTTTTTTTTTTTTTTAGAGCAGACTAACTAGAGTTATTTCCCATGTTAAGACAATTTAGTTTGATCTCCACAAGCTGAAATCAGGAAACATTTTACACAATATGAGGGTTTGTATGGGTTTACAGATTCAGACGAAAATGGGCAATTAAAAAAAAGAACAGAGAATTATTTTAAGGGCAAAAAGAATATAAAGCATAGAAATAATGGGATGCTTTTATTGATTTTCTTGAAAAACTTTATTGACAATCTGAATAAAATTTACACACAGAATAAGAATAAGAATAAGAATAAGAATAAGAATATTTATTAAATCCAATCAAAGGGCCCGTTTTCGAGCATATACATATATATATAATATTAATTATACAGTAATTTTAAAGATATATTACATTAAATATAAATGATTAAATAACTATACTCCATACTAGATGGTGTTTGAAAATAAATAAAATAGAATATTTTGTCTCTATAATACATAAAAATTAAAATTAAAATAAACTACATCACTATTCTGTATATTTAGTTTTGGAATGCAAATTTTCTCTTATTTCAAAACAAGTACTTATAAATCTTGACACTGACATATTAACATTTTCAGACTCACATGACATCAACCAAATAAATTGTTCATACTTTGAAATATAAGGGAAGTTTTTACATTGAATGCTTGCTTCATTAAGAATAAAATCTCGTTCTTTTTCATATGTAGTGCCATCTATTAAAAAATGAAACTCGTCTTCAACCTGCATATTTTTACACTGCCCACAGAATCTTTTATCTTTATTGATCTTTTTATATCTACCTTTCTCAATAGCTAACGGATGAGCACTGATTCTAAATTGAGTTAAGCTTTTTCGATACTGAAATTTATTAACTTGACATAAATATAATGCTTCCCTTTTGAAGATGTTTTTAAATTTAAAATAAGTACGCAATTTTCCTTTTTTAACATTTGTATTATCTTCTATAGTATTTTCCAGTAAATCCTATATCTACTAATCAAAATATTTTTAACTTTTCAACGTCAAAAGTTTCTATATCAACATCAATACATTTTAAAATATATACAATATTAGAATACCAAGATGACTTATTACATGTGTGATTGTCAATACTTGTGAAAAGGGCTTGTTTTAACAAATGATCCTTTTCTAAATCATTAATTCTATGCAAAAACTTAAGAATAGAACAAATAATGTCAATATGCAATGGAGTACGACCTAACTCTCCCATAACAGCTAATTACATGACTTTTTATTTACCCCGAGAATGTATTTGTAGAACTTTAAACTTAAAGGGATAGTAGCTACGATTTTGACAAAATTATGACCAAGTTTTAAAGCTGCTAAAATCAAAGATATGTACTTTAAATTAACAATAAGATCACTGGAATGTTTATATAAAGTACAGAAGTGTTAATAATTGATAATTAATATCGTGTGTCGTGCCTTTTCATCTCATTAATTATGCAGCGAGTGAGATGACCAAGATATAAATAAATATGAACATGTGCTTTTGCTTTCTTACGTATTTGGCAATTTCTTTAGATTAAACGTACATATTTGAAACCATTATTCAAATAATGTAAACAACAAAATATACCAAATGCCTGCATATTATTCGAACCAAAGGTTCTCCAACAATGGCAATATTATACACTTGTTTTATATTTGTATGACAAAACAATGCCGCTAACATATACACGTGTTTGTGAACTGAATTGGGGCCTTCATGCAGGGTACACCGGAAGAATAATATTAAATTGTAAGAAGTAGATTTTTAATGTCTTCTAAGTTGTGAAATCACTGCTCTTAAATTTATAAAGATATTTTGGACAATAATGATTTGAACACGTCGCGATTTATTTTCATGTGATCTGGATTTGAAAAGTTCAGAAATGTTTTTTACATTTCGCAAACCGTTGTAATGTCGACTACTTATATACAATGTAATGACTTAATCTGCGTGACAGGTGTTTGTAAATGATTCTAATGACGGATCTCATCGCTGTTATTTATTTTCAATACACAATAACTTGTCTGCACCTCTTTACTGTTTTTTTTCGCAGAAACTGTAAACACACGTTCCATTTCATGATAACATTCCTCTGTTTGACATTTTCCCTTCGAGGGACAACTTGCGATTGTGCATTGGGAACTGCGGAGTTAAGGTCAACATAGGTCATATGAATAAGGGTTGGCTTATCATCGAATTTTTGTCTGTAGACAAAAATTAAATTCAGTTGTAAAACGTTAAAAAGCTTCTAAATGCTAATTGGAAAGTAAACAGTGATGGTTTTATTCATTCTAAATAAATCTTTTGTACAAAATCCGGCATATTGATTAGAAAAATAATTTTAATGAAAATCGTAGCTACTATCCGTTTAAAGTTCTTGCAGTCAAACTTACTTAATTTTTTCTCAATATCAAACGGGTTGTTTGTTTGACATTTTGAAAAATTAAAGGTACAAGTTCCCCAAATTTCTGAGCCAGATGTTAAAATTGGCTTTATTGTGTGGTCAAAGATATGTAAACAACTATCAATTTTTGGGATGTTATCACCGAAAGTACTTTTTAACTTGAAAAAAGCTTTTAACCCCCTTTGATATCAACATTGATAGTAAAATCCATTTGCAAAAAAAAAAAAAAAAATGTTTTTTGCTAGATTTTTGGAAATAAAGAAATTGGTGTGAGCTTCGATTATATGCACTTAATTTAATCTTTGTGCTTTATTCTTCTCAGAATTTGGTGCTGTCATCATGATTATTCTCTATTCTCTATTTGTTTGGCCTTTTTTTCTCTATTCTTTATTTGTTTGGCCTTTTTTCTCTATTCTCTATTTGTTTGGCCTTTTTTCTCTATTCTCTATTTGTTTGGCCTTTTTTCTCTATTCTCTATTTGTTTGGCCTATTTTTTTCTATTTTTTATTTGTTTGGCCTTTTTCTCTATTCTCTATTTGTTTGGCCTTTTTCTCTATTCTCTATTTGTTTGGCCTTTTTTTCTCTATTCTTTATTTTTTGGCCCTTTTATTCTGTACATTTTGGCCATTATTCTCTATTCTGTAAACCCCATCCACACCCTCATTCATAACTTCCTGGTCTTCATGTTATTGCAAGAGTTGAGCAAACAAAATAGATACATGTATATTGTTGAAGACTCTATTATATGTTGACCTCTAAATGTCTTTTGGTTATTTGTGTTGTCAGGTTGCTGTCTTATTGATGTTAATCCCACATCTTATTTTATTTATACGTAATCTTTGAATGGAATAAATTGATATTATTCAGTTTACACTGGAACTAATTTGGTTTTCTCCATACTTAAGATTCACAAAAAAGATTATTCCAGGAATTAGTTCCCATAAATACCAATATTATGCAATTCATTTACGTTTTAAAGACATCCATCTTTTATCAGTGGCAGTCTTTATTAATTATGTTGTATAAAATGACCGATAGATATTCTTTTAATCTATACCTGGTTGCAAAACAATATGCGTAATTAGTAGAAGGTCTCGGAGGATCTTTAATAGATCAATACTATGTTTTAACAGATGGGAAACTCTCAGTATATAAATCAGTAGTATAAAAAAGCAATAACTAGTACTTTACTACACTGCTCACGTTTTTCCAAATCGTTAAAATACGAGGTAATTTCAATTATGGAATTAACGAAGTATTTAACACCTAATTCTTTCGCTGTTGGGACGCAGTAACTTAGAAAGGTTGATTTCACAACTGCTGAGGTAGGTTTTGTTAGGATATTGGACAAATTAAAAGCTTTATAGGATCCTCGTCAATACTTCTACGAAAGTTATCTAATTAAAGAGATATAGATTTCTATTGTATATTCAGCTATGCCTATATAGAGATATATTGCTTCCAATTGACGTGTTTTATTGCACTAGCGATATGTTTTGTTGGAATATGCAGCAGATATTTTCGTCATTTAACTTTGTGCAGCAGTTAGAAGCGTATTGGGTAAAATATTGGTAAAACATGTAATTGATAAAATTCTACTTATGGCATCGTCTGCAGATTCTAGACAGAATACACCAACTAAAATACCCTTACCGAAACGAGAGGGTTCTAAAATAACTAAAAAACCATGTGATACAAAAGCTGTTGGGAAGGGAAAGGAAATTGGACCAAGAAAGGTTTCTTCAACAACAGCTAAAGAAGTTGGAGGAAAACAGCTTTCCACAGTTTCTAGGGAGATTAAAAAAGAGCAGACGTCTGTTTCTAAGGAACCTAGTGGGAAGCGGAGTTCGACTGTGATATCAAATAAGCCTTCTTCTGTGATTACAAATAAAGATCCGACAAGTGTTTCTAAGGAACTTAGAAGAGAGGTCCCTGGATCTAGGGAAACAAAAACATCTGGTTCTAGGGAAATAAAAAAGGAAAATACATTTGTTTGTAAGGAAGGGAAAAAAGGGGAGACAAATGTTACTAAGGATATTAAAAATGATCCAGTATGTAAGGAAACCAAAACTTGTGTAGCCTCAGTTGCAAAGGAAACTCAGAGAGAGAAAACTTGTTCAAGGGAACAAACAAAAGATTTGACAACTCCAGGTAGTCCATCATTAAGAAGGGAACAGACTGTCATATATAGAGGTCCATCAATCAAAACTGCTGATATTTCGATAAAGACATTATCAAATGGGACTGAAACAGATGCTAGAGAAAGTTCGTCAAATACAAGAAGTGAAAGTACCTGCCTGCAACAGAACGAGTGTAATTCTTCGTCTGCGGATACACTCTCTTGCCAAAATAAGTTTAATATTCTGAATGATACTGATTTGGAAAATACTAATCCTAAAATCTGTGATGTTCAGATAATTTCAAATGAGCCAATGGAATCAAAGACAGAAACTTACGTGCCAAATTCAAAACGATTTTCACAATCTCGAAGAGAATCCCGGAAAGGAAAAATTTCTGATTCTTCTGACAGTGGGGTTTCATTAGGGGGTGCTGATGTAGGTCAGATTGAAGATTTTTATGATGAGAATGATACCATTGGAGTACAGGCTCAAAAAGAAGTTCAGGAATTTTCTGAAGTTTTGAATACTTGTGATGATGAAAATGATACGTCTTTAATTTCTATAGTAGATTCTAATGCAGTGGAAACGTCAGTAGCGACCATTACTAATTTAAAGGATAAAGTGTCGGGTTACGATTCCGATGATAATCTTCATGAAAGAGGATCTACTTTTCTAGGAATATATAATTATGTGCCAAGTAATTTAAAGGTAGGTCAATCAATGTTTACATTTATATATCTGTATGTTTTGAAATTGAAGTACTTAAGCTTTGAACTGCTGCTTATTGAAACTGTGCTAATCTTCAAAATAATACTATGTGTCTACTTGGGCATGTATGAATGGCAGGATCAATTATTTATTTCTTAGAAAACTATTTGTTTTTGTTTTCATTTCAGATGTCCTTATCTTTATACATTGTACAAAATTTGTAATGCTTTTGCCAATGTCTACCTGAAGAACAATTTTTCAACTTCTTATTTCATTTCTCCTTTTCTTTCCAGAAATTACAATTTCTACCTGATGAACGATTTTTCTTTAGTTTTCATTCCATTGCTCCTTATCTTTCCAGAAATTACAATTTCTACCTGAAAAGCAATTTTTCTAGTTTTTATTCCATAATATCCCTTTCCAGGAATCATTATGGCATTGTAAATGTCTGCCTTGAAGTCTCTAGTTTTGCTTCCATTATAAATACCCTTATCTTTCTAGAAATTATAATGGCTTTGTAAATGTGTACCTGGAAAACAATTGTTTTGAGTTTTTTGTTCTGTTTACCTTTGTTTGTTGACAGAATTTATGATGCAGTTATCAGTAACAAACCACACCTAGCTAATTAGTCGATAAATACCTGTATTGTAATGGTTTTCTTTATAGTATCATTTCCTACAGGTATTTTATTAATTTCTTGTAAAAATGCATTTAAATGTAAAACTGACCTTTGGCTTTGTAATAATCTGTTATGATACTCTCTAAGCTCTTAAGTTTTTTTATGTTGGGGTATATGAGGCTTTAAATTAGTCCATAATGCTGATGATGGGGTAACATACTTTTTAGGGTGGTGGGGTGCCACGTTTGATAGGTCAGATGCACCACTAAAGTTAACATGAAAGATGCTAATTAGTCTTGAAATGGAGAAGCACAATTTGTTGGATATTTGATATGGTAAATTTATGAGGCAAACGAAAGTGTTTTTATTGCAGGCTTTGAAGGTCCGTACGGTTGCCTATAATTGCTTACATCCACTTCATTTGAACTTTGGTGGATAGTTGTCTCATTGGCAATCATACCACTTCTCTTTATTTTTATATGTAGGTAGGAAATTTTGGGTCACATCGTTGAGTCTGGTTTCTTTTTACCTGCACCACACATAAGATATGGTATGATTGCCAATGAAACAACTTTCCACCAGAGACCAAATGACTTAGAAGTAAATAACATCTATAGGGGACTATATGGCCTTCAACAATGAGAAAACACCATACTCACTGCATAGCAAACAATAAAAGGCACATGAATAATGTAAAATAATTCAAACAAGAAAACTAATGTTCTGGTTGATGTAAAAACATTGATATTAAAGTTGTTTTGATGAAATCTGTTGAATATGTTGATGTTTTAAGTTAGTGGTTACAATAACTGATATGATTAGTGAAAAATCCAAGGTGTTATACAATTTTAATTTGATTTTAAGGTTTACCTTCTTGAAGAAATATAAACAGTTAAAGAACTATCCAATGGTATAGAAATATTTATAAATAAATAATTGATTTAATCCAGGTATAATCAGAGCTACATAGGTTTTAGGTCTGTAGCATTTTGACAAAGTTATAAATTGTGGAAATCTGCTGTACAATCTATGTGAGATATTCTTATCTTTAACTATTGCAGAATGGGCCATCTTGCGTTATACCAAAAAAAAAGTGGGATGTAACTCTTATTAAACATTTGACATCTTTTTGAGATGACTTGTACATTAGATTTGACATGACTTGACGATAACTCGATCACACATGGAATTTGACATTATTAGGAGACAACTTTTACATTTAATTTGATATGAATGGAAGATAACTTGCACAATTAATTTGACACTATGAGGAGATAATTCTTTATATATAACATCAATGGGAGATAATTCACACATTGATTTGACACAATAAGGAAATAACTCTAATATTTAATATTATATAAATGGGACATAACTCACACATTGAATTTGAAACTATTAGGAGATAATTCTTATATTTAATATTACATAAATGTGAGATAACTGAAATGTTCTATTTGAAACTATTAGGAGATCTCTTTAATATTACATAAATGAGAGATAATTCACACATTGAATATTAAACTTTATGAAATAACTCTTATATTTCATAAATTGGAGATAATTCACACATTGAATTTGAAACTGTTAGGAGATAACTCTTTATTTAGTATTACTTATATTGTTTGTAGATAATCTACACATTGAATATAAAACTATTAGAAGATAACTCTTATATTTAATATTACATAAATGGGAGATAACTCACACATTGAATATGAAACTGTTGGGAGATAACTCTATATTTGATATTACATGAACGGGAGATAAATCACACATTGAATTTATACTTTTATGAGATAACTCTTATATTACAAAAATGAGAAATAATTCACACATTGAATTTGAAACTATTAGGAGATAACTGTTATATTTGATATTTCATCAGTATCTGTAATTATATGGTTACACAGCACAGTAACTGTTCAAGGTTTTCTTCACATTGAAAGAATTGCAGCCAGACTGTTGGAGGGCGTCTCTGAAGCACTTTAATGTCTTTAACCATGCTGTAACAACCTCCAGGTGGTTTTAATTCTATTATACATTTTTGAGTTCTTGCAAAGAATGAGTGTTCCTTTTTTTTTTTTTGGTTTCACACTGAATAGTTTGGTAAATCTTTAAAATATATTAGTTGCTTGTCATTAAACACTGTTTGTCATCAAAATTTTGTGCTTTTACATCAATTGGAGATCATTCTTATATACAAATTTGACATTGAAAGAAACAATTCAGTCAGCTTACACACCATAATTGGGAATGTTTATACATAGGGATCTTTAACCTTATCGTAGTTATAAGTACTCAATACATTGAATTACAATTATAGATTTGTCTCCATGAAAACAATATACAGCCAAATTGTTTTTACTGTTCATTTCTATAACAAGCCATTGTGCTGATGTTTCTAAATTGATATTTCAATATGTTGGCTTTCAGCAATTAAGTAATGCATAATTCGTATTTTCAGACAACTTTTATAGAATAAATCAATTTAGTCTTTGACCATAAAAAAGATGTCCTCGGTGAAATTGACTGGTTAGCAATTACTTCTATCAATAATTCCTATGGTGGTCATTAGGATGACCATGGTGGTCACTGTTGGACATATAAGTAACAATTACCATGATTTATACAACTGTAAACTGTACATGTCCTTGTCATAGCCTTTTAAGGACGAATTGATATAAATGTTACGGAAATCTTTAGAATCTTTATGTTTATTAAGGTTTCAAGAGATAATTGACCTATGGTCCTTTGTCCAGTCGACCATTTGGATGCAGTGAGATTATCTCTCTGGAGAATACTTTTTATTGTATGTGTGGTCACTTTTGCTTAATGATCCGTTGTGATATTTGATGTGTATTTTGTCTCTTCTACTAGTGTGGGCAGCTCCACTAAAAATGAGAAGACTATGATCCTGTAAATTAAGAAATTATTGCAAGCTTTTATTATTGCTATTTTGACATGAGCAACCAAAATTCGAGATTAATTATTGTGATTTCAGGAAAAGTTGCATACAGATCGCGATATTATGTACAAATAATATCAGATATCAGAATGAAATATGAAAATAAGGAGATGTGGTATGATTGCCAGATATCAGATATCTGAATACAAGATCCTTTTTATTGCAATACTTAGCCAGATTCATTATTCGCATTAGTAAATATTACTATAATTTCTGAAGTAACAGTATTTTAATTTAAAAACAAAAATGATTTATTTGCTTTTTCAATCACAACCATGAAAATGAAAAAAAACTAAAAATTTAATTGTCTTTTAAAGATAAATTGATTATTTTTTAAGAAAAACTTTTGAAATTTTAACACTGTATTTAGGAAATAAAAACACAAATTAATCTTGAATTCGGCACAACTTAAGTTTTAGATTTCCTTTGATTGTTGAGTTTTGCTTCTTTAATATGCAGAAAAATAAACAATTTTGAAATGATGCTAAATAATGGGACAGAATGAATGGAATCATAAGGCAATGAAGCAAAATGTTATGAATACTGGATTTGGAATTTGAATGAAACATACTTCTTGTACTGTAAAGTGGTTTAATTTTACGTCCGAGTTTAAATTTCAACATTTCAATGGCAAAAGAAAGGTTTTATTTTTGCATTATTCTTTGTCTCTTATTTATGATCTGCTTTAAAGATTAAATATGTTGGGGATATTTTCACAGTTTTATCTTAATTGCGAAATTGAGCAAGAACACAAAAAAACCCTCCTGGAAATTTCCTCCTCTATACAGTATTTGTTTTACAAATGGCTTTATTTACATAACCTAGACAGTCATTTGTTTGTGGGCACTGATGTTTGTAGCCATTGGCACATGTAGAGTGAAATCCTTTAATTCACATCTTTATCAATCCATCTAATATAAGTGCTAAATTCTGCATTGATAGCCCTGTTTACTTAAAGAAGAGTATATATATATGTATAAAATGACATTTGGAGTATAAATTAGTCAGTGAGACAACAACCCAACAACAGCAGTATAAATTTGTCAGTGAATGAGCAACCCAACAACGGGAGTATAAATTAGTTTGTGAGACAGCAAACCAACAACAGGAGTATAAATTAGTTTGTGAGACAGCAACCCAACAACAAGAGTATAAATTAGTCAGCAAGACAGCAACCCAACAACTGGAGAATAAATTAGTTTGTGAGACAGCAACCCAACAACAGGGGTATAAATTAGTCAGCAAGACAGCAACCCAACAACAGGAGAATGAATTAGTCGGTGAGACCGCAACCCAACATTAGGGATATAAATTTGTCATTTGAGACAGCAACCGAACAATAGGAGTATAAATTAGTCAGCAAGACAGCAACCCAACAACAGGATTATAAATTAGTCAGTAAGACAGCAACCCAACAACCGGAGTATATATAAGTCAGCAAGACAGCAACCCAACAGGTGTATAAATTAGAGCATCCCAACAACACATAGTCTTAAGCTCATGTTGTTGAAAACATTACAATAAATAAATAATCGTCAGTTGAACAACTGCAATTACTGCTTTGTATTTGATTTGTATGTTTGTCATGATGAAAAATAACCACTAAATGTATGTTACTGTAAAACAACTAAATTTAAAGGACACTTTTTTCATGGGTTCTTTCGTTTTCTTTCTTTTCAAAAGAATTAGCCGAGGGACTTTCTGACAACCGTGCTGATGTATTTCTGTAAGAAAAGATCCATTGGTAACCCAACTTTGCGACAATCTATATATTCATTTTATATTTGTACTCACAAACATGGCACTCAAAAATTGCTTGATTACAGTATTTCCCGTTTTATCTAAGGAATTGTGTCTCTTGTGCATCCCCTAGATGTCACTGTTATTTATAGTCATTTGACAGAACTTGAAATAAACATTTATTTTCGGTCATTACGGTAACTGCAATTGCTTGTACTTAGTGATGGATTCTTGTATTGAAGAAAGACCGATGCTATGATAAATATAAATTACCATGTACAGAAATAGATGAGCATCTTTTACATTGCTATAAATTACCACAACAAGACACAAGATATGCATGGAAGAATCTATTAGTCTGCAGAATAACTGAGTTATCTAGTCTCGAGGGGGGCATTCTTGTCACTTTTCATAAGGACAATCGTTATTCAACTTAAAAAATACCTACTTATGATGGTTGTGTTTTGTCAAATCTTTATATTCATTGATCATTTTGTTCAAAATTGAGGGACATTTAGAGCTTATTGATATATTGTATAGAGGGACATTTAGAGCTTATTGATATAATGTATTGAGGGACATTTAGAGCTTATTGATATATTGTATTGAGGGACATTTAGAGCTTATTGATATATTGTATTTAGGGACATTTATATTGTATTGAGGGACATTTAGAGCTTATTGATATATTGTATTGAGGGACATTTAGAGCTTATTGATATATTGTATTGAGGGACATTTAGAGCTTATTGATATATTGTATTCAGAGGTCGACTTAACAAAATTTAAAAGTATGGCCAATAGGGCCAGTAAGAGCGTAAATTTACTGGCCCAACTCAAATAAAATTTGCCTTAATAATACTATCCAAGTGAAAATATAGTCAAATGTAATGGCCAATGAGGCCAGTAGTCTTTATGTTCATCTGGCCCTATCGAAATTCTACTGGCCTTGGGCCAGCGGGCCAGTGCTTAAGTCAACCCCTGGTATTGAGGGACATTTAGAGCTTATTGATATATTGTATTGAGGGACATTTAGAGCTTTTTGATATATTGTATAGAGGGACATTTAGAGCTTTTTGATATATTGTATAGACATCTGTGTTTTGTTGAAGACCATATGTTGATCAACCCTTTAGATAATGTCTTTTGGTCTATGTAGTTGATATATTGTATAGACATCTGTGTTTTGTTGAAGACCATATGTTGATCAACCCTTTAGATAATGTCTTTTGGTCTATGTAGTTGATATATTGTATAGACATCTGTGTTTTGTTGAAGACCATATGTTGATCAACCCTTTAGATATGTCTTTTGTTGAAGATCATATGTTGATCAACCCTTTAGATAATGTCTTTTGGTCTATGTAGTTGCTATATTGTATAGACATCTGTCTTTTGTTGAAGACCATACGTTGATCAATTCTTTAGATATGTCTTTTGTTGAAGATCATATGTTGATCAACCCGTTAGATATGTCTTTTGGTCTATGTAGTTGCTATTTGGGTTGCTGTCTCATTGATATTAGTAACCCCACATCTTTTTTTATACATATTTTCAATTCATACGCAGCTTCAGTTGTACACAATACCAAGGATTTGGTTAATATAGTCGTACTATATAAATTCTTGTACATATTATAGAAATGTTACATTTTTAACTTAGATTTTTTAATGATTTTAAAAAAAAATTTTGTAACATGAAATTTGGGATAAACAATTAATTATTTGTGTAGATATATCCCCTAAACAACAATGTATACTAGTTCAGCAAAATGGATGCCACACTAAAATCTGAAACAGTACAAATGAACTAAACTTAAAAAAAACACACATTAGACTAACAAAGGCTAGGGGTTTCTGACTTGGGACAAACAATGTTGTGTGTTTGTCTATTTTCTCCTAGTGTTGGATGTTAGTGGTTGGTGTTGTCTATTTTCTCCTAGTGTTGGGTGTTAGTGGTTGGTGTTGTTTATTTTCTCCTAGTGTTGGGTGTTAGTGGTTGGTGTTGTCTATTTTCTCCTAGTGTTGGGTGTTAGTGGTTGGTGTTGTCTATTTTCTCCTAGTGTTGGGTGTTAGTGGTTGGTGTTGTCTATTTTCTCCTAGTGTTGGGTGTTAGTGGTTGGTGTTGTCTATTTTCTCCTAGTGTTGGGTGTTAGTGGTTGGTGTTGTCTGTTGTACTGTCCAATATTTTTGGTAGTTCCTGTAATCCTTTTTTTGTATTTTATGTGTTTGTTATTGTTTTTTTTTTTTCTATAGCAAAATGCATACTGTGGATTTATAATTCGTGAATTTTATGGGTAAAGGTGAACCACAAATTTAAATGTTCAATCAAATACACATTTTCTATAGGCTTGTATGCAGACTTTGGCAAAACCACCAAATCAAATACACATTTTCTATAGGCTTGTATGCAGACTTTGGTAAAACCACCAAATCAAATACACATTTTCTATAGGCTTGTATGCAGACTTTGGCAAAACCATGAAATCAAATACACATTTTCTATAGGCTTGTATGCAGACTTTGGCAAAACCACGAAATCAAATACACATTTTCTATAGGCTTGTATGCAGACTTTGGTAAAACCACCAAATCAAATACACATTTTCTATAGGCTTGTATGCAGACTTTGGTAAAACCACCAAATCAAATACACATTTTCTATAGGCTTGTATGCAGACTTTGGCAAAACCACCAAATCAAATACACATTTTCTATAGGCTTGTATGCAGACTTTGGTAAAACCACCAAATCAAATACACATTTTCTATAGGCTTGTATGCAGACTTTGGCAAAACCACCAAATCAAATACACATTTTCTATAGGCTTGTATGCAGACTTTGGTAAAACCACCAAATCAAATACACATTTTCTATAGGCTTGTATGCAGACTTTGGCAAAACCACCAAATCAAATACACATTTTCTATAGGCTTGTATGCAGACTTTGGCAAAACCACCAAATCAAATACACATTTTCTATAGGCTTGTATGCAGACTTTGGTAAAACCACCAAATCAAATACACATTTTCTATAGGCTTGTATGCAGACTTTGGTAAAACCACCAAATCAAATACACATTTTCTATAGGCTTGTATGCAGACTTTGGCAAAACCACCAAATCAAATACACATTTTCTATAGGCTTGTATGCAGACTTTGGTAAAACCACCAAATCAAATACACATTTTCTATAGGCTTGTATGCAGACTTTGGTAAAACCACCAAATCAAATACACATTTTCTATAGGCTTGTATGCAGACTTTGGTAAAACCACGAAATCAAATACACATTTTCTATAGGCTTGTATGCAGACTTTGGTAAAACCACGAAATCAAATACACATTTTCTATAGGCTTGTATGCAGACTTTGGTAAAACCACGAAATCAAATACACATTTTCTATAGGCTTGTATGCAGACTTTGGCAAAACCACCAAATCAAATACACATTTTCTATAGGCTTGTATGCAGACTTTTGTAGGCTTGTATGCAGACTTTGGTAAAACCACGAAATCAAATACACATTTTCTATAGGCTTGTATGCAGACTTTGGTAAAACCACGAAATCAAATACACATTTTCTATAGGCTTGTATGCAGACTTTGGTAAAACCACGAAATCAAATACACATTTTCTATAGGCTTGTATGCAGACTTTGGTAAAACCACGAAATCAAATACACATTTTCTATAGGCTTGTATGCAGACTTTGGTAAAACCACCAAATCAAATACACATTTTCTGTAGGCTTGTATGCAGACTTTGGTAAAACCACGAAATCAAATACACATTTTCTATAGGCTTGTATGCAGACTTTGGTAAAACCACGAAATCAAATACACATTTTCTATAGGCTTGTATGCAGACTTTGGTAAAACCACCAAATCAAATTTCCACAAAAATATATTTTTTCCTCAATCCACGAAAATAAATGAATCTACACTAATTGGATTATTGCATTAGTGGAGGGTGAATATTTTGTGAACCTTTGAAAGAATAGGGTTCTAATTTATAAAAAAGCAGAGATCTGCATAAAATTTAAAAGTTACTAGCCTTATTAACCCCCTATTTTGCAGAAATAGGTTAGTAGTCAGCACTTCTGTGTTGACAAGAATTATCATTGATAATGGTCATAATTCTAAATCAGCTGTTTACAAAACTTTGAATTTTTCGAAATACTAAGAATTTTCTACCCCAAAATAGATTACCTAAGCTGTATATGGCAGAACCTCTTGGAATTTTGGGTCCTCAATGCTCTTCGACGTAATACTTTATTTGGCCTTTTTAATTTTTTTGATTCGAGCATCACTAATTTAGTCATTTGTAGCGCACCATTGAGTGTCATACAAAATTAACACTCGGGTATCTATGATGAGTTTATTTTATTTACATTTCAGGGATCATTAAAACTATATTTCAAACATTTTCTTCACATAGTCATGCAGAATTATGCAGATTTAAATATTATAAAATTTTTAGCATATAAGTAAAGACAATTCTGTATTATCTCTAGTACCCAATAAAATGATGTCAAAATGAGGAATAATATACTTAGATGCTGACCCTTCATTCAGATACCATAACTTGATATTTGAGCTGCGTCGAATAGAAATCAACCTTATGCAAATGAATATCAATACATCTATCAACCTATTGCCGGTTGAAAAAATCTCTACGGAAAGTCTGTAGCTGTTGGAAAATTGAGTTGTTATAAGAAGCCTACGAAACAGACCAACATTCATCTTTTATTTTGTATTTAAATGCTCCAAAATCAACCTAAGTCTCATACATGTACATGTATATGTGCACTTGCATCAAAGGTCGATTTCTATCTGACACAGCTCATTTGTTTGAATTAAAGCAAAATAGTTTATCAAAATTATCAAAATGTTTTAGCAAGTTTCAATATCGTCATAATTTTTAGATTACCTGGCCCAAAGGGCCATGTGAACTTTTGCCATCACTTGGCGTCCATGATATCATCACCCATTGTTGTTGTGAACTTTTGCCATCACTTGGCGTCCATGATATCATCACCCATTGTTGTTGTGAACTTTTGCCATCACTTGGCGTCCATGATATCATCACCCATTGTTGTTGTGAACTTTTTCAAAGATCTTTTCTCCTCTGAAACTACTGAACCAAATTCAACCAAACTTGGGGTGAATCAGATCCTAATATGGTATCTAGTATAAAGTTTGTGGTTTTTATTCTGGTCAGTCAACAAACATGGCTGCTGTGGCTAAAAATAGAACATAGGGGTAAAATGCATTTTTTGGCTCATATCTCAAAAACTAAAGCAGTTAGAGCAACACTGGGTAAAATCGACAGCATGTCAAGATCTATAAATGAGGAAATTTTCAGACAAATCAGAAGACCTAATTTGGAGTTATTGCCCCTCAAATGATAATTTTTATAAAATTTCTCAGTTTATGGTTGTTATCTTGAAAATTATTATACCATGCATACAGATTTACTAAATCAAACATCCAAGCAAGAAAACATATAGTTTTCCTTAATCCACTAAATTGGTACCTAGGAAATAATTGATTGATTGATTGGTGTTTAACGCCACTTTCAACACTATTGTGCTATTTTGTGGCGGTCAGTTTTTATTGATGGAGGAAGCCGGAGTGCCCGGAGAGAACCTGACCAACCTTCAGTAGGAAAGCTGACAATCCTAGTCAATTAAGATTGGAGTCTAAAGCACCTGGCACATGCAGGATTTGAACTCACAACCTCAGTGTTGACTGGCTAGTGATACAGTAGTTCGACTCACTTAGACTACTCGTCCACCGAGGCCCCTAGGAAATAATTGAATTTACAGTTATATTATGTAAAAATGTAATCAAGATTTGACTTCTAAGTGAATTTCAATAAATGATTTTTCAATTTGTAAAAATTTAATAATAGCATCATAATGCCATATAATGTAACCAAATATTAAGTTATGGCAAAATTGACTTGGAAATTTTGTCAAATTAAGCATTTTATTTTATTATTTAAAAGATTATTGTTTAGAATACCCAAGTTCCATCTAATCTATGTACTGATGTAAGGATAACTGATTGTATTATTCACACGATTGATCAGAAATTGATACTGATTGATCATGAAAGCCGATCTTCTTATTTCAGCAGATTTAATTTACTTTCAATTCTATTTGCGTAAAAAAAAACGATCGGTTCTTAAATGCACATTTAGAATTTGAAGTTTAGATCCATTCCTTTTGGAATAGAATTTGGTTTATATGATGATTATGTCTGTAATTTACCAATGTTTCTGCTGGCTTGTCTGACTTCATTATTCAATTTTATAAATTTAACCTTTTTCCATCAGAAGATTATGTAAGATTAGAAATGATTTTGTGGATAATCAGATATATTGTTCAAGTTGTAATAGGTCTTTTTATAGAAATGTTCCTTTCTAGCTTAAACAATATACATAAAAGAAGATATTGGGTGTACCGGTACTTCAATGGAAGGCAACCAAATAACAGAATAAAACCTATTCTACAGTGATCACTATAAGTCTGTCAACACTCAGGTTGTGAGTTTGAACCCTCAGCTCATGGCTTCCTATATTAGACTCTGATCTTAATTGACAAGGCTTGTCAGATTTCCTGCTGAAGGTCAGTGGTTTTCTCTAGGCATTCTGGCTTCCTCCACTGACAAAAAATGGCTGACATGATATTACCAAGAGTGCTGAATTTTGTTTCTAACACCAGCAAACATATACAAATAAACAATCAATAAAACAATAAAAGAGATCAAAGGTCAACATACTGTCCTCACTAGTAAAGCAATTGCAATATTCCCCTTATAAGATTTATATAATTCAAAGTTATTATAACTTTAGATTATAAGATAATATAATAAGGGGAAAATGAAAAGTCAAATGAAAGAATTTGATTTGTTTTTTTGTGTTTTTAACGCCACTTTTAAGCACCGCTTTTGGGATATTTCGTGGCGTCAGTTTTTATTAGTGGAGGAAGCTGGAGTGCCCGGAGAAAACCACCGACAAATGAAAGAACCACCCAGACAATTAACTTCATGGCCATTCATGCCAACCTCTAAAAATTCTCCATCGGAGAAGTAAAGCACAAAAGTACCTAGTTTACAAATGAGCCAAAACACCTATTTTTTTGGTTAAAGTTTTGAAATTGAGAAGAGTCCATTGTAGAATTTTGGGAAATGTTTTTAGTGTGACGGCCAATCATGCAAGTTTGAAAATTTAAGCTGATCGATATATAAAATGAAGTGGACACTATACAAATCTTTGACTAAAGTAATATTTTATTGTATTGAAGGTTTACCAGACAGTGGTTCACTTTTGTCTATTATAAAGAATAATTGTTTTTTCTTCTAAAAAAACCCATGTATGAAATTGGTTACACCAATTAGTCAATTGTGGTTTTATTGTCTTCATATTTCGCATTTTGTTTTTGAGTTCAAATGAATATCTAGCAGATTATCTCCCTTAGTAGATGTCTGCCTGTTTTAATCTTTTATATTGATATTTGCTTCCATTTTCTATAATTGCACCAGAGTTGTGATTTGATAGTAAATGTTGTTAATTGCTACCATTTTACAGGAAGTAGATCTCCAGAATTCTCAGAATGTGTTACCTAATACGTCAAAACACAATACTTAATCTTACTTGTATTTCCTGTTCGGTTGATGCGTCAGATGAAATTTCATAATTCCTAATCCTTTTATGGTGCATTAAGAAGCGTTTATCTTATGTCATATCCTCACGTTTTTTGTTATTTGGAGAATTTAGGTGCTGATATATCTTTGAAAGTTTCTATTTTGTTTATTCACAACTGTTTAAGACTGAGTGGGACTATTAAGAGCTTGACAAATTGTAATGGTCCTGTCTTTTGTCGAAGAGTGTATTTTGCCCTCTGGACATCTTTTGGTTATTTTTTGTCATTGGGTTGCTGTTTCATTGATGTTTATCCCACATCTCCCTTTATTTAATATGAAAGTTATAAGTTGTAATATAGAAAACTTTTGTTGGCACTCAACTGGACATAATTGTGTTAAATCTTTAACCTTGTGAACTTTGATATTATTAGCAGAGTTCCCACAATGTCTGTTTTTGAAATGGATTAATTCTGTAAACCAGCTTTATTATGCAGATACATGTACTTCCATTTACATTATTTGAAACTAAATGATATTTTTGGAAACATTGAATGGAGAAAGTTATGTGATCATGGAGGCATTCTCAATCCAAAATCAGGAGACTACACATTTGGTGAAATAATGATTGTCATTTCTAATTTGGATTTATTTTAATTGATTTTTTCAACCTCTCAACAAGCAGGAACATTTTGAAATCTATTAAAATTATAAAATGGATTAATCTTGATATCATGAATATTTAAGGAGTCTTCTTCCTTCATGTAAAATAATGTGAACATTTTGTAAAGTTTATTGTTTGTCAAACTACATTTTTATTTCCATTGTTACATCAATCTATGTGTCATTTTTGGTGCAAAATTAAAATCCAGACCTACACTTTTTTAATATGAATAAAAAAAAATTGATTGTTTCACTAAAGTAGCAAAGCATTACAGGAGTTTTGTTATAAACTATCATATTCTATGTTTTTTCTCTCTTCCTGTTGAAAAGAGAAAAATCTGAATGTATTGGTCCCTTAATGATAGTTAACTCTCATTAGGTATGTCAAAATGATGGCTACAAAATTCAAAATCAATAGGGTTCAGGCTCGTGAGCAGCTATCTTGATTTTTATTGTGGTTTATGAATATGGGAATTGAATCATTTTTGCCAACAACAACTTGGCACGGTCTTTTTTTTCTTACCATATATATGGTTTAAACTGTTTTGATAGCTTTTGAAATATCTTTCACTTTGAGGGGCTTTTGCAAATATATTTTTATGCCCCACCTATGATAGTAGAGGGGCATTATGTTTTGCGGTCTGTGTGTCCGTTTGTTCGTTCGTCCGTCCGTCCGTTTGTTCCACCTCTGGTTAAAGTTTTTGGTCAAGGTAGTTTTTGATGAAGTTGAAGTCCAATCAACTTGAAACTTAGGACACATATTCCCTATGATATGATCTTTCTTAAGAGTTTTGACCCCAGATTCGCTGTCCACTGAACATAGAAAATGATAGTGCGAGTGGGGCATCCGTGTACCATGGACACATTCTTGTTTACTTTTTAAGATAATGGATTTCATTTAAAGGTGTTTTTTTTGTTGTTGTTTGTATTTGTTTAAAAGTCTGTTTTCTTGCAATCTGATTGAAATACGATCCAGTATCATTCCACTTGTATGTTTTACAGATCTTTCAGGATCCTCAGGATTTGTAGTAATGATACACACCTTCAACATTTTGAAGGCTAAAATTTCATAATTATCAGCACAGGAATTAGAACGGAGTGTTGTCAGATCCTTGTAAGCAAAATGATTGACACAGGATCTGTATTTTAAGGATGTAGTCATTTCAGTTTTAGGAATTTTTGTCAGATATTCGGACTCCTTGGGTTTTTTCATACGATACAGGATAACATAATTTGCCCCATATCACTCTTTTCTTTTCATAGAAGACTTCATTATAGCTCTTAAAAAGGTCATTACCAAAATTGAAGCAGATTCTAGATTTCTTTTCTTAATATTTGAGACCCAAATAATGCCAATGCTAAACTATAAGGTAAAAATCCATGTCAGCCTTTTCCCGCCAATTTTTTAAAATCACAAAGCTTGAAAAGGAGTTCCATAACCTATCCATATTTTGAGCTTATTTTTATCCTTTACTAATGCTCTTCTGATTTATAGTATCAATTTCAAATTCCAGATTTTTATGCCCCTGCCATAGCAGAGGGGGCATTAAGTTTTACCCTTGTCCTACTGTCATCCGTACGTACGTCAGTACGTCCCAAAATTGGTTTCTGTTCTCTAACTTAAGTATGCCTCAACCAATTATTATGAAACTTATACACAATGCTTATTACCACAAAACACAGATCAAATTTGAATTATGGTGGCGTCACTTTTACCGTTCTGGAGTTATGCCCTTTACAAATGGAAAAAATGCTGAATTTTTCATTTCCGTTCTCTAACTTTAGTTTGCCTCAACCAAATGTTATGAAACTTATACACAATGCTTATAACCACAAAACACAGATCAAGTTTAAATTTTGGTTGCGTCACTTTTACCGTTCTAGAGTTATGCCCCTTTACAAATGGAAAAATTGGTGAATATTTCGTTTCCCTTCTCTAACTTTAATATGCCTCAACTAAATGTTATGAAACTTATACACAATACTTATTACTACAAAACACAGATCAAGTTTGAAATTTGGTGGCGTCACTTTTACCGTTCTATAGTTATGCCCCTTTACAAATGGAAAAATTGCTGAAATATTCGTTTCCGTTCTCTAACTTAAGTTTGCCTCAACTAAATGTTATGAAACGTATACATTATGCTTATTACCACAAAACTCAAATCAAGTACAAATTTGGGTAGCGTCACTTTTACAGTTCTTGAGTTATGTCCCTTTATAACGTTATATGCAAGCAGGGGCATCATCTGTGTCCCATGGACACATTCCCCATTTATTTTAAATTTCACCTGACTACATCCTTTCAATCAGATTGAGTTTCCTTGGAGGAATGTGTTGTTGGTGGTTTGTGTACAGTTTGTTGGTGGTTTGTGTACAGTTTGTTGGTGGTTTTGTGTACAGTTTGTTGGTGGTTTGTGTAGTTTGTTGGTGTTTTGTGTACAGTTTATTGGTGGCTTGTGTACAGTTTGTTGGTGGTTTTGTGTACAGTTTGTTGGTGGTTTTGTGTACAGTTTGTTGGTGGTTTGTGTACAGTTTGTTGGTGGTTTTGTGTACAGTTTGTTGGTGGTTTGTGTAGTTTGTTGGTGTTTTGTGTAGTTTGTTGGTGGTTTGTGTATGGTTTGTTGGGTTTACTAAACAATTTTTTGCTCACTGAATTACACAGAGATATTATTTATTCAACTTTTCACTCAAGGAATCCTCCTTTCTACTCTTTCACATTAAACTGAGCGAAAAACAGTGAGTAATTATTGATGTCATTAGTTGGGAAATTTCCAGCCGAAAAACAATATTTTTGTTCTTCTCAAAACATACAAATCATACGCTTAGCATGTAAACACAATTCTTAATTCCTTTATAAATCAATCTGTCATTTTTTTGTCACCATTTTTTGACAGTGAAGTGGCATCTATCTAAAAAACTAATAGTAAAGTGTGGATTTAATGAATGTGAATTTGTAACAAAAATGGCAATGTTTGCCCAAATTGATGTTTATTGCCATAATGATACTAATTCTAATGGAGATTGTAGTATCTGGGTTAATATAATAGTTTATTGATCTTTGATTTTCAAAAGACCAATATGTTTGTTTTTGTTGAATCATGGTAGATTAACAATTTTTTTCATATTGGTAATTATTTTGTCAAGTATATTTATTTTTCAATATCCTATTTTAACCTCTGGAAAATTTGTGATATACATTGTCCTTATTTGGTATTATATCTGATATTATATACCAGGAAAAATGTTGTAATGTTTTGCATTCCATAATATTTTTTCCATTTGGAACTAATATTTTTCCATTTACTTAAATATCATAAAGGAATTCTATATCATTCATGACAAATTTACTGTGTTCTCATTTTTTACCCAATGCTTTTGGTTGAGATGAAAAAATGATAATGGTAATTATTATATTATATTATACATTGTAATATAAATAATTGGATTTCATATTTGAACTCACACTGACTGAATTTGAGATTTCAAATTTTGTAAATTACAAGCTCTAAGAACACACAAAGTCTGCATTAGAATTTATCCGAGTGAGTTATTATATATACCGGTATTATTATCCACTGGTCACTGAGACTGACAACACATTATAGCTGACTCTATGTTTGTATACATGGTGTTGTTGCATGGGTGTAGTATTATAACAAATAGTTTTTTCAAGTCTTGCTTTTTGTTTATTTTAGAATATTTGTCAATATCTTTCCTCAAGGGTTAGAGTTTCATAAAATTCCTTCTAACAAACTAAAATAATTCAAATAAATATGAAAAAAAAATTTTGGCGGCACATTATTTTATATTTGAAGGTAGGTTTAAGCTTAATTTGAAACATTTGATCACAGATATCTGAAATTCTATCAATAATAGGGGCATCTCAAAGATTTTCCTGGGATTTGAGACAATATCAGTGTCCACAAAATATCAAGTATTGCTGCAATAGATTGATATCTAAGAGGTTGTGAATGGCCTTGATCTTGAATCGTCAAACTTGCCTTTTGTGCTACCTTAAGTTACGATGAGCCTAATTCTTTTATTGTCAATGATGCCATGTTCATATTTTTAGCTACCCTTAACATAAAATGGAGAAAATGTTTATAGGTAATATTGTTTTACCATAATTGTACTGTCTGTTGTCCTGTACCCCATTCCACTACACTTATTCAAACTATTTCTGAGCATCAAAACCAAGGACACTTTCAGGACAGCTGAACTGTCTAAATTCATCTTTGCCCAGAGGGAGTTACAATTTTTTTCTTAGTTTAAATATGGCAAAACCTTTTGTGGACGGAAATATTGACTTTCATGTTTAGATTATGCGTCATTCAGGACAATACTCGTTGGAATATTAGACCCCACATTGTTGATGTCTGTGTTACATAAACTCCTTGATGAAGCAGAAATTATTATTGAATTCTATATATGGACGGCGAGACAATTATGATATCCGTCTGTGATTTAATGTCCGTGGACTAATTAACGCAGTAAATCACTACAATGATGCTATTGAATTATTCATAAATTTTTGTATATTTTCTAATAACTCATATCTTGTATTTATTCAGGCAATAAAGGAATTGCTGATGTAAAAGTACTATAATTATATTGAGTAGATAGGATTAAGTTAAATATTTACTACTTTTACAGATAGTTCAGGCGAACCTTTATGAATATTGTTGTTATATTACTGTAAATTCAGAAATTTCGGTGAAATTTATTATTGCAACAATGAACCAAAATGTGAGATTGATTATCGAACCAAACTGTGATTCCCTAATTTTTCATCGGAAGTCAAACCTTTCAATTGATTAGTTGGTTTACATGTAGTTATACCCCACGCAACGAGTTGCGGAGGGTATAATGTTTTGACCCGTCCGTCCGTCCGTCCGTCCGTCCGTCTGTCCGTCCGACCGTCCGTCAGTCCGTCCGTCAGTCCTGTTTCTTGTCATCACAACTCCTCTCAAACCACACAACAGAATTTCATGAAACCTTTTCAGATAATAAGGACATACTACGTAGATGTGCATATCGACAGGAAATTACGATTCAATTTTTTTCCAGGAGTTACGCCTTTGAACTTATTTGCCCAATATACTACTGCAACCTTTTGTCATCGCAACTCCTCTCAAACCACACAACAGAATTTCATGAAACCTTTTCAGATAATAAGGACATACTACGAGATGTGCATATCGACAGGAAATTACGATTCATTTTTATACGACCGCAAAAATTTTGTGGTCGTATATTGGTATGACGTTGGCATCGTCGCCGCCGTCGCCGTCGTCGTCGGCGTCGTCATCGTCGTCCAAAGACGCATTGGTTTTCGCACTCTAACTTTAGTTTAAGTGAATGGATCTCTATGAAATTTTACCATAAAGTTTAATATCACAAAAGGAAGGTTGGGATTGATTTTGGGGTTATGGTACCAACAGTTAAGGAATTAGGGGCCAAAAAGGGGCCAAAAATAAGCATTTTTGTAACTTCCAGACATAACTTGTGTGTTAGTGTATGGATCTCTCTGACTTTGTACCACAAGGTTCCATATCACAAAGGGAATGCTGGGATTGATTTTGGGGTAATTGCCTCAAAATTTTAGGAATTAGGGGCCAAAAGGGGCAAAAACAAGCATTTTTCTAGTTTCATGACAATAACTTGTGTGTAAGTGTATGGATCTTTCTGAAATTGTACTACAAGGTTCCATATCACAAAGGAAAGCTGGAATTGAGTTTGGGGTAATTGCCTGAAACGTTTAGGAATTAGGGGCCAAAAGGGCCAAAATAAGCATTTTCTAGTTTCCAGACACTAACTTGTATATAATATGGGGTTCTTTGATATGCTGAATCTAACCATGTATTTAGATTTTTGATTTTGGGCCCGTTATCAACTTTGTCCACATTGAGGTCAAAAGGGTCCAAAATTAAACTTTGTTTGATTTCATCAAAATTGAATTATTGGGGTTCTTTGATATGCCGAATCTAACCGTGTATTTAGATTCTTAATTTTGGTCCCGTTTTCAAATTGGTCTACATTAAGGTCCAAAGGGTCCAAAATTAAACTTAGTTTGATTTTAACAAAATTGAATTCTTAGGGTTCTTTGATATGCTGAATCTACACATGTATTTAGATTTTGATTATGGGCCCAGTTTTCAAGTTGGTCCAAATCGGGGTCCAAAATTAAACTTTGTTTGATTTCAACAAAATTGAATATATGGGGTTCTTTGATATGCCGAATCTAACCATGTATTTAGATTTTTGATTTTTGGGCCTTGTTATCAACTTTGTCCACATTGAGGTCAAAAGGGTCCAAAATTAAACTTTGTTTGATTTCATCAAAATTGAACTCTTTGGGTTCTTTGATATGCTGAATCTAACCATGTATTTAGATTTTGGATATTGGACCATAATAGGTGAATGTCCAATTTAAAATTTTAAGTTCTTAGACCACATTCATTCTGTGTCAGAAACCTATGCTGTGTCAAATATTTAATCACAATCCAAATTCAGAGCTGTATCAAGCTTGAATGTTGTGTCCATACTTGCCCCAACTGTTCAGGGTTCGACCTCTGCGGTCGTATCAAGCTGCGCCTGCAATAAATCAATTAACAGCCACGCGGTGTTGGGAGAAAATTTTGGAGGAAATTGGGAGTAAAATCTGTGATTCATGGTGTTACACCACTATACTCGGAAATTGGTGGAAAGAGTTCGCGATCATTAACACTCTGGGTGTACTGTGCATAGAGGCAGATTTAAGTGGGAGGGCTTATGGAGCTTCATATGTGATAAATGCATAGGCTTATAAAAGTCTCACCAAAACATTGGCTTGCCAGGGGACCCATCTTTTCAAAATCCTGGATCGGCACCTGATATAATTTTGTCTACTGAATGTAAATCTTTTCCTTTGAGTTTATAAGGGTTTGTTTTAGTCCCCTACCGACGAAGTCGAAGGGGACTTTAGGTTTGCACTACATCCGTCTGTCCATCGGTCATTCCGCAAATCAGTTTTCCACACTTTTTCTTCATGCTTGAAGATATTGATTTGATATTTGGTGTATTGTTTAATCATGACAAGTTACATATCAAGTTTGAATATTATTCGGTCTTTATGATTTTGTGCAGAGTTATGGTCCTTGGACTTAGAAAATTCACTCAAATACTCAGTTTTCCACTCTTTTTTTCGTCATGCATGAAGATATTGATTTGATATTTGTTATATAGTTTACACCATGACAAGTTATAAATCAAGTTAGCATTTTGTTCCAGGACAATGAATTCTTAACTGGTAGGGGACTATGTATTCCCATGCATTACTCTCAGAATACTTGTTTTTATTATACGACCGCTAAAAAATTTTATGGTCGATATTGGTATGATGTTGATGTGGTCGTCGTCGTCCGAAGACACATTGGTTTTCGCATTCTAACTTTAGTTTAAGTGAATGGATCTCTATGAAATTTTACCGTAAGGTTCAATACCATCAAAGGAAGGTTGGGATTGATTTTAGGGGTTATGGTACCAACAGTTAAGGAATTAGGGGCCAAAAGGGCAAAAAGAAAAGCATTTTGTAACTTCCAGACAATAACTTGTGTGTAAGTGTATGGATCTCTCTGACATTGTACCACAAGGTTCCATATCACAAATGAGCTGGAATTGATTTTGGGGTAATTGCCTCAAAATTTTAAGAATTAGGGGCAAAAACAAGCATTTTCTAGTTTCATGACAATAACTTGTGTGTAAGTGTTTGGATATTTCTGAAATTGTACTACAAGGTTCCATATCACAAAGGAAAGCTGGAATTGAGTTTGGGGTAATTGCCAAACGTTTAGGAATTGGGGCCAAAAGGGCAAAAATAAGCATTTTTAGTTTCAGACAATAACTTGTGTTCAAGTGTATGGATCTCTCTGAAATTGTACTGTAAGGTACCATACCACAAAGGAAGGCTGGGATTGAGTTTGGGGTGATGAATCATAAGGGGTTCACAAAAATTTGGAATGGGGGATTTTTTTCTTGTAAAATTTTCCATTTTAAGTTGGTTATTTCTGATTTATATTTAAAAGCAAATAATAATGATATGGTAGGAGATACATACCAAACAGGATGTGTAAATTATTATATAAGTATTGTGCAATAGCAAGAAATTTTCAATTGCACAGTATTGCACAATAGCAAGAAATCTTCAATTGCACAGTATTGCGCAATAGCAAGAAATCTTCAATTGCACAGTATTGTGCAATAGCAAGAAATATCCAATAGCACAATATTGCTAATAGCAAGAAATTGTCAATTGTACAGTATTGTGCAAAAGAAGATACTGTATAAATTGCTTATTTCTTGATCAATTTCAATGGGGTTTTATTCTTGAATTCTTGGGGTTCTTTAATATGCTGAATCTAACCATGTATTAAGTTTTTGGATTTTGGGCCCGTTTTTAAATTGGTCCACATTGAGGTCCAAAGGGTTCAAAATTAAACTTTGTTTAATTTCATCAAAATTGAATTATTGGGGTTCTTTGATATGCCAAATCTAATCGTGTATTTAGATTCTTAATTTTTGGTTCCGTTTTCAAATTGGTCTACATTAAGGTCCAAAGGGTCCAAAATTAAACTTAGTTTGATTTTAACAAAATTAAATTCTTAGGGTTCTTTGATATGCTGAATCTAAACATGTATTTAGATTTTGATTATGGACCCAGTTTTCAAGTTGGTCCAAATCGGGTCCAAAATTAAACTTTGTTTGATTTCAACAAAAACTGAATATATGGGGTTCTTTGATATGCTGAATCTAAACATGTATTTAGATTTTTGATTATGGACCCAGTTTTCAAGTTGGTCCAAATCGGGTCCAAAATTAAACTTTGTTTGATTTCAACAAAACTGAATATATGGGGTTCTTTGATATGCTGAATCTAACCATGTATTTAGATTTTTGATTTTTGGGCCCCGTTATCAACTTTGTCCACATTGAGGTCAAAAGGGTCCAAAATTAAATTTAGATTTTGGATATTGGACCATAATAGGTGAATGTCCAATTTAAAATTTTTAAGTTCTTAGACCACATTCATTCTGTGTCAGAAACCTATGCTGTGTCAAATAGTCAATCACAGTCCAAATTCAGAGCTGTATCAAGCTTGAATGTTGTGTCCATACTTGCCCCAACTGTTCAGGGTTCGACCTCTGCGGTCGATCAAGCTGCGCCCTGGAGCATTTTATTTTCCAGGAGTTACGCCTTTGAACTTATTTGCCCAATATACTACTGCAACCTTTTGTCATCACAACTCCTCTCAAACCACACAACAGAATTTCATGAAACCTTTTCAGATAATAAGGACATACTACGAGATGTGCATATCGACAGGAAATTACGATTCAATTTTTTTCCAGGAGTTACGCCTTTGAACTTATTTGCTTCAATGTACTTCTGCAACAGTTTGTCATCGCAACTCCTCTGAAACCACACAACAGAATTTCATGAAACTGTGTAGATAATAAGGACACACTATGTAGATGTGCATATTGACAGGAAATTATGATTCAATTTTTTTTCTGATACAATTTTTTTGTTTTACACTTATATTTTATAAGTGGCATAACAAAATTTTGCCATCATTTAAAAATAGTTATTGTTCATTTCAATTTCTGGTCATTGAAATTGTAAAATACCAATATTGTTACTTTAGTAGATTTATCATCTTTTAAAGTTTTGTAAAAGTGCTTTTCAGTGTTTATTGAACTTTATAGAATTTGTAATTGAGTTAAAGGTTTGATAGGCAGTGTTATGTAATCTGAAAGGAGATTGGTTAAGGTTTGATAGGCAGTGTTATGTAATCTGAAATGAGATTGGTTAAGAAAGTAATTTTGTTTTGCTGAGTTTAGGCTGAGCCGTTTTATCTGAAAGATTGTCATGGAGTTAATAATCTTACACCAAGACACATTGAAGTTTTCCTTAACCTAGACACATTGAAGATTTCCTTAACCTAGACACATTGAATTTTTCCTAAACCTAAACACATTTAAGTTTTCCTAAACCTAGACACATTGAAGTTTTCCTAAACCTAGACACATTGAATTTTTCCTAAACCTAAACACATTTAAGTTTTCCTAAACCTAGACACATTGAAGTTTTCATAAACCTAGACACATTGAAGTTTTCCTTAACCTAGACACATGGAAGTTTTCCTAAACCTAGACACATTGAAGTTTTCCTTAACCTAGACACATGGAAGTTTTCCTAAACCTAGACACATGGAAGTTTTCCTAAACCTAGACACATTTAAGTTTTCCTTAACCTAGACACAATGAAGTTTTCCTAAACCAAGACACATTGAAGTTTTCCTAAACCTAGAAACAATGATGTTTTCCTTAACATAGACACAATGAAGTTTTCCTAAACCTAGACACATTGAAGTTTTCCTAAAAGAGGGACGAAAGATACCAGAGGGACAGTCAAACTCATAGATCGAAAACAAACTGACAACGTCATGGCCAAAAATAAAAAGACAAACAGACAAATAATAGTACAGATGACACAACATAGAAAACTAAAGACTACAACACAAACCCCACCAAAACTGGGGTGACCTCAGGTGCTCGGAAGGGTAAGCAGATCCTGCTCCACATGTGGCAACCATCGTGTTGCTTATGTTATTACAAATCCGTAAATAGTCTAATTCGGTAAGTCACATTCGTGAAAAGGGAAGGGTATTGTAGTTACGACATAAGGAACATATCCGATATCATCTGTGAAACGGTTATTCCATAACAGTCAACCAACTCGTGATGGCGTCCGTAAAATTTACGAAGGGATGATTTTAACTTCACCATTTGGAACTCTTGGTTTAATAGCTTCCTTGTGAGCAGCAATCCTCTATCAAGGAAATCATGATAGGAAACACAAGCCCGGAAATATCGTATCAATTGGGAGATATATACTCCGTATGCAGGTGCTACTGGAATGTTG
The DNA here is from genome assembly GCA_017311375.1 of Mytilus coruscus. NCBI lineage: Eukaryota > Metazoa > Mollusca > Bivalvia > Mytilida > Mytilidae > Mytilus > Mytilus coruscus. The sequence continues at coordinate 85,829,893 of CM029603.1, forward strand.
CTACATAGAAATGGAAAGTTCACAATTGGGAAGCTGAAATCATCTCTTTTGTCGTAAAGTTTTGTTTTCAACCGACCCTCATTGTCAATTTCTAAATGTAAGTCAAGATATGAGGCAGACTTAACTGTATCTGTAGTATCCTTTATCTCTAGTTCGATGGGATAGATTCGTTCAACATAGTCACCAAATTTTGTATTATTTAGTGAGAGAACATCATCTATATAGCGGAACGTAGAGTTAAAGGATATTGCTAACTTCTTATCTTTCTTCCTAAGAAGTTCCTGTATGAAGTCAGCCTCATAATAATAAAGAAACAAGTCGGCAAGAAGAGGGGCACAATTGGTTCCCATTGGAATTCCGACAGTCTGTTGAAAAACATGTCCTCCAAACGTAACAAATATGTTGTCAATCAAGAAATCAAGCATCTTGATAATGTCAGTTTCAGAAAATTTTTTGTTTGAATCAGAGTGATTCTGTACAAAGTAGGATTTATCCCTCCCCAAGACAAGATACTTGTATCTACATTCGCCATTCTTTTTAATGAAACAAAGTAATACCAACTCTTTCAATTTGTCTTTTAGTTTGGAATGGGGAATACTTGTGTAAAGTGTAGAAAAGTCAAATGTTTTAATACTATTGCAAGATGAGAGAGTCTTAGATTGTATGTACTCTAAAAGATCTTTGGAATTTTTTAGTATCCACATCTGATTCACGCCACCTCTAGAATAGGCAGTTTCACAATAACTTTGGAGCCCGGCTTTGATTGCTGATAAAATAGATGTTAATAATTTAGAAAGAGGTTTCGTGGAGCACTAAACCTAGACACATGGAAGTTTTCCTTAACCTAGACACATTGAAGTTTTCCTAAACCTAGACACATTGAAGTTTTCCTAAACCTAGACACAATGAAGTTTTCCTAAACCTAGACACATGGAAGTTTTCCTAAACCTAGAAACAATGAAGTTTTCCTTAACATAGACACAATGAAGTTTTCCTAAACCTAGACACATTGAAGTTTTCCTAAACCTAGACACATGGAAGTTTTCCTTAACCTAGACACATTGAAGTTTTCCTAAACCTAGACACATTGAAGTTTTCCTAAACCTAGACACAATGAAGTTTTCCTAAACCTAGGCACATTGAAGTTTTCCTTAACCTAGACACAATGAAGTTTTCCTAAACCAAGACACATTGAAGTTTTCCTAAACCTAGAAACAATGAAGTTTTCCTTAACCTAGACACATGGAAGTTTTCCTAAACATAGGCACATTGAAGGTTTCCTTAACCTAGACACAATGAAGTTTTCCTAAACCAAGACACATTGAAGTTTTCCTAAACCTAGACACATGGAAGTTTTCCTAACCTAGACACATTGAAGTTTTCCTAAACCTAGACACATTGAAGTTTTCCTAAACCTAGACACAATGAAGTTTTCCTAAACCTAGATACATGGAAGTTTTCCTAAACCTAGACACATGAAAGTTTTCCTAAACCTAGACACATTGAAGTTTTCCTAAACCTAGACTCATTGAAGTTTTCCTAAACCTAGACACACATTTTCCTTAACCTAGACTCATTGACGTTTTCCTTCACCTAGACACAGTGAAGTTTTCCTAAACCAAAACACATTGAAGTTTTCCTAAACCTAGACACAATGAAGTTTTCCTTAACATAGACACAATGAAGTTTTCCTAAACCTAGACACATTGAAGTTTTCCTAAACCTAGACACATGGAAGTTTTCCTAAACCTAGACACATTGAAGTTTTCCTAAACCTAGACACATGGAAGTTTTCCTAAACCTAGACACAATGAAGTTTTCCTAAACCTAGACACAATGAAGTTTTCCTAAACCTAGACATATGGAAGTTTTCCTAAACCTAGACACATGGAAGTTTTCCTAAACCTAGACACATTGAAGTTTTCCTTAACCTAGACACATTACATTTATTTTCAAGAAGAAGAAAAAACAAAATTGAATGGATTCATCTTATAATTTTATCATATTAATCTATCACATTTTTTTTATCAGCTCTGCTCCATTTACTTAGAGACAGGTTTAGTTTGTGATAAAAAAAATATTCTTCATATTGACCTAGTGTCATACTGATTCATGTTGCTTAGTAAATATGGAAAATTGATTTTTTTGTGTCATTTTGCAAAAATATAAATAGCTATATATTGGTGTCATGTGTTTTGAAGATTATTTAAAAAAAGAAAATATTTACACATAATAAATTTTAAGGCTTCCAAAGAAGCACTTTTCTGGATTTACCTTAATCAAGAACACTCAAAACTGAATATTTGAAAGCCTTTAACTTTCAAAGGATGTAAGTACCAGAAATGGTTAAGAGCAAATAGGACCAAAAGGGACCTTAAAATAATTGCCAAATCCCTCTAATTATATAAGGTCAACTTTGTCTCTGGAAGTTGGTCGTTCAACCTAAGTATCTTATTATCATTTATAAATTTATAAATGGTCAAAGGTGCATCAATTTAAGTGTTATTCTCGTTAAGTATCAAAACTACAGGCCTTAATAGAACAGCACAATTCATTTGAATTCTGATCTATGTCTTATGGAGTAACCTTTAAGTTTTACTTTAAAAAGATAATTAAACATGAATATAGGACAAATAACATACCGGGGCTGCTTAAGCTATCATATTTTCTTTGTCATTGAATTGTGAAATCTAGCTAAAAGCCCAAATTTGCCATTTTTTATTTAAGAAGTTCACCTCATAACAAATGTTCTATTTGAGTTTCAAATTGATGTGACCACAACTTCATTATTACCAAACATTAACCTGATAAGGGATGAAGAAACAGTTGGAAGAACTAACAAATAAACTAACAAATAGACAGACATCGCAGACTAGAAAAAGATATGCCTGTCGTAGGCTGGACAGAAAAACTAGATTAACCTATGCTTGTTGTATCATTTAGATCTTTATGTATTGTACATAAAAAAAAGTTTGTCTCAAAGTAATGTCAGGATGATAAAATGTTTCATAGGGGGTCTTTCAGTACCGTTTGCAATGTAAAATTTATAAATAAATACATGAAAATACCAGTTACGGAAATACAAAAGATTTAATGGAGATAAATACCTGAGTTTTATTGAATTGCACGTCTCCATTTCTGATCAATTTCTGCAGTTCTGCACAATTGCATTATCATTACCTCGGCAGAATTTCCCTTAGATCTTTATAATGATGATGTTTTGTAACTGTTTGTATAATATCATCTGGTAATTATTTCTTAAATTCAAAGAATTTCACTCAAGTGAGTTCCAAAGCAAATTTTTTAAAAGAAAATAATACTGAAGGTAAATGTGTTTCTATTAAATATGGAATCTGATTCTTTGTAAATAAAAAAGGAGAAAAGTTGAAAAGAGTTTTAGTTGAGTAAACATTTGGTAAAGGAAGCTATCTTTGTGGAAAGGCTTTAATAGATGCTGGGTGCACATGAAATGTTTACAGTAGGACCTGTCTTAACTGAAAGTTTGCTGGGTATAACATAGAAATTGTTTACAGTAGGACCAGAGTCTTAACTGAAAGTAGGAAATGTTTACAGTAGGACCAGAGTCTTAACTGAAACTTTGCTGGGTACAGAGGAATTGTTTACAGTAGGACCTGTCTTAACTGAAACTTTGCTGGGTACATGGGAAATGTTTACAGTAGGACCAGAATCTTAACTGAAAATTTGCTATGAACATAGGAATTGTTTACAGTAGTACTTGTCTTAACTGAAAGTTTGCTGGGTACATAGGAAATGTTTACATTAGGACCTGTCTTAACTGAAAGTTTGCTGGGTACCGGTACATAGGAATTGTTTACAGTAGGACCTGTCTTAGCTAAAAGTTTGCTGGGTACATAGGAAATGTTTACAGTAGGACCTGTCTTAACTGAAAGTTTGCTGGGTACATAGGAAATGTTTACAGCTAAGGACCTGTCTTAACTGAAAGTTTGCTGTGTACTTAGGAAAAGTTTACAGTAGGACAAGTGTCTTAACTGAAACTTTGCTGAGAACATAGCAATTGTTAACAGTAGGACCTGTCTTAACTGAAACTTTACCAAATAAATAGGAATTGTTTATAGTATGACCTGTCTCAACTGAAACTTTGCTGAGAACATAGGAATGAGTTAGTAGATATAAGAAGATGTGGTATGAGTGCCAATGAGACAACTCTCCATCCAAGTCACAATTTGTAAAAGTAAACCATTATAGATCAAAGTACGGCTTCAACACGGAGCCTTGGCTCACACCAAACTGAGTAAAGGGCCCCAAAATGACTAGTGTAAAACCATTCAAAATTGTTCACAATACAACCTGCATGCCTTACGTGAAACTTCGCTGAGTTCATCAAAATTGTTGTCCTAGCTTAAATTTTGCTGAGTAAATAGAATTGTTTATACAGTCAGACCTGTCCTAACTGAAACTTTGCTGAGCCCACAGGGATTGTGTACAGTACAAGTTGTCTTTACTGTAACTTTGCTGAGTCTATAGGAATTGTTTACAGTACAAGCTGTCTTATCTGAAACTTTGCTGAGTCATAGGAATTGTTTACAGTACAAGCTGTCTTGAATGAAACTTTGCTGAAATCATAGGAAATGTTTACAGTACAAGCTGTAACACAGTCTTAATTGAAACTATCGGGTATGCTGAATCCATGCTGAATCCATAAAAATTGTTTACAGTACAAGCTGTCTTAACGGAAACTTTACTGAGTTCACAGGAAGAATCAACAATAGGACCTGTCTTAAGCTTAACCTTCCAGGAATTGTTTTGGGTAGTATTAAACTTGCTATCCTACAATTTTTACAGATTCATTCCAAAATAATTCTGTGTTGCTTTAAATTATTGTCAGGTTCTTGAATTCCTTAACAGGTTCAAAAAATGACAGTATGATTTGAGCTTTGTCAACTTTATGACCCTTTGACAAATTCCAGTGGTTTTAAACCTTTGTCATAACACAGTGTTCTAAAAATAGAATAATGATGACTACCATCTCAGTACAACATTTACCAAAGCACCATTGTTAACTGGATATTGAAATTTTAATAAATGCCATGTATATTCTGTATTTTAATGTTCTGTGCGGCGCAAAACACTTTCTATTACAAAGAAGATAGTACATTTTCCATAGAATGTACTGTGCGGCGCACAACACTATCTATACAAAATACATTGTATGGAAAGTGTTATGCGCCGCTCAAAACATTATAATACAGAATAAACATGGAATTTATTAAAAATTTCAAGCACAAGAAATTATGCAAATTCCATAATTAAAAAGTTGAAATAATAGCCTGTTTTATATGAAGTGGAAAAATCTCACACATGGAGTCTGAGGCTTCAGCTGGCCAATAGGCAATAATACAAACTAATTCAGGGAAATGGACATGTTTTATGTTCTGCTGTTTACAACACTGTTCCAGTTTAGGGGGAGAGTTGAGTGTTCACAAACTTGTTAAAATGTACACCTTCTATCGGAAAGGATATAGTTACGATACTGTTGTCAAGTCATTAAGGATTGCATATTTTGGTATTAATATTGATTCACTCATAAGGTCTTTGCATCGAAATAAACACATTTATTCTAAAACCAGTTGTTGGCATGGTACGGGTTATGTTCTTTCCATATATTTTATGATGGTATGACACTAAACCCTAACGGAGGGATTGTACTTGATTTTCATATGATGAAGACATAATCTTTCAATGAGTTTAATTGAGGTCTGGAGCTGGCATGTCAGTAACTGCTAGTAGTCCTTTGTTCATTTATGTATCATTGTCATTTTGCTTAGTTTCTTTTGTTACCTATTCTGATATCGGACTCGGACTTCTTTTAAACTGAATTTTACTGTGCGATTGCTATGTGTTTCTTTATTCTACATTGGCTAGAGGTATAGGGGAGGTTGAGATCTCACAAAACATTTTTAACCCCACCGCATTTTTGCACCTGTCCCAAGTCAGGAGCCTCTGGCCTTTGTTAGTCTTGTATGTTTTTGATTTTAGTTCATTTATATGTTTTGAGTTTAGTGTGACGCCCATTTTCACTGAACTAGTACACAATTTTATTTAGGGGCCAACTGAGGACCACCTCCGGTGCAGGATTTTCTTGCTGCGCTGAAGACCCATTGGTGGCCTTCGCTGTTGTCTGCTCTTTGGTCGGGTTGTTGTCTGTTTGACATATTCCCATTTCCATTCTCAATTTTATATATGTTTGTCCCAAGTCAGAGCCTGTAATTCAGTGGTTGTCATGAGATGGTTGCTGTTTGTCATACTTGTTTTCTGTTTATTGTTTTGTCATCAAAAATGCAGGCTATCGGTTTTTTTATTTGAATTATTTTACATTTTGTGATGTTGAGCACTTAAGTATGGATTTTGCTCAATGTTAAAAGTCATTCAGTGACCTTAGTATAACATTTGCTTAAATCCTCTTCATTTGGATAGTATAATGTCTCATTAGCAATCATACCACATCTCCTTATTTTGTACCTTTTCCTTATTTTAAATATTGATAAGTAATTAAGCTATTTTAAGAATTGATTTATTATCAAGCAAATTATGTTCTTGTGTGCATATAGTAATTTCAAATTATGGTTGCCATTAAAAAAATAATAATATTAAGATACTAAGAAATTGCTTTAAATAATTCATCATGATAATAATAATAATGATAACAAGTGGGTAAAAATACTTTTAATGTTGATATTTCCAAATTTTTATGAAAGCAAATTGATAGAAGGAAATATAACCAAGAAAAATGGCAATGATTTTATATGTATGAAGTACATGTATATTTCAATGGGATGGCAACCCAACAACCCAACAATACCCCCCCTAAAAAAAGTTCCAAACTATGAGTTTGAATGTCCCTTTGCTATCTTTCACCTCTCTTTTCTAGAGGTCAACATGGAGTTTTTGAATATATTATATCTAGTATTATCACATCCAAATGTTTGTAGACACATCAATTCTCTGAATGCTTTATAAAGGTTTCAAATCTCATGTATGATTGCATTACACCACACAAGTAGGCATGAGGAAAAAAAGGGGGGGGGGAGAGTCACCCTTATATAACTAAGTTTCTTGTGTACTTGAGATTACATATTTCTTTATTGCAGAATTTAACAAATATATATGCAGTGTACAATCTATAAAATTATTATTGCATTATTTTTATACTAATAATGGCTTCTTGGTTACTTATTACAGATACTAGTATACAAAATTAGTTTTGTACATTATTTGGCCATCTTTAAAATATCACTCAATTCTTGACCTTTCTCTTAAACTGAATAATTCATTGTTATAGTATGCTGTGCTGTGATGGCCACATTAACATTTGTCAATTAAAACTTTTTCAATGAGTATTTAAGTATGGGATTTACCTAACTTGATTAAATAGAACTGTTTTATATAAGCAGCCAGCTGATTGACTCTGTCAAACGGAGAAAGCCAAATAATATCCTGGATTCATGACACGTTTCTATACGCCCGTTTACGGGACTTATTATGGTATACCGTTGTCTGTCCGTCCGTCTGTCTGTCTGTCAGTCCATCCGTCTATCCATCTGTCTGTCCGTCCGTCATCAACATGTCGGACACTAACTCAAAAACACTTTCATTAATTTGCAAGAAACTTTGGTGAATTGTTTATATATATTGACATGAGCTCCCTTTCGATCTTATAAATTTTAGATTTTACAATTGCGAGTTATGGGGTTTTATTCATTACTAAAAAGGGGGATTTTACAGTTTTCGGACAATAACTCAAAAATGCTTTGAGCAGTTTTCATAAAACTTTGGTAAATTGTTAATATCTATTGTTGTAAGCTCCCATTTGATTTATATTAATTTTAGATTTTATGTTTCCGAGTTATTGGATTTTATTCATAAAAAAGGGGGTGATTTTCAAGTTTTTGGATGATATCTTTAAAGTGGTTTGAGTAGTTTTCATGAAACTTTGGTGACTGATTTATATCTATTAAGATAACCTCCCATTATCTTTTTATAAATTTCTGATATAACATTGAGAAGTTATTGAACTTTATTCTTTGAAAATATGACGGGCATATCATGCGCTCATGGCACAGCTGTTTATTCTTATTATTTTTTTTCCTGGTAAAAAGAGATCAAGCCTTATTTATATGAGATAGACTGAATTATTCAGGTTCACTTTAATCACACAAAATTAATATTCTTCACTTTTTTGCCATAAAACTGCCATACAAAGTTAAATCTTTTCCACTCTGTCTATCCTAAAACTACTACACAAAGTCTTCATCCATTTTGAGACTTCTGGTACATTACAATATTATATGTACTTTGTACATTTTGACAATTTCAAAACTACTTAACAAAGTTATTGAATAATATTATTCTGAAATCTGTGTCAAAATTATCTGCAAATGTAAACTTCTATGGACACTTCAACCTTCTCAGACTACCACACAATGTTTTCAACTTTGTAATTACTTCAACTTTCTCTTCATTTTCAATTGTAGCACCTCCGATAAATAAATACCCTAAGAAGCTGATAGAGTAAGGAAACTCTATTCAAATCTCTCCCAAGTCGTAGACGGTTAGAATGTAACCATGATTGTTCAGTTTGTGTAAGTAGTGATTGGTTGGTTCTGTCATAATAAAGTTATCTGACGGTAACGATGAAATGTCTGAAGGTTTGAAGGGATTATTATTACTATTTATCTTATGATGGCCAGTGTAGATATTCTTGAGGACTCCTTCCTGGTTTAATACAACTATCCTGCCTTCACAGTCTTCATTTATCCAGTCTATAACACCAATAGTATTTGACTTGTTACTATGGATACGAGCAGGAACAGCAAATAATGGTCTGTTCTGATTGTCATATCGGAAAACTTGTTCTTGTTTACCTGTGTGGTCCATCACTATAACTTGTCTTGGACCTGATGCAGGGAATAGTGGTCCATTATCCTTGACACTAATCATTATTTTGTCTTGATTTACATGAACACAGTTTGCCAAGAGTGGTGATACATTGTATTGGGAATCTATTACTTCTACTGTACCTACTGGTATGACTTTTAAGATGGATTGGTTACTCACAAGACAAAGCAGTAAGTCACCATTAGGCATTAATGATAGATCGTTAACACCAATGTCAAAGTTGGATATAACTTTCATAACTTCCCCTGTTGGCTTGACTTTCTGTAATTTTTTGAAACCCTTATCATTTATCCAGAATGATTTGCCATCGGGGCACGCTATGATATTGTTGCATCTTCTGACATCTGTTGAATACTGTTGTATCACCATAGGAAGTGGATTGTCTGGATAAGTGACACTGTTCAGGGAACCAACAAGCTTAGGGATAATAGATCTGTCTCCTGGAACAAACTCTGTATTTACATGTGCTAGTTTAATAGTCGGCTGAATGGATTGTACACTTCTAACAGGAGTGGAGAAAACTTTCTCTGCATCATGTGATTGTAATAAATCATTTACTTGGTCCTTTTCTTTGATTAAATTTTGGCAAGTTTCATACACCTTCTTTTCCTCTTTATTGATTGATTTTGCAAAATCCTCCCACTTTTGATCAACTTCATTCAAAAGTTTATCGAAATGTTTCTTTACAGCATTTGATCAAACCTTTTCATAACTCAGTATTTTTAGTCTTGTTTTTTTACAGCGAGCTTTTTCTATGTATTTTATTTTGCGTATTTCTTCTGCATCACTTAAGCTGTCAATTGAGGAATCAATATTTTCCTGTCCTTTTCTATTTTTTCTATTTTTATTTCATATCCTTCACAGAGTTCTATCAAATCGTGTCTTTTATGAGTTTTTGCAATACACTCCGGACACACCATTTCATCACATGACTTGTAGAACATGCAACAGCATTGTGTTCTATGGTTTCCACAGACAAATCTATTGAAGTTCTGTTTCAGTTTAGACTCCGTATCATATTTACTAATATCTTTTATCTCTATAACAGTATGGTCCTTAGCTGACGGAAACTTTGGATGGACTTTCTCACAACATCTTTGACACATCATCAGCCCACATTCTAAACACTTCCACTTAAATTTTGGTTCATATTCACACAACTGGCAAACAATGGCAGCCTGTCCTTTTGTACTTTAGAATTGATTTTGAAAGCTATAATCCAACAGTTTCTATGCTGGTAAAATTCACAAGTTCGATAACTCTATGGAGGATTACATATAGGTGATAAGGTAAACAAAACAAAAATATCTATTAAGGGGGTCTCATGGGGGATCCCAGATTCCGCTTATTGTTTTGTCAGATTCCTGTATCCAGCTTATCATTGTAATAATAACACTTGTAATTACACATGTCCTGCCCGACTGCGTTTCCTGTTTTCATGCACAATAACTTGACTTTCATGTGTCACGCTTACAAAAAATCAGCCAATTCCCGCGTCACGCTTGGACCCCAATGAGACCCACTATGAATATTTAAGTAGAATCTCTCCAAAAGACAAGTTTACATTTAATTGTGATTAGCAATATTCACAAAGTGCACAACATTGATATACTTGTATAACACAATTGCCAAAGGTGTATTATTAAGGCTCCTTATAAGGAAACTTAGTTTGATTTCCATTTATATCAACTGTGACAGCAACCTGCCTTCTCTTTCAAGATTGTTCTTACCCACTACTTAGTAAAGACGAAAAAACTAAAGGACAGTTGGAACTGTTATGCATTATATATAACTTCCAAAAGTTCTAAACATTTGAACAATATGAAATCACAATTATTAAGATATGCATACTTAACTGATGTATGAAGTATTCTTTGAAACTCAGCATCCTATGCCATTCTTGTCACGAAATTCTTTTGGAATAAGAACTTAAAAAACTATTTAACACTGGAGTTATGGATATTTAAGTCCTTCTTTAATATCTGGTGTTTGAAATATTTGATGGAGAAGGCATTATAAAACCTTGGAAATTTCTGAAAATCAAAATACCTATGTTAGAATTTACAGAACATTAAAATATTTACATGTTAGAATTTACAGAAAATTTAAATATTTACATGTTAGAATTTACAGAAAATTTAAATATCTACATGTTAGAATTTACAGAAAATTTAAATATCTACATGTTAGAATTTACAGAAAATTTAAATATCTACATGTTAGAATTTACAGAAAATTTAAATATCTACATGTTAGAATTTACAGAAAATTTAAATATCTACATGTTAGAATTTACAGATAATTTTAATATCTACATGTTAGAATTTACAGAAAATTTAAATATCTACATGTTAGAATTTACAGAAAATTTAAATATCTACATGTTAGAATTTACAGAAAATTTAAATATCTACATGTTAGAATTTACAGAAAATTTAAATATCTACATGTTAGAATTTACAGAAAATTTAAATATCTACATTTTAGAATTTACAGATAATTTTAATATCTACATGTTAGAATTTACAGAAAATTTAAATATTTACATGTTAGAATTTACAGAAAATTTAAATATCTACATGTTAGAATTTACAGAAAATTTAAATATTTACATGTTAGAATTTACAGAAAATTTAAATATCTACATTTTAGAATTTACAGAAAATTTAAATGCATGCATGGCTACTCTTTTAGTTGGGTTGCTTTTCATCATACATATATATTAGAAGTTACAGAAAATTTAAATATCTACATATTAAAATTTACAGAAAATTTAAATGCATGCATGGCTAACTCTATTTAATTAAGGTTACTTTTCATCATACTTGTGTTATCAATTTTCTAGAATTCAATAATAATTCTTTATTAAAATAATTACTTGTTTCTAATGTAACCAATTTTGTCTTAAAATAAGAGTTAATATGGCCAAATCACAACACATATTAATAAAAAATATAGGAAAGTTATCAGAATCATTAATGTATAAAGTTCGAAGAAACAAACCATTTTACGTTCAAAAACTATATATGCCACAAAATTTAGATGATATTTGGATGTTTTCTCTTGGTTGATTAAGTCAGGTTAATCGTTTTGTCATTGAAAGTAAATTGTATTTGTAGGTGATCTTTTAGGAGACTATTGATTCAGTTTGTTCAATTTGGATTGGAGAGTTTTCCTGAATAAATGTAAAATAATATTTTGTTAACCTTAACACAGTTAAAAGTACACTGAACTATAAAATCCTTTTTATCTCTGTTAAGGTTACTGTATTTCAATTTTTGGAAAGTTTTTTGAGGTCAAACATTTCACTTTGTTGAGGATATAGGTAGTTGGTCATTGAGCACATTTTGGAATGACCCTGACTTTTCCGTTAAAAAACAAAAGGTATATATATAGAAAAAAATATGTGTTCAATCAGAGGCAGCAACCCAATGACCATTTTTTTTTTCAAATGTAAAAAGGATTGCATGGTTACAAATTAGTGGTATTGCAAATTTTTCTATTCCTGTGAGTAGTGAGAAGAGTAAAAAATAAACATTTTGAAGTAGTCAGTTATCATAGATTGATTGATTGGTGTTTAATGCCACGTTCAACACTATTGTGCTATTTCGTGGAGGTCATTTTTTGTTGGTGGAGGAAGCTAGAGTGCCCTTAGAGAACCACAACCTTTGGTAGGAAAAGTGACAATCCTTAGGTCAATTAAGGTTGGAGTCGAGTGCACCTGCCCCACGTGTGGGATTGGAACTCACAACCCCAGTGTTGACAGGCTAGTGATACAGTAGTTCGACTACTTAGACCTCTTGGCCACCGAAGCCCCCAGTTATCATACATAGATTATTTACATATATCATACATATATGTATTTGTTTTTACATATGTTAATTTAACAAGGTACATCACAATCTTATAAAATTGATGTAATCTTGTCAACATCTTTTTGCGTTTCCTCCGATTGTCAGAAACTCGTAATAAGAAATGACATTACATCATTGAAAGTGTAATTAAAAATTGTGTAAATTACTATATGGAATATTAAATCTTGTGATTGTTCCGTCTGTTACGTAATATTTCTGGTTATAATGGAAACAAAATAATAAATTTCAACGATTTTAATCCAACATGTTTTCATAGGCAACTTTTACATTGGTGTTTGTACAATATAAATGGTTTTACGAATGATTTATGACTTTTGTCTGAATATGTAGCCATTCATATCCTGAGTAGGCTTTTAAATTGTTGAAAGCGCAGAAGACAAATTATGTTTGAGAAACAAAAGTAAAACTCTAGACAAATCGACAAAGCGCTGACCTCGCTAAACATGGATGACCGTTTTCTCTATTGATACTTTTCATAAAGAAGAAAATTCAATGAATAATACAGCAGAAATCACGTTAATCATGCGACAGTATCTGACGTAATTCAATAAGTGTATGAATTTATTGTCCTTTGTCTGTAAAAAGCTGTATTATGATGTAAACAGTATTCCCTCAATTGATTCTTTTAACCGTTACAGCAATTAACACATAAGGATTTCGTTGATGATTTTAATTATTTATAGAAAATTGAATTTCCTAATGTGGTATTCGGACTTTATATATATGTTTATTTTAATGAATTATGTAGTAAGAGCTGTTGACTGTGGCCTAATGTAATGCGACAAACTTGACAATAAGATGAGCACTGATATTTGAATATGTACTTTTCGCAAATTTTGCTATGCCTACAAGAAATTGGCATTTTGTTGAAAACTTGAATTCATGGTTTATCTATATGCATGTAAAAATAAGAAGATGTGCTATAATTGCCAATCAGATATTGACTTATAATCCACCACCAGAGACCAAATGACATGGATGTAAGGTCATCGTACAGTACGGCCTTAAAAATATGCTTAACCCATACCCATGAAACCCAAGAAAATTTAGGTACTCAACTAATAAGATTGAATCCACAAATAATTTGTTTTATCTGTCATAACAATTTTGATGTAAAAAAAATCTCCGACATATATATCCGTGAAATACAATATTTTGTTTGTTTCTATCCTAATAGAACTTCGTTATTGATCAAATGAATTGGACAACGATCATCAATTTGTTTTTTTCTCTTGTGGAGATCAAATCAATGAGGAACTTTCATTTCCGAGTGATCGTCCATCTTTTTGTCAATCATTCTAATCACATGATCACTCAGTTCTGATAAGAATAAGACTTCAGACAATAAAAAACATGAAATTAATTGTATTTGTGGCATGTTCTGACTGATCCGTAAACATCCTTTAAAGGAAGTCAGGCAAAATGTTTTGTTGACAAGCATTTATCTGATGCAGATTACATCTCTCAAGAGTCTGTTTGAGGCAGATTACATCCACTTGTTGAAGATTGAATGCCTGAAGACAAATCTTAATAAATAAGCCAGAAATTGTTCAATAAATTTGTTAATAATAGAAGAAATAGGATATAAATCTATGCCACAGCAACATTTGCAAGTTTATTTTTGTGTTTATCTGACAGATTTTGATTTCTGATAGATTTCTGTACAGTATTGCTTGTTTGTCAAACACCTAACTATAAAAGAGAGGCAAAAGATACCCAAAAGACCCTCAAACTCATTAGTTAAAAATAAACTGACAGGCCATGGCTAAAAACGAAAAAACAGTCAAAAGACATAAACACTTATACCATTATAGAAATCACAAACCAAAGACTGAGCAACACAAACCCCACTAGAAAACGGGGGTGATCTCAGGTGCTCCAGAAGGGTAATCAAATCCTGCTCCACATGTGGCATGCATCATAAATTAATAATCCTACCATGTTGTTTTTAGACTTTTATTTATGGCAAAAAAAACAAAGCTAGTGAAGTCGGAATATTTTAGTAAGATAAACATTATTAGAGCTGTGACATGATTACCAATGAGACTACTTCAACAGAGTTTTAATTAAATGGATGTAAGCAACTATAGGTCACCATAGAACCTTCGATAATGAGCAAACCAAGGCTGTATAGTTAGCTATGAATGGCCAGACATGACAAAATGTGAAAAAATTAAAGAAAAAAATAAAAACAGTTAGCAGTCTGATTTATGATGAAACAATATTTGGTTGGAAATGGCTTGACTCATCAGATGAATGAAAACAACTAAGATATACGTAACGACAACTGTCATGGAATAGAAGTTCCGTTATAATACTAGTTCCAATTTGGAAGGAATATATATTCTGTAACATTATTTCCACTGGAGAAATATGTTTGTTCTTAAAGGAAGAAGGGGTATCGAATATTTGTTCTAACAGGAACAGATATTATAGCATTGTTTATAGTAAAGTTTCCAGAGGAACAGGAGGAACAAATCAACATTGACATTGCAAACAAATATTCAACATGTATTTGTTAAAAAAGGTTTTAACCTAGCTTAATCACAAGATTTAAAACATTACCCAGATTAAGATTCTGAAATGTACAATATGGGTTGTAGGACATTGTGCTGACCTAAATTAATTGTGCTGACCTAGATTATTTGCTACTATTGTCTGTGTGATGAAGATAGAAGTTCCATCATAATATTTATTCCAAAGAACTTTTGTTACATAACAAAAGTTTCATTCGGAACTTTCACCATATGATATTTTATCCATTGCCATAAAAAAAATTCCTACACTCTGGATACAATATTGTATAATAATAGTTCCTATTGGAACTTTTGTTATATAATAAATATGATAGAATTTCCGTAATAATAATTATGTAAAAATTCCTGGAATATTTATTATGTAACAGAATTGCCAAGAATATTTATTTTAACAGATACACATATTAATAAAAATATAGGAAAGTTATCAGAATCATTAATTTTAAAGTTCGAAGAAACAAACCATTTTAGCTTCAAAACTTAATATATGCCATAAATGCATATAAATTTATGTAAAATTGCTTCTATTACCTTCATTTGTGTAAGTTACAATATTTATATTTGAAAATTTCATGCATATATAAACTAAGTGTACAGGTGATTACTTTTTAAAATGCACTCAGGTGTACACAATAACATGATATATAAAAATAACAAGATGTGGTATGATTGCCAATGAGACAACTCACCACAAGACAATTGTATCTTTATGTCACCTTTAAAAATCACTCTATTGTTTTATTTCCAGTCATTCTGAGGAACAAATTTTATAGGGCTTTATGTTCCAGGAATTTATCTTATGAAGAAGGAACATTAATATCATGCAATTTTAGTTCTGAAGAACTTTTGTAATATACTATTTTGTTCCATGTGGAACATATATTATGTGAAACAAATGTACAGTCACAAGCTGTTTAAGGTTGTGGTCTCCTTGTTTTTTTTTTCTTAAAAAAATCACCTTACTTTTCAGTACTATAAAATTTTGCAAAACTTCATGAAAAGATTGCATTTTAAGTTTCTTAACAATTGATGTATTTTCTGTAGTATAAGAAGAATATCAAGGATTATTCTTTACTGTAATATTTACTTTGCGTGGTAGTAATATGCTGTAAAGTGATGCTTTAATTCACGATTTTAATACATAGTAAAGTGATGCTTTAATTCATCTTCTTCTGTAACTCTTTTTGTTGTCGTTATCAAAAGAATTTATTTCATGCTTTGATTTTTTGTAAGAAAAATATGACAAAAAAGACATTTGTAGTCCTGTAATCTATATTTTTCTATCGGAAATCAATGAATTCTATGATACAGATAGGCTTATTTTACTTTGTAATTTGGCAAGGGAAATCGGCCTTTCTTGTTTTAATCAGCATAAAGTTGGTAAAATAGAGTTGAACATGGCACTCACTACCATTTGGTGAATTTATGATATTTTGACGAACAAGGATTACTTTTAAGTAGAATTTATGAGCAAATTATGATTTTCGATTTGATCAAATGTACATTCGGAAAATATATGTTCAATATGTAAAAGCTTTATGTTTAATAAATAATAAATAAGTTGATTGTTTGATAAATACGTAGTATATGGCTTCAAGTTATTGTGAAATTGACATTTGAAATATAACAAGGATTCTACTTAATCATATTTATTATCAATAAATTGCGAACCTTAATACATATATTCCATTTTACAAATTGGATATTCAGATTTTTTTTGCATCATCAGTCTGCATCAAAGAGTACAAAAAAAAAAAAAACTGACATCATGGATAGTCAAATAATAGCTACATTATGTGGATTCTTTTAATTTCATGGGAACTAATTTTCTTGTTTTGAGGAAAAAATTATATTTTCGTGGACATTTGATTTTATGGTTTTGTTTAAAAAATTTGTACTGCATTGATTTGAAATTCATGGTTAAAACTCCTTAATCCAAGAAGTCGCCACAAAATTTGTATATATACCACAAATCATAATGAATCCACAATATATAATTTTAGTAAAGGGGGTCTCATTGGGGGGTCTGATCCCGGATCCCACTTATTGTTTTGTCAGATTCCCTTATCCCGCTTATCATTGTAAACGTGTCCTGTCCAACATCGTTTTGCCGTTTTTGAAAATGAATAAAATAAAGGGACATAATTAATTCTAATAAAGATATATTCTTTCTTTATCGTTGTTCTCATGAGAGAAACTTGAATGATTCTGCCCTTTGATAAGTCTGCTCTAAGAATATTTAAACCTACGATTCTGTCATTTGATAGATCTGCTCTGAGAATATTCAAACTCCATATAAGATTAATTTAAATTAAGGGGAACAGTCTCCAGACCAAGACAGAAAACAACTGTAAATTTGAGTTATAATAAAACACACAGATGATCCTTTAAGATCTTCTGGATTTGACAAATGACGAACATTAGTTCAAACTCCTGTCTGTCCAATGTTTTGTATTTAAATGAAGATTGATCATTTTTCCCTATAACTTTACCACAGAATTCTGCTTATCGGTTGCCATCAGAATCCATAGGAAGTTGTTTGTCTAAATTCGGCAGTGTTTGTTTTTATGATTACGTCATTATGGTTAAGCGTTATTTATCATATTTTGGATAGATACTTCTGATTGAGTCATGGCGTATTTCCTCATACAGTTATCCAAAGTCGTTCACCTCTCATCCTTGTTAGTCAATCAGATTAATAATCAATACTTATTCCATATATATGTCTCATAGACTTAAAAGTACAACTAATGCCTCCATGGATATTATTCATTTTGATTGATTGATTGTTGTTTTTTGCTAGTTTTGATGCTTACAGCCTGATAACCAAAATTATTACTTGATCAAAGCAGATTACTGTAAATTCAGAAATTATTGCATGCATTTATTATTGCGATTTTGTCATCTTAGACTAAAATGCGATTTTAATTTTTTGCGATATTGAGAAAAATCCTGTTTGATTCATATAAAAAAATTCAAAATGCGAGTTTAAATTATTGCGATTATAACCCTGTCGCATTTGTCGCAATAATAAAAACATCGCAATAATTTCTGAATTTACAGTATTAAAATAACTCCTGAAATTTTTGAATAGATACAAACTTAGTCTTGAATTAAATTACCATTAGCCTTTGTGAGTTAATTTGTTTCATCGACTTGTAGGGGTATCCCATTACCAGGTTATGTGATATTATTCTGCAACATCTCATTAATGCCATTAAAATTAAAAAAAAAAAAAAAAATGTAAATTTGTCTTATTATTTTAAATTTTGGTTTCAAGGGTTTTCTTACTTTCCCTAGCCTAAACAATTACTATATTATAAGTTGTGACATTGAATTAAAAGCTACCCTAGACTTCAAAGGGAGAGTCACATATTAAGCCTTCAAATATTGTTTTTATGTAATTACATTTTTTTTATGGCCCACCACAAAGTGGTCAGGGCTATATAGTGTTACCCTTGTCCATTATTCTGTCACTCCGTCGTTCCTTCATTCCATCATTCCTTCTTTCCATCATTCTGTCATTCTGTCATTCTCGCAACCAATAGTTATACTGACTTTTTTCTAAAAGCCTTCACATATTGAGCTGATTTTTAGTATGCGAGTCTCCTAATTATGATGAGTTGCAGATCAAGTTTACGTTGGTTCCGCTCAGCTGATATTTGCTGAATTATGGGCTTTGGACTTTGAAAATTTCATGAAAATAAGTTTTACAGAATTTGAGTTAACTATGATGAGTTACAAATCGAATTTAGGTTTGGTTCCGCTCCACTGATTTATGCCTAAGTTACGGGCTTTGAACTTTGAAAATTTCGTGAAAATAGGAGTTATACAGTTTTTCATTCTCAAATTTCCGCTCCTAAAAAAATGGCTTTAAGTGTTTATTTGTGAGCGGGGCCATTCGTGTCATTCCAACGCATCTAGTTTGTAATTATAATAGTTAATCTAGCCTGCTTTTGGTAATAGTAAGACACAGGACAGTATTTGAATACTACTGACCCTTCAAGTACCTATTTTAAAATACAGCAGTAGAGGAACCATAGTTTTCATATTTAAAATAAAGTGGCAGATTTTCGGAGCACTGAACATATATCCTATGATGTGGACCTGGAAATGAAATAAACTAAAAAACAACAAATGTTATGCCTCAAAGGGGTTTCCTTGACCCCCTCTCCAAAAAAACAAAAAAGCTTTGATCTGCCCCTGCATTTTATTGCACTGGCAAACCATCACCAATTTTTTGACATTATTAAATAAAATGTTTAAAAAATTCATCATTATGTTATTACATTGTATTATAAATCTGACACTAACGACCGTGCTTATTTGACAAAATTTTATCACAATTTTTTTTTACACAGTTAAAATTCTCAATGTAACCTTTATCTTGGAAATCCTTCATTAAATGTGATACCATTTTGTTCACCATGGTCTAAGATTTGTCATAGATTTTCTAAGATTTGCCACATTAGTGTGTGAACAAAACCATATTTTATGGCATCTTTCTTTCCTTAAGTGAAACCAAGAAATCAACTAGAGCAAACTAATTACTGTAAATAAGAAAGAGTTAAATAGAGTAATCAGGGAATAGTCAAGAAAAAACTGATAATGTATAAATATGTCCTTTTGGTTAAAATGATTCCCCCCCTCTTCCCAGTATAAATAATCTGTAGTGTCATAAACTGCTGATTTCAAATCATTAGCAGTTTCTGTCTTAATCTTTTCTATAAGATATTTGTATACTGTCTTGCACAGGAGCAGGTAGAGGTTTGGAAATTAATGTAAGAAAATGTTCAGTGATGCCATGGAATTTTATGACAAATTAATTTGACTTAATCCTGATGTTGACACAATAGGGTTTCCAGATGATCTCTGCAAAAACTAATTAGCAAGGGAATTGTTAAGCAACAGCTTAAATAAATTGATTGTAACTCGGTTACCTGCAGAGCTTTATTAATTTAAGGTGATTCAGTACTGTTTCAGGTGCAAAGTCATTATTTACAAGACTTATGTTCAAATTTTCTTTTTGGAAGATTGAGCGAGGGAAAGAATACTTTCTGGTGGCATGTAGAAAAGGAAAAAACGTTAATTGTAAAGTATCAATGTGACATGTTTGAAGATGTTGATAGATATTTGTGCTATAATAGAAGTTTTGATGAATTAGAAATTGAAAAAATGTTTGAAAGATATTGGTTCTTGGATATTTATTTAACTGAGAGCATGGATTTCTAACTGCTTGATGGAATGACTCTGCATACTGTTTGTAGGATTAGTTTTTCTAGAGGATTTAGTTTATTTGATATAGTTTGGTTAGTTTTAGCAAGACAAAAATTCTGGTAAGTGCCAAAAGAACAATGTTGATAACTACAAGGCTAAACGATGTTCCGTGATTAGTGTGCGGTAAAAGGAACTAGTTTAACCAAAGTTTGATTTTTCACTGTTAGCTTGAACTCGGAAGTGAAATAAGAGTTTTTTCAATATTTTTTTATGTTCAACAGCAAATCTGGACAAAAAGCCAGGATATTAAGATGAAAATGTAACGCTAATTGCAGGACTTTGTTCCAATTGAAGATGACTTGTCTTCTCAAATAATACCATTACTGTCACAAAGCAAGATGACATTTGTCAGAAAGCACGAGAAAATACAATTATGACTGATGTGATTTAAAGAGATTTAATAGTTCACGCAGTAGTAAAAACCCAGCAAAACATTTTTTCCACGTAAACTGGATTTCTACAAAGCTGAAGCATTTCAGCAAAGCCAATAACGGTAAAAAAATTGACTTGTTGCTTTAAGCTGGCTATAATGGGAAAAAGCTCCATTAGGAGTGACAAAAATCATTAGGTAAAGCGCTGTCAGTAACCAAATTTCGTGGAACGTTAACGATACTTTGATGAAAATAATTGGTGACAATGTCTTTTAATGGAGGATAACTTAATTGACAGGAAGTCTTATTCATCGTAAAATGCTTCACTAAATTGTATTCAGTAGTCAGATAGGAGGTGATGATATAGGGAAGTTTCTTACCATCTTGATATTGAATGTAACAGATATATATAGAAAATCATTTTATAGAATAGCCCATAGAGGTCAGAGAGGTCTGGCATAGTTCAAAAGCAAAGAGTTTTTAGAATTGACTGAATCAGTGATTTAGAAGATTTCTTATTATTTTGATGTGGAAGAAACCAATTTATACTCTTATCCAATGTCTGATGGACCAGTCTGGGATAACAGGAATATTAGAAGCTGTGAACTCTGGGTTAAATATTCCGTATTTATTGCTTATTGAAACAAAGCAGGTACAGATATGAATAGTCTTTTGGTGTGCAGGCACAAAATACATGAACAACTTTGGCTTGTGCGTTTGGCTTAGTGTTCACTACAGTGATTTAAAAAACATGTAGTTTTGGCAGCTGATACATGTATATACATTCTGTGATTCCTAGTGGTTCTCATAATTGATGTTTGTTATGTACTTAATTGAAATTATCAAATCAGATATATTTAGATGTTCAGATTTCCCACATACATATATATATTGTTTATTTTACTCAGTCTTTGAAATATTAAATGTGGATCATATTGCTTGTAGAAATGGAAACAAAATGTGATTTGTTTCGTACATAATACACACACATTCACTTGCAAATCTGTTACTCTTTCCAACTTTTTGTTTGACATATATATACCATTTGAAATTCAGGATAATTATAATACTTTGATGGATACAAGAATTAATGAAATTCTTTTCTTATTTCGATGTGTCAGACTTTTTTAAAAAAAGAGGTGAAAAGGGGAAGTAACTGTGATCTGCAGTAGAATATTAAAAAGGGAGATAACTGTTTGATAGGATAATGAATGTCAGATTATGGAGATTACAAAGGAACAACTTACACATATTGAAGGTTGGTATTGCTATGAATGTCAAGCCTGTGTCAAGGGGGTGCCTTGAAGAATTAAAGTTTGTGCATATATATACTTAATTATTTTGAATTTACATTGTATCATAGGTCAAATTTATTTGTTCAGTGTATGTTCAATGGTGTTAATATGTCCTTTGATTGAGTTAAGCTATTTCAGTTGATATTTTATAGTGTGTCTTTCTATGTTGTGATGTTACACTATTGTTTCAGAAAAAGGGTGAAGGTTTGGTACCATTAAAACGTTTAAACCCGCTGCATTTGTTTGCACCTGTCCTAAGTCAGGAATCTGATGTTCAGTAGTTGTCGTCGTTGATGTGGTTCATAAGTCATTCTCGCTTTCGCTTTTATATAGATTAGACCGTTGGTTTTCCGCTTGAATGGTTTTACACTAGTAATTTTGGGGCCCTTTATAGCTTACTGTTCGGTGTGAGCCTAGGCTCCGTGTTGAAGACCGTACTTTGACCTATAATGGTTTACTTTTATAAATTTTTACTCAGATGGAGAGTTGTCTCATTGGCACTCATACCACATCTTCTTATATCTATTTTCCATTAATAATGTCCTAGTATTTTCATTCAACTTCAAATATGATATATACATATTTATAACATGAGCTAATTTGATGGAAAACACAGAAAAAGGCTTTTTTAAGACTAAAGGCAAATTATTACATTTGTCATATTGTTGAGACACATGTTTATGGTCCGAGGACACAGTTATCGTCCTTAGATTTTCGTTGTCTACAAATATAGTCCCTAGTGTGGACAGTGTATAACTTGCCAATTTTGTTCATACACTTTCCAAATTTATTTCTTTATATTTTATGCATGAAATATTAAGGGATGAAATTACATGTTGAAAAAATTTGGGTGCTGAATCTTTATGTTAAGTAGTGATTTGGTCCAGTTCAAAAAGGTCAAAAACTAGTATGTCTGAAGCTGTCAAACTGAATTTTAGACCCCCTTAGCACAGAATTGTCAATATTTTGAGTTAGAGCTGGTAGACTTTTCTATAATTTTGATATTATTTGTCCCAATAGTAGTACACTTCACTGTAAAAATCTTTTTGAGATAGAGCAGGTGCGATTTTTTTAATTTGAATTTATTGTCTAAAAGAAATGCACTACGAAATAACTGTGTTCTCGGGCCTTATTGTTGAAGACATCACATATGTTGACTGGGATGTTCAATTTAAAGATGTGTCCCATAATCTGTTCAGAATGTCAAGACCTACCTATAATGTCCATATTGACCTTAACTTAATTTGTTAATAATTCATCATGGCTTAAATTATCAGTCAACTCTTTATTTTTATGTTGATATAGGAGTTATTGATCAAAATTGTCCAACAAATAAATCTTGGAGTTATTGTCCTTGAATAATGACTTATCTTAAAAGCTATAAAAAAATAAAGTGAAACTTTAAATGGCAAAAGTTATCAGCAGGACATGAGATCTATAAATAAGTCAATTTGGTTTTGAATTGTCAGTTAACTCCTTACAGGAGTTATTGCCCCTGAAGATGATTTATACACAGTTTTGTGTTTTTGTGTCTATATCATAACTATGATCATAGAAACAGCAAAAATAATCAGCAGGACAATATCTACTATTAAGTCAATGGCCAAAACTGTACGTGAACTTCTTTAGTACTTCTTGTCCTTGAATGGTGATTTTTATCCATTTTTGTTGGGTTTTAAATTTTCTCAAGAGAAAAATTGCATAAATGAAGAGCAGGAAAATTTGGCTTAAATTTAGTTTGTTGGAGTTATATTGCCCTTGAAAGATGATTTTGCCTATTTTTGTGTTTTTGTTTTGCAAAAATTATAGTTATGATAGAGAGAAACTATGAAGAGCAATATATTATCAGGAAAGATTAACAATTTGGTCAAATTTGTTGAAATCATCAGTAGACTTCTTGTAGGAGTAATTTGCCCTTGAAAGACATATTTTCCCATTATTTTAATTTTTTGGTGACAACTTTAGGCCTAGTAAAAAAATTGTAAACAGCAAAATGATCAACAGGACATTAGATCAACTAGTAATCCAACATGGCTGATATTACCTGTTGACTCTTTATAGGAGTTATTGCCATTGAAAAACAATTTTTACCAATATTTTGTCAGAAACTATCAGGCATATTCTGATTGCATTGTATCAATTTTATGCTAAAATGTCAGGTGGGAAATAGTGTTAAGTCTCCTAGGAGCCTCAAATTTTATGGGGTAAATGTTAATTACCTGCATTATGTTTTGTAATAGGTGTTATCTTTTCCACTTTCTCTTTTTGTCCATGATGTAATGTGTTATGATTTTGAATTGTCCAGTCTCAAAATTATGTTATCCTCTCTCTCAATGTTTTTCATGATCAGCTTCTCCTCTGAAGTAAAAGTCAACAATTAAAGGCCTTTGATGTTCATAACAATTCTTAATAAATATAAACAAAAACATAGATCAAGTGCATTTTATTGATATAGCAATTAAAAAAGCCATTCCTTTTAGAATTGTAACTATGCTTTACATAAAATCACTTTATGGAAATGGAAAATGTAGTTGTAATTGACCATAATTTTGCATGCTATTGAAAAGTCATTAATGTAATAGTTACATAAGTAATTTAATTGATTACACTGCTTTAGTTAATGCTTAATTCACAATATATTCATAATTAAATCAAATCCTTAGAACATTGAACTTCTGGCCTGTAGTCTAGACGTCTGTAAGGGGGGTTATTTGAGGTCATGAAGCTCTGACTATAAGGAATAATACCACTAATTCATAGCCCCCTTGCTTTCTACAACTCTGCAACTTCAAGCATTCATAGCTAATTTGTCTTAAGTTTAAATAAAGTGGTAGTAAATTAATTTCATGTCAAAACTATACCTTATCCTGACTTGTGCTAAAAAAATCAACATACCTTTAATTGCATATTACAGCACACTCAGGTTCTCGAAAGTTGATTAGTACAAAAACAGGTACTTCTGATCTGAGCAACAGGGCAAATATACCCTCCTATCTTAATTATATATTTTTTTTATTATTCAAAAGAAACTTAACAAGGGTTCCACACTGATCCCAGGTCCTTAAATTTAAAGCTTTCATTTGATACCAACATTACCCAAATAGTTTACTTATTGACAAAGTTACAGCTATGCGTAGGAACTATTTCATTTAAAATATGTACTTATTTACACTAACTTTCTTGTATGTTCTTTCTAACGTTGGCCGAATTAGTGGTTCTATACCTTAACAGATAAACTTTAGTTGGATGTCTTTAGTGGTTAGTACTTTTTGTTTCCAGATGGGAGTTCATCTTGTACCCTTTAAACTCCCAGGTTTTTCGGTATCATCATGATCTTTAATATTTATAGAATTTGAAATGGAAGTATATTTTATTGAAACTCATTTTTATGTCCCTTCTGAGGGTAGTAGAGGGGCATTATGTTTTCAGGTCTGTCCAACTGTCTGTTCTGTATCAGGTTAAAGTTTTGGTATAGGTTCGCCTTAAATACGTTTGTGGTCACATTAACTTCAAACATATATACACATGTTCATTAAGAAGTGAACTTTTTAAAATATGCCAAATTAGGGATTTGACCTAGATTTTCATAGATCACTGAACACAAAAATATGATAGTGAGAGCAGGTCATTTTATTCCTATGGACACACATTCTTGGTAATCAATGAACTTGAGCATATTTGAGTACAGGTTATTTTAATTTTAGAGGACTTCTGTATGTACACTAAAGAGATTTATCCTGCTAAACTGACTTTAAATAAAGCTAATTATAACTAACAATGAACACTGCCCTTTCCTGGATCTTGATATCTATATCTTTAACGGGAAGCTTAATACCAAAATTTACTATAAAAGAGATGATTTTTCATTTCCTATTATTAATTATCCATTTTTAGATGGTGACGTTCCCTTGTCACCATCTTATGGTGTTTATATATTTGCTAGTTTATGTAACAACGTATTTGATTTCAACCATAGAAATCTCTGTATTACTGAAAAATTATTACACCAGGGTTTTCGATATCACAAGCTAGTCAAAACATTTACTAAATTTTATCATCGGTACAAGGACATCATTCGTAAATATAAATCAACATGCAGACATCTTATATGTTCAGGTATTTCACATCCAGTATTTTATGGTAATATTCTTTACAAAGCACAAAAATGTCGGCATTCACCTCAAAAGCTAACCAAACCTTTAAACAGACTCATTCGGAAAGGATATAGTTACAATACTGTTGTCAAGTCATTAAGGATTGCATATTTTGGTATTAATATTGATTCACTCATAGGGTCTTTGCATCGGAAATAAACACATTTATTCTAAAACCAGTTGTTGGCATGATACAGGTTATGTTCTTCTCATATATTTTATGATGGTATGGTACTAAACCCCTAACGGGAGGGATTGTACTTGATTTTCATATGATGAAGACATAATCTTTCAATCAGTTTAATTGAGGTCTGGAGCTGGCATGTCAGTAACTGCTAGTAGTCCTTTGTTCATTTATGTATCATTGTCATTTTGCTTAGTTTCTTTTGTTACCTATTCTGACATCGGACTCGGACTAATTTTTAAACTGAGTTTTACTGTGTGTATTGCTATGTGTTTCTTTATTCTTCATTGGCTAGAGGTATAGGGGGAGGGTTGAGATCTCACAAAACATGTTTAACCCAGCCGCATTTTTGCGCCTGTCCCAAGTCAGGAGCCTCTGGCCTTTGTTAGTCTAGTATGTTTTTTAACTTTAGTTCATTTATATGTTTTGGAGTTTAGTGTGACGTCCATTTTCCCTGAACTAGCACACAATTTTATTTAGGGGCCATCTGAGGACCACCTCCGGGTGCAGGATTTTGTCGCTGCATTGAAGACCCATTGGTGGCCTTCGGCTGTTGTCTGCTCTTTGGTCGAGTTGTTGTCTCTTTGACATATTCCTCATTTCCATTCTCAATTTTATTTGCATCAGAAATAATTATAGAATAACTAATCGAAGAATTCAAATAGAGAAAAATATTCAACGAGTGACGGAACAACACATTAATTCACGAATGTGCGTAGCGCATGAGTTAATTATCAGTGTTGTTCGGTCACGAGTTGAATATTTTTCTCTATTAGTTATTGTTGTATGATGTCAGAGGAGTGAAATAACCACGTTTATTTCACATGTGAAATTATAGGTTTTTATTTCACTGGGAAATCAATGTAATTCATTTCAACAAATGTAATAATTATAGAATAATTAATCGAAGAATTCAAATAGAGAAAAATATTCAATGAGTGACCGAACAATACATCAATTTACGAATGCGTGTAGCGCATGAGTTAATTATCAGTGTTGTTCGGTCACGAGTTGAATATTTTTCGATATTTAAATTCTTTGATTAGTTATTTTTTTTTATTACATTGGCAAATGGCTTTTTAAATGAAATTAAAGTAGAAAATGTAAGGAACTATATCTTTTTTCTAAGCATTCACAATTTGTTTTGATCCGACATTATCGATGTCTTGACAACGCCTATTGTTGTATGATGTCAGAGGAGTGAAATAACCATGTTTATTTCACATGTGAAATTATCGGTTTTTATTTCACTGGGAAATCAATGTAATTCATTGCAACCAATGTAATAAACACATTTATTCTAAAACCAGTTATTGGCATGATACGGGTTATGTTCTTCTCAAATATTTTATGATGGTATGATACTAAACCCCTAACGGGAGGGATTGTTCTTGATTTTCATATGATGAAAACATAATCTTTCAATCAGTTTAATTGAGATCTGGAGCTTGCATGTCAGTAACTGCTAGCAGTCTTTTTTTAATTTATGTATCATTGTCATTTTGCTTAATTTCTTCTGTAACCTATTCTGACATCGGACTCGGACTTCTTTTAAACTGAGTTTTACTGTGCGTATTGCTGTGTATATAAAAAGAATATGTAGTATGATTGCCAATGAGACAGCTCTCCACAAGAGACCAAATGACACAGAAATTAACAACTATAGGTCACCGTACAGCCTTCAACAATGAATAAAGGCCATACTACATAGTCAGCTATAAAAGGCCCCGAAATGACAAATGTAAAACAATTCAAACGAGGAAAACTAAAGGCCTAATTTATGAACAATATAATGAACGAAAAACAAATATGTAACACAGCATCAAACAACAACCACTGAATTACAGCCTCCTGACTTGGGACAGGCACAAACTAATTTGAAGGCGAAAACCTTCCCCCTAACCTGGGACAGTGGTGAAACAGTACAACATAAGAACAATTAAACTATAAAAATCAGTTGAAAAAGGCTTATCTCATCAGATGGATATTTATTTATCAGTGTGTTTATTTATTCTACATTGGCTAGAGGTATAGGGGAGGGTTCAGATCTCACAAAACATGTTTAACCCCACCGCAGTTTTGCGCCTGTCCCAAGTCAGGAGCCTCTGGCCTTTGTTAGTCTTGTATGTTTTTTTTAATTTTGGTTCATTTATATGTTTCGGAGTTTTGAGTGTGACGTCCATTTTCACTGAACTAGTACACATTTTTGTTTAGGGGCCAGCTGAAGCCCGCCTCTGGGTGCGGAATTTTCTCGCTGTGTTGAAGACCCATTGGTGGCCTTGGGCTGTTTTCTGCTCTTTGGTCGGGTTGTTGTCTCTTTGACACATTCTCCGTTTCCATTTTCAATTTTAAGAAACCAAATGTCAGAATAGATCTAAACACACATGAAAATAAATTACATCAATAAGTATTTCAAATTCTTATGCTCTTTTTATTTATATGTTTAGACAGGGATACAGTTTGTCCTAGATAAGAGTTGTATCCCTTGAGTAGTATTATCACACAACTTTTATATATAAACTCAGACAATTTAGAGCTTGACATACTTTGTCTGTTTGTTTTGCTCACACATTTTTAATTATTTTTCAATATAATGGAATAATATGCGACTGTCATACAAGTGAGAGGTTTAGCTAGCTAGAAAACCAGGTTTAATCCACCATTTTCTACATAAGAAAATGCCTGTTTCATAAGTCTGGAATATGACAGTTGTTTAAATTCATTTCTTTTTATTGTGTTTGAGCTATTGATTTTGCCATTTGATAAAGGACTTTCCGTTTTGAATTTTCCTTGGAAGTTCAGTATTTTTGTTATTTTACTTTATACTATTTTGTAACCAGTATTGTTTAAGACTGTATGTTGCCCTCTAGATGTTTTTTGGTTGTATTGTCTTTGGGTTGCTGTCTCATTCATATTACCACATTTCTCCAGTTTATTCAATTCTAATAATTCCCCTGTCACTGTGCACTTTCCAACCATGGTTGAGATTTGAGCTTGGTCAACCATGGTCAAATGTATGACCATGGTCAACCATGGTCACAAAGGTGGAAAACCATAGTTGACCATGGTGTAAAGCACATCCAACCAATGGTTTGACCATGTTTATCAATAGTTGCATTTTGACAGGGATTGTTCTGCTAAATGAAGATCTGAAGGAAATTCTTAAAGAATGGAGAACAATACAGATTGATGATTTTTTTATGAAAGAAATTTCAATTGCGATAGAAATTAACGATATTGAATGTTATTGAAACAGAAACAATGTTGTAATGACATGTGATAATTATTCCTAAAGGGAGTGGAAGCATATCTCAACAACTGTATTTATCATACAATAGTTATTGGAATTTTAAATGATTATCAATGATTAACAGCATCATATTGTCTTAATTTGATCATCATCCATGTTATACAAACAGATTAAAATCACTAATGTGCATGGAGAAGCTGACCTAATGCACTTTAATCCACTAATGATAGCAATTGTGTAGGTTTTGCAAAATCCATGGTAATGCACGAGGGATCTGAGCATTTGTTGAGGGGTCCTTGATTGGTGTTAAGTCTCCTGATGTTTGTTATCAAGTGTTCTGCATCTCCTGGGGTCAGCCATGAGGAGAGATATACATCCTATTGAATATTACATTTCTTTGATGAATAGAGGGAACTATGATCAATTATTACACATTTATTAAAGAAATACAATCAATTATTACACCTTTTATGATTGCAATGTTGAACTATGCTTTGGATACGTTCCCTTATCAATAACCATTAGATGATGCCTAACAAGTTAGTCACTGTTCAACAATTTTTCCTATGTAATTTACGAGCGATATTGTTACCAATGATTTATGAAATATCAATATCAAATAATATTTGTATTGTTTCTCTTGTTATTTTTTATATGATGGTTAATTACTTTTGGTGTTATGTTTTCACCAAGCTATAATTTAGAAAACATTGCCGTTTGAACTTAATTTGAAGGTGAACATTGGTATTATAGCTGATCTCAATTTTCTATGAGAAAGTTGAATGACCTTGACTTCCCATGAGAGTTTAGATCAATTGTATGTTGTTTTAAGTGCTGATAGTTTCTGGGATTATTAGAATTTGTTTGTTTGTTCTGCAATAGTTCTTCAGTTGCTCTTTTAAGGTTTGTGTTAATTGATAAAATGTTATTGTGATTTACCCTTCCAATATTAGTTGATGTGAGTTAGACTATATCAGTAACTTTTCCAAAGTTACTAGTATGTCATGATGTGACCTCAAAGGTTTGGTGTTCTATTATAGTTTCAGTTTAATCTCCCAAGATTTGTTGTTCTCTGATGAGTGAGTCTCAGTTATTCCTCCAAGATTTGTTGTTCTCTGAAAGATTGTCAGTTACTCTCCCAAGATTTGTTGTACTCTGATTAAGATTGTCAGCTACTCTGCTAAGATTTGTGGTTCTCACATGAAGACTGTAAGTTACTCTTCCAAGATTTGTTGTTCTCAGATAGAGTGTCAGTTTATAATGCTTCCAAGATTTGTTGTTTTCTGATTAAAAGTGTCAGTTACTCTTCTGCATAAGTTGTTCTAAGATAGTGCCAGTTACTCTTCGAAGATTTGTTGTTCTCTGTTTGCTTTTTATCACAATCTGAAACTTTATTTAGTTTCATTAGATATACAGGACAACTTAATCATTTATTACTTAACAAAGGCCATTTTTGAATGGCTTTCTAGTGAGGTGGCTGATATAACATGTGATCCTATTGGATGGAATGATTTATATATTTGGGAACTGATTTACTAAGGGGAGAGGATTATTTACTGCAGCTCTGAATCACTGTTTATGAAAATTTGAGAGACCCTGTTAATGAATATTTTGCTATATTATTTTCAATACACATAGTTAAATAGAAGGGCTGATAATCAAAATTGATCAATTTAATATAATGTTGCAATTCTTTGCTGAATCAGCATTGCAATTAATATAAAAATAAAAAAGACTTGGTATGATTGCCAATTCAAACAACTCTTCGCCAGAGACCAAATGATGTAAAAGTTAGCAACTGCATAGGTCAGTGTCAATGTATATTTGTTCCACCTAACAGAGGTTCCCCTGCTAATTTTGTTATAAGCAATGCCAATAGAACACATATTTTATACCCTTAAAAATTCCCTAAGGCACAAATACTGTAATATTTGTTCCAGTGGAGAAAATATTACAGAATATTTCTTCCTCTTGGAACTTATATTACGAAGAAACTTCTATTTCATGACAACTGTGCAGCCTTCAACAATGAGCAAGGAAATGACAGACTGTTTTATTACAGTAATTCTATTTGACATTTTACCCTGTTAAGACGTATTTGAATAAAGAAGTCAAAAGGACTATATTTGGGCTAAGTATAATGCATTTAAACATTAATTCCTTTGAAGGCAGTAATTGTGAGACACAAATAGAAGACAGGATATCAGGGATGTAGATCTAGTTGTAAGCATGTCTGCTGCCGCTGTTTGCTACGTGCCTCTGTTGATTGTTTAGTTTCCGCAGAACAAGCTTTCTTTAATCAATGGTAAAATTTCAACAGAATTTTCTGCTTAATTTCGTGTATAAATTGTATGTGTTATATGTGATTATAGTAAATTGAATTTCAATCAAAACCATGAACAGAAAATCAATAAAGCTCTTGTATGAATCTGATTCTGCAATAATCAGCACAACTCTTTGAGGTCTGCAGCAAGAAATGTCAAAATTAAAGTGCCTTTTTGCACCAAAGTGGAAAGCATTGTTTGCAAGTTAATTCAAAGATGTGAAATGCAATGTTAGCAGAAAATTTTGTTCATTTTGGTCAAATTGAAATTGTGTGTAATGCTGTATATAGAGATAAAGGAAGATGGATAGAAGATAGATTATATAGATGGATAGAAGATAGATTATATCAGTCAATTGGTGAATAATTCAGCCACAGATTGATCACTTATTTAAATTTGATTGAAATGCTACATTTATTTATTAATTGACATTGAATACAGGGCAAAAGGGTTTATGACACTAATTAATTTATTTAATGTATAAACCTAGTAAGATACCACCTATATACAGGAGAGATACTATAGATTGTAAAAAATACAGCTAATTTTCGCATAGGTGACACATTTTTGTAGCCTTTGTCAAAATACAGACTTTTAGAAAGTTGAGTTTTTTTAACCAAACCTTGCTAGAATTAAAGAAAAAATATAAGAACAGTATTTTTAGTCCAAAAAATATAAAAAATCATGCAAATTGAGCAATGCTACATAGTGGCTCCCCTTTAACTGAACTAATCACACTCTTTGAACAATTGTTGATGCGGCTGCCACTCGCAGCTGTCTCTAACCTTGACACTGCATGGCCAATATAAAAAAGAAGATGTGGTATGATCATCAATGAGACAACTTTCCACAAGAGACCACATGACACAGAAATTAACAGCTATAGGTCACTGTACGGCCTTCAACAATGAACAAAGCCCATGCCGCATAGTCAGCTATAAAAGGCCCAAGTTTGGCCTCAGCAAGTTTGTTTAAAGTCAGACAATAATTTTTGTTTCTATGAGATTTTTATGTTGTTCCTTTGCTGATTATTTTATAAATTGTAAATCAAAACTAGATTGAAGGAGAAAAAGAAGAAGAATATTTTATTTCAATTAATTGCCCTGAAGGTCATAAACATATTGATGTAACAGAATAACCTTATAATTTGAGATTAAAACAAATAACATTCGATAAAATCAAGTGATGTATAACTTTTTAATTAAATATTTAAGCAGCTTAAGCTTTTATAATACACAATGCAAGGTTGTCTAGCCCAAAAGGTTTGGCATGTTTACAGTCCTTCCAGTGTTAGCAGCAAGTAATATAGAAGTGTGGTATCCTAGAATGTAAATGGAAATTTGAACAGGAAGTTTTCAAGATAAAAGATAAAAAGATGTTGCTCTATAGAATATCTATTAACCCAAAAGCAAAAACACATAAAGATGTACAGTTATGGAATATCCAATGATATTTATTCAGTTTCTATGAAACATATTTTTATGTTTTCAAATATGATCTGTATTTGTTTATAAATCAATATTTTGCATGGAAACAAGGAGGATTTTTATTGTTTGTTTGTGAAAACAAGTTTCATGTGTCAAATAATATGTGTATAGAACATTGTCTATCATCCTCAAATTTCATGTTTAATTTCATTAAGCATGCTTTTTCATTAGTTTTAATTACAATTAAGAACATAAAACAGCAATATACATCTGAGAAAAGCTATTGCATGTCTGATAGAATTTAAAAAATTAATTATGAAACTTTTTTGTGTGTTTTAATTATGATTAATTGCTTTATTGGTAAAGTGTTGTCTGCATGAAATGAAAATTGAAAATTTTATTCAATAGATTTGTAGCTTTATGCTTTACTGCTCTTCGGCTAATATCCCAACATGCTACAAGTACTTTACAAACTCAAAGCCATTGGGTGCTTATTTGCATCTCACATTGAGGGCTTCAGCACTGGCAGAGCTATTTTGTCAATATAACAGAACTTATAATGAACAACTGTCATACAAGTGGGAGGTTTAGCTAGCTATAAAACCAGGTTAAATTACCATTTTCTTGGAAAATGCCTGTTCCAAGTCAGGAACATGGCAGTTGTTTTTCACTTGTTCCATTGAAATGATTGCATTTGCTTTTTGTCAGTTTAAATGGACTTCCTCTTTTTGCCTTGGAGTTCAGTATTTTTGTTATACTTTTTCACACCTCACTCTAGGTTCAATTAAGACGGTCCCAAGCAGTCCTGTGCGATCTTCAAACAAAAAGAGCTGATAAAAAAAGAAAATAATACTTTATTAATTTTATGCATCCAAAGCAATTTCTGGATTTACCTTCATCAGGAACACTCAAAAAAGCCATTTTTGTCAAGCTTGTGATATTTATTTAGTGAAAGCAAGACAAAGCGATCCTAGATGTTAAAGTTTTTTTGGACATCAATAACTTTGTCAAACATACATGGAATTTTATGAAATTGGGACAGAAGCTTGTTTAAGACCAAAATACAGTACCAGGGCAAAATTTTGAAAATATTTATTTTCATTTTCCCCTATTTTACTAATAAATGGACTTAGTTTTTTTTACAGTTTACTTCAGATTTTGTCCGAGCTTAAAGTTTTTCAGTCATCAATAATTTTGTCAAACCTTCATGGAATTTTATAAAATTTGGATAGAAGCTTGTTTATGACCAAAAGACAGTATCTAGAGCAAAATTTGGCAAATATTTATTTTCATTTTTCCGTATTTTACTGATGAATGGACTTAGTATTTTTACAGTTAACACTCAGGCTCAGTCTGAAGTTAAAAGTTTTTCAGTCATCAATAACTTTGTCAAAGCTTCATGGAAATTTATGGAATTTGGACAGAGGCTTGTTTATGACCAAAATATAGTATCCAGAGCAAAATTTTGGAAATATTTATTTTCATTTTTCCGTACTTTACTGATAAATGGACTTAGTTTTTTTACAGTTAACAAGTAGATACAGTCTGGGGTTAAAGTTTGTTACACATCAATTACTTTGTCAAACCTTCTTAGAATTTTATGAAACTTTGGCAGTAGCTTTTTAATGATTAAGAGATAATGTCTGAAGTAAACCTCTGAAAATATATTTTTTCATTTTTAGTATTTTTCTGATTGATGGACTTCATATTTTACAGTTAACATTTAAAGACAGTCTAGGATAATGATAGATTTATAAACCTTAATGGATTGTTATGAAACTTGTACAGAAGCTCATCTTCAAGACCATAAAATAGCATCAGAAGAAAAATTTGCTGATAAATGGACTCACTTTTTAAGTCAACATTTCACTTTAACACTGACAGCAGTAATCACAGGCAAACACAGGGTTGCGTGGAACCCCTTATGATTTTTTTTTTAAAATCCAAGGAGGTATAAGATATTTATAGAAATGCATTACTTATTTGTCGGTTAAAATGTAAATAAATAAGCATCAGAGAAAAAAAATATAGTCCTAACTACTGTAGAAAAAAACCCAACTGAAGTCAATTTACTCAGAGGTCTATTGTAGTTTTATTTTGTACACTCACAGTTGTTTATCTTTTGATTGTTTTTCTTTTTTAACATGGCTATGTGTCAGTTTTCTCTTGATTTATCAGTTTGAATGTCACTTTGGTATCTTTGGTCTCTTTTACCAGTATTAAAAAAATTGTCTATTTTTGTATCATTATAGTATTTTGATAGCTACATGTAATTTATACTTTAAATAGATCAATCAATCATAGACATGTGTGTCTGTTGTGTGTAATATCAACATTGATAATCTGTTTATTCCACTGCCATCTTAGAATTTTATGTGTTAAAGTTATTACAATTGATTTTTTAGCTTTCAGAATAGAAAAAAACACCTTCTGTTTACAGAAAACTAAATTCTTCAAGCCATTATTAGTTAGAATATCCCCCTTTTGAGTTTTCTTTTATTTTTCAGATATTATTTTGAATGTCATATAAATATTGGACATAAAGACATAAGCCATAAGACATTTTATTTCACTAAAGCCCCCACATGGGGTATGTTAGTACAACATTTTTAACAAACAATAAAAGTGTGAACATATATACATTAGAACAACATGGTAAACAAAGGTGCAATAATAGTATATATAATTGATACTGGTAATTTTTGAAATCACAAAACATTTTCTGAGTTATTTCCCTTGGTGTACTCATTTTTATTTTATTTTATTTTTTCAGGTAAGACTTTGTGTATGATGAAATAGTAAGGTAGGATTTATATATGATGTTAATAAGAGTAAAAAAAAACATTAATGTGTGTGAAAATGTTTAATATAATGTTGATGATATAATCATGACGAAATAAACTAAGATCTTGTTTTACTCAAGATATATATGCTTGATTCATTCAAACAAGGTGTGCAGAGTGTCCAGATACCATAAATATTGACATTGTTTATATATATATATATGCACATTTTCAACAATGTTTTCCTCGCATCGAGTATGTAAATAGTCAACGGTACAAAAATACTTCCCTGGGAGGACTGTACTTTACCGGAAGAAGTAGAAGATATATAAAGAGATGTGAACATGCTTGTGATGCAAATTTAAAAAGTCCTTAGATCTCACACCTATTCATTTCCATGGCTTTCTCATTTCCTTCTATCAATGTTGATGAGTCTGTTGAGTATAATTTGTGGAACTTTGGTTTTTAAATGTTCATAACATCCATTTTGATAATAAAATAGATGTCTGGTAAAAGAGTAAGTAGTTATCAATACAATGCTCTGGAGAAAACCAGATTTTTACTTTTCAGTTTTAAAAACATTTATAAGACAAGAAATGGCATTGCCATTTCAAAATATATATAGTTTTTTATATAGACTAGACCGTTGGTTTTACCGTTTGAATGGTTTTACACTAGTACTTTTGGGGCCCTTTATAGCTTGTTGTTCGGTGTGAGCCAAGGCTCCGTGTTGAAGGCCGTACATTGACCTATAATGGTTTACTTTTATAAATTGTTATTTGGATGGAGAGTTGTCTCATTGGCACTCACACCACATCTTCCTATATCTATATCCCCCTTTTCCATTTACCCAAACTTGGAATATGATATAAAATTTGTTACTTATATCATAAACCGAGTGGTCTATACAGTTCATCTAGGGTGGAAGTTGAGCGATTGGAATTTGAATCGACTTGGATTGCATGTTTTCATGCTGAAGTTAGTGGTTCTCTTTGGGCACTCCAGCTTCTTCTACCAACAAAAACTGGTTGCCAAGTCACATACCCTATAGTTCTGAAAGTGGCGTTAATCAATCAATCAATCAAGGTTTCTTATGTGTCTTAGAATTGTGGCTGTAAGTTTGCTATACATTATGTTCTATTTCTTAATTTATTATCCTGTTTTAGACATTACCTCCCCCTGTTACTATAGCCACTTATAAATTAGTGTATAGGAGTCTTGATCAAATGAAGCCTAACTTGGATGATATAAAGTGGGTTTTTTTGGTCATAGAATTGACCAAAGAAAGACAAGAATTATCAAACTTTGTATTTACAATCCAACAGTGAAAAAATTGTACCCTCAAAACATCTGTTTATGTTACTTTATGTCAAGCCAGGATCGAACTTGATATTATATTTTTTTTCAAAGAAAATATTGGTTTTGAGATTTGACTGTAGAATTGTAACAAAATGTCTTTCATATTCCGGGAGATTTTGACTAGAATTGTAACAGAATGTCTTTTACTTTCTTGGAGATTTGACTGTAAAATTGTAACAAAATGTCTTTCATATTCTGGGAGATTTGACTAGAATTGTAACAAATTATGTCTTTCATATTCTGGGAGATTTGACTGTAGAATTGTAACAACATGTCTTTCATATTCTGGGAGATTTGACTGTAGAATTGAAACCAAATGTTGTTCATATTCTGGGAGGTTTATAACAAATGACAAATTTTACCATTTTCATACGCCCGTTTACGGGACGTATTATGGTAAACCGTTGTCCGTCCGTCAGTGTCCGTCCGTCCATCGTCAACATGTTGGACAATAACTCAAAAACCCTTGAACCAATTTGCATGAAACTTTGGTGAATTGATTATATCTATTGGTGTGAGCTCCCTTTCGATTTTTATGAATTTTTGATTTTACATTTCCGAGTTATGGGGTTTTATTCATTAAAAAAGGGGGATTTTCCAGTTTTCAGACAATAACTCAAAAATGCTTTGAGCAGTTTTCATGAAACTTTGGTGAATTGTTTTTATCTATTGAGGTAAACTCCCTTTTGATTTTAATAAATTTTAGATTTTATGTTTCTGAGTTACAGGATTTTATTCATAAATAAAATGCTCCGCAGGGCGCAGCTTGATACGACCGCAGAGGTCGAACCCTGAACAGTTGGGGCAAGTATGGACACAACATTCAAGCTTGATACAGCTCTGAATTTGGATTGTGATTGACTATTTGACACAGCATAGGTTTCTGACACAGAATGAATGTGGTCTAAGAACTTAAAAATTTTAAATTGGACATTCACCTATTATGGTCCAATATCCAAAATCTAAATACATGGTTAGATTCAGCATATCAAAGAACCCTAAGAGTTTAATTTTTGATGAAATCAAACAAAGTTTAATTTTGGACCCTTTTGACCTCAATGTGGACAAAGTTGATAACGGGGCCCAAAAATCAAAAATCTAAATACATGGTTAGATTCAGCATATCAAAGAACCCCATATATTCAATTTTTGTTGAAATCAAACAAAGTTTAATTTTGGACCCCGATTTGGACCAACTTGAAAACTGGGCCCATAATCAAAAATTTAAAGACATGTTTAGATTCAGCATATCAAAGAACCCTAAGAATTCAATTTTGTTAAAATCAAATTAAGTTTAATTTTGGACCCTTTGGACCTTAATGTAGACCAATTTGAAAACAGGACCAAAATTAAGAATCTAAATACATGGTTAGATTCAGCATATCAAAGAACCCCATATATTCAATTTTGTTGAAATCAAACAAAGTTTAATTTTGGACCCCAATTTGGACCAACTTGAAAACTGGGCCCATAATCAAAATCTAAATACATGATTAGATTCAGCATATCAAAGAACCCCATATATTCAATTTTAGTTGAAATCAAACAAAGTTTAATTTTGGACCCTTTTGACCTCAATGTGGACAAAGTTGATAACGGGCCCAAAAATCAAAAATCTAAATACATGGTTAGATTCAGCATATCAAAGAACCCAATATATTCAATTTTGTTGAAATCAAACAAAGTTTAATTTTGGACCCGATTTGGACAAACTTGAAAACTGGGCCCATAATCAAAATTTAAAGACATGTTTAGATTCAGCATATCAAAGAACCCTAAGAATTCAATTTTGTTAAAATCAAATTAAGTTTAATTTTGGACCCTTTGGACCTTAATGTAGACCAATTTGAAAACGGACCAAAAATTAAGAATCTAAATACATGGTTAGATTCAGCATATCAAAGAACCCCATATATTCAATTTTGTTGAAATCAAACAAAGTTTAATTCTGGACCCCAATTTGGACCAACTTGAAAACTGGGCCCATAATCAAAATCTAAATACATGATTAGATTCAGCATATCAAAGAACCCTAAGAATTCAATTTTGTTAAAATCAAACTAAGTTTAATTTTGGACCCTTTGGACCTTAATGTAGACCAATTTGAAAACGGGACCAAAAAATTAAGAATCTAAATACACGGTTAGATTCGGCATATCAAAGAACCCCAATAATTCAATTTTTGATGAAATCAAACAAAGTTTAATTTTGGACCCTTTGGACCTCAATGTGGACCAATTTAAAAACGGGGCCCAAATTCCAAAAACTTAATACACGGTTAGATTCAGCATATTAAAGAACCCCAAGAATTCAAGAATAAAACCCCATTGAAATTGGTCAAGAATTATAAGCAATTTATACAAAGTATCTTCTTTTGCACAATACTGTGCAATTGAATATTTCTTGCAATTGCGCAATACTGTGCAATTGAATATTTCTTGCTATTGTGCAATACTGTACAATTGACAATTTCTTCCTATTGTGCAATATTGTGCTATTGGATATTTCTTGCTATTGCGCAATACTGTGCAATTGAAGATTTCTTGCTATTGCGCAATACTGTGCAATTGAAAATTTCTTGCTATTGCACAATACTTATTATATAATAATTTACACATCCTGTTTGGTGTTTATCTCCTGCCATATCATTATTATTTGCTTTTAAATATAAATCAGAAATAACCAACTTAAAAGGAAAATTTTAAAGAAAAAAAAAGGAAAAAAGGAAGAAAAGGAAAAAAAAATCCCCCATTTTTGAACCCCTTATGATTCATCACCCCAAACTCAATCCCAGCCTTCAATGAGGTATGGTACCTTGCAGTACAATTTAAGAGATCCATACATTTAAACACAAGTTATTGTCTGGAAACTAGAAAATGCTTATTTTGGCCCCTTTTGGCCCCTAATTCCTAAACGTTTAGGGCAATTACCCCAAACTCAATTCCAGCTTTCCTTTGTGATATGGAACCTTGTAGTACAATTTCAGAAAGATCCATACACTTACACACAAGTTATTGTCCTGAAACTAGAAAATGCTTATTTTTGCCCTTTTTGGCCCCTAATTCCTAAAATTTTGAGGCAATTACCCCAAAATCAATCCCAGCATTCCCTTTGTGATATGGAACCTTGTGGTACAATGTCAAAGAGATTCATACACTTACACACAAGTTATTGTCTGGAAGTTACAAAATGCTTATTTTGGCCCTTTTGGCCCCTAATTCCTTAACTGTTGGTACCATAACCCCAAAATCAATCCCAACCTTCCTTTTGTGGTATTGAACCTTATGGTAAAATTTCCTGGAGATCCATTTACTTAAACTAAAGTTAGAGTGCGAAAACCAATGTGTCTTTGGACGACGACGCCGACGACGACGCCAATGTCATACCAATATACGACCACAAAAATTTTTTTGCGGTCGTATAAAAAGGGGTAATTTTCCAGTTTTCAGACAATAACTTAAAAATGCTTTGAGCAGTTTTCATGAAACTTTGGTGAATTGTTTTTATCTATTGAGGTAAACTCCCTTTTGATTTTAATAAATTTTAGATTTTATGTTTCTGAGTTACAGGGTTTTATTCATAAAAAAGGGGTAATTTTCCAGTTTTTAGACAATAACTCAAAAATGCTTTGAGCAGTTTTCATGAAACTTTGGTGAATTGTTTATATCTATTGAGGTAAACTCCCTTTCAATTTTTATAAATTTTAGATTTTACGTTTCTGAGTTATGGGATTTTATTCATAAAAAAGGGGGATTTTCCAGTTTTCAGACAATAACTCAAAAATGCTTTGAGCAGTTTTCCTGAAACTTTGGTTTATATCTATTAAAATAACCTCCCTTTAGTTTTTTTTATAAATTTCTGATATGACATTGAGGAGTTATGGAACTTTATTCTTTGAAAAAGCGATGGGCGTATCATGTGCTCATGGCGCAGCTCTTTATTTTTTCATTTTGCATATTATCTTGAAAATAATTATAGATAGAGACAAACTTAAAAAGCAAAAATGATCAGCAAGACAAGTTCTACTATAAAGTCTGAAAGTTGATATCGTCAGTCGACTCCTTATTAGAGTTATTGCCCTTTGATGACTATTTTTACCAATTTTTTGCGTTTTTGCCTTATATCTTAAAAATTCTAATAGATAGATTTTAACTTAAATAAAGCAAAAATGATCAGCAAGGCAAGGTCAACAATTGAGGCAATTTGGTGGAAATTGTCCGATGACTCATTATTGGAGTTATTGCCCTTTAATGACGATTTTTACCATTTTTTTTTGCGTTTTGCCTAAAGAGACACTTTAAATCACAAAAAAGATCCACAAGGCAAGATCTACTAACAAGTAAAATTTTGCCAATATACTTAGTAGATTATCACTCTTTATAGGAGTGATTGCCCTTAAATGAGGAATTTTTAGCTCACTGGGGCCCTTTGGGCCCCATGTGAGCTTATGCCATCACTTGGCGTCCGTCGTCGTCCGTCGTCTGTTGTAGTCGTCTGTCGTCGTCGTTGTCTGTCGTCGTCTGTCGTCGTAAACTATTTAAAAAATCTTCTCCTCTGAAACTACTGGGCCAAATACCTTCAAACTTTAACTAAATGTTCCTTAGGGTATCTAGTTTATAAATTGTATCCGAAGTTTTGATCCATCGACAAACATGGCCGCCATGGCTAAAAATAGAACATAAGGGTCAAATGCAGTTTTGGGCTTATATCGCAAAAACTAAATCGTTTAGAGCAAATGTGACAGGGGAAAAATTGTTTAATTGGTCAAGATCTATCGGCTCTGAAATATTCAGATGAATCGAACAACCCATTGTTGGGTTGCTGCCACTGAATTGGTAGTTTTAACAAAATTTTGCAGTTTTTTGTTATTATTTTGAAAATTATTATAGATATATATATAAACTGTAAGCAGCAATAATGTTCAGCAAAGTAAGATCTACAAAAAAGTTAATATGACCATAATTGTCAATTGACCTCTTAAGGAGTTATTGCCCTTTAAAGACAATTTTACACAATTTGTTCATCAAGTTTGCTAACATTTAAAAATCTTCTCCAGTGAAACTACTGGGCCAATTACCTTCAAACTTTAACTAAATGTTCCTTAGGGTATTTTGTTCATAAATTGTATCCGAAGTTTGTATCCATCGACAAACATGGCCCCATGGCTAAAAATAGAACATAAGGGTCAAATGCAGTTTTTGGCTTATATCTCAAAAACTAAATCTTTTAGAGCAAATGTGACATGGGGTTAAATTGTTTAATTGGTCAAGATCTATCGGCCCTGAAATTATCAGACGAATCGAACAACCCATTGTTGGGTTGCTGCCACCGAATTGGTAGTTTTAACAAAATTTTGCAGTTTTTTGTTATTATTTTGAATATTATTATAGATATATATAAACTGTAAGCAGCAATAATGTTCAGCAAAGTAAGATCTACAAAAAAGTTAAGATGACCAAAATTGTCAATTGACCCCTTAAGGAGTTATTGCCCTTTAAAGACAATTTTACACAATTTGTTCATCAAGTTTGCTAACATTTAAAAATCTTCTCCTCTGAAATACAGGTGAGCGATTCAGGCTCTTGAGAGCCTCTTGTTTTTATCCTCTTTTGTGTTTTGAGCAAAAACTAAAGAAGATAGAGAGAAACTCAACAGACTTAATGGAAAGAGTTCCATATGGCACCCCCACGGAATAAACTGTAATACATTATTATGTTCTTTTAGTATGGTGGGGGTGCCATATTGAACTCTTACCGACTTAATGATCAGCCATACAAGATCAACAAAACAGAGATTTTTGTCATGAGTTCTATTCTCTTCTACAATGTTGGAGAGTGTACTTTGTTGAATATGCACATTCACCAAGGTGAGCAACACAGGCTCTTTAGAGCCTCTAGTTTTATAAGCAAAATCCTCTCCTCCGTTATTTAAAGCAACAGTGACTTGTTGGAAGTAGAGTTTTTGTTTGTACAGTGGTATTTAGTTAAATACCAACAGTTGACAATATCTGGGATGAATCATCAGGTCATAAAAAGTTAATATGGCTCATTATTAATGGTCAGTAATGATTCTCAGGACAATTGTCAATACTGGACACATCTGCTGGTCAGTTATATTGACATGGTGATGTGTTGATGTTATTAGTCTCGAATTATAGTCTAAATAAGGACACTGGATGATAATCATTATTCTGATATTTGTTTTGAAGCTGAAGGTTAGGACAAGGGAATGTTACATGAAAAATTAGGACAAACTTTTAAAGGGCAGTGGGTAGTTGTTTCATATGTGAAAAAAAAAACCAAAAACAAATACAGAAATGTTATATAATTTTTTCATTCAAAAAATCTTTTCATTTTGTTGACTTTAAGTAAAACTAACAATCTTGATTGGACAGAGCTTTAATGCGTCACCATTGTATATTGATTTTGAAATAGGACGTTTATATAAAATATAAATATATACTTTTTTTTGTTAAATCATTTCAAATTTCTCACATGCAGAAGTGTTTATGCACACACAAATATGAATAAAAGAAGATGTTGGACAGAAACTATTTGTTCACAATTTTAAAGACACAAATTTTGTCCAGAATTAAAGATTCTAAATGATTGATGATAAGTCATTGAATTTTTGGCCATATTATTTTTCGAATGTTTTTTTAGGTTATAATTGTTGGGTGGCTGTCTTATTGACATGTACTTAGGTAAATGTCCTTTAAACTTATTTATTTGAGCCATGCATTTGGTAACATTAGAAATTTTTCCTGTTAGATATTATAT
The DNA here is from genome assembly GCA_017311375.1 of Mytilus coruscus. NCBI lineage: Eukaryota > Metazoa > Mollusca > Bivalvia > Mytilida > Mytilidae > Mytilus > Mytilus coruscus. The sequence continues at coordinate 85,874,445 of CM029603.1, forward strand.
ATATTTGATATTGATTTTTATGGAATAAAACTTTAAGTTTTAAGTACATTAATTTGCTATTCTTTATGATGAACAAGGAATCCTTTGGTTTTTAATTAACTGAGATAAATGTGTCATCTCACTCATCTGTTGAACTTCATCATTACAACCTAATTAGTCTTTTAATCCTTGTAAATTGCCTTGTGGACAGGGATAGCCTAGAACTGCTGTAGATGAGGTCTGTCTTGGACAATGAAAGTGGTCAGTGATCATAAGATCTATAATACTGGACATCTGTCTTGACCAATAAAATGGACAATTGATCAACTTTAACTTTCTGTTAATAAGTTAATAATTGATTTCAGTTAATTGAATTTTGTTCCAGAGAAAATGACACATATATATTGGTATTCGGAGCCCTTGAGGAAACCCAATGAGTTTAGAAAAAAATAGAAGCCTGAAAATCTGAAATCTGTAGCCAGAAACTACTGTTTTGTGAAGTAAGGCTTAAAATTTCTGGAAATTGAACAGAAAGAACTGCAATGAGAAATTACATGCAGTACTTGATTTTTTATTTTTATGATTCCACTGATTTATATAAATATATATATATAGAGAAAATATGACCTGAAGGAATTGTATGATGATATATTTCATAAATATTGTCTAACTGTAAATCATCTGTCTACCAAAATAATTTTTTGTATTGAGTCCTTCCCCTCTTTCTGTTGGATTTTGTTTTTAGTTTATTTTTTGAGAATTGAAAATAAGTTTTATCGGAACTTGATTAGATTTTCTGTTGTTTTTTTTTTTAGAAATAAACAAATGGTAAGAAAGGCAGCTACCAAACAACAATGAAAATATTTACCTGCAAACTTAATGTCTGTTCACCTTTTTGTTATGCTATGGTATTACTTGAAAAAAATTGTAAGTGACTCAGTGAAAAAACAATACAGCATTTTCAAAGATGCTTTCATTAAAAATGTAATTTAGCAGACAAAACTGTTGCTCTCGGCTAGAAAAATCAAATTCCTATGGAAAGTGAAATTAACACATTGGATGATTCATCTGTTGATTAAGGCACTTCTTCATTTGACAAAATACCCATAATTGGTCTAAATTGACAACCGTGCAGCAAATAGCTCTGCCGTGCACTGGACGTACAAGCGCTTAGAGTAATATTAATGAACCAATTTCCCTTTGTAAATCATCTTTTTGATTCAATTAAAAGATGTGGAGCATATTTCTGCTGTCATTTTTTTGTCATTTTATAGCGGTCATTTGATGTTTATTATGAATTTTTTATGGAGGAACTTTTGTAAAAATGGAAAATCTGCTTAAAATTGGATTAGTAGTTGTGAAGAAATATGTGATATTGGTGATTTTGACATAATTGATGCCAGAAAAATGAACCAAAATGTAGATTAATGTTAATGGACGTTAGAGGCTTTGACACTGGAAGATAATTGTCAAAAGAGAATTTTTCAAGTTTGCAGTAGGATTTTGATATCTTGCAGTGCATTTTTATAAAAGTACAGTATTTTGGATTTTTAATAAATCAAAATTATGTTTTATTCAGAAAATGCTTATGAAGTCAGGATGACAAAATGAAAGTGATTTAAGTGTAACTTAATTTTTCTTGTTTTGTGATGCAGATAACTGTCATAGAATAGAATAAAAATTCCTGGGATTTGTAATTAAATGAGACGAAAAAATTAAAACATCTGTGTTGCATCAGTTTTTATTAAAATTGTACTGAGAAAAAATAAAAATTAAGTTTTACTATGAGTTTTATGAAATGGGAACATTATTAGATGTTTTGGAGAAAATGTTGAAATTAATTTGTAAGGATTCGTCAATAAGAAGAGTGCACGTCACAAAAAAGGTTAGTTTAGATGTTGTAATATTTCATGAATGTTGATAAAAGGAGATGTGTGTGAACTTCCATGAGAGTACAGTTCATGAATGTTGATAAGAGGAGATGTGTGTGAACTTCCATGTTGATAAGAGGAGATGTGTGTGAACTTCCATGTTGATAAGAGGAGATGTGTGTGAACTTCCATGTTGATAAGAGGAGATGTGTGTGAACTTCCATGAGAGTACAGTTCATGAATGTTGATAAGAGGAGATGTGTGTGAACTTCCATGTTGATAAGAGGAGATGTGTGTGAACTTCCATGAGAGTACAGTTCATGAATGTTGATAAGAGGAGATGTGTGTGAACTTCCATGTTGATAAGAGGAGATGTGTGAACTTCCATGTTGATAAGAGGAGATGTGTGAATTTCCATGTTGATAAGAGGAGATGTGTGTGAACTTCCATGTTGATAAGAGGAGATGTGTGTGAACTTCCATGAGAGTACAGTTCATGAATGTTGATAAGAGGAGATGTGTGTGAACTTCCATGTTGATAAGAGGAGATGTGTGTGAACTTCCATGTTGATAAGAGGAGATGTGTGTGAACTTCCATGTTGATAAGAGGAGATGTGTGTGAACTTCCATGTTGATAAGAGGAGATGTGTGTGAACTTCCATGAGAGTACAGTTCAACCCACACAATGAAAGTTCACCAAAAATAAGTTACATCTTACAATTTGACATCAAACTTTCATTGTCCTGAACATGCATGAAATATTTGCCACTGGACATTAAAACAAGAAATTATTTTAAATTCTGGAAAATTGATGAGAAATGCTTGATGAAAACTAACCTAATTAAGGTGGGTTAGTTAGTGCATACTGAAATATTAGTAAAAGTAAAATGGGCACATGGCTTAAACCCTATTTAAGTAAAAGTAAAATGGGCACATGGCTAACCCTATTTAAGTAAAAGTAAAATGGGCACATGGCTAACCCTATTAGTAAAAGTAAAATGGGCACATGGCTAACCCTATTAGTAAAAGTAAAATGGGCACATGGCTAACCCTATTTAGTAAAAGTAAAATGGGCACATGGCTAACCCTATTAGTAAAAGTAAAATGGGCACATGGCTAACCCTATTTAGTTGGGTTTATCTAAGTTTTCGTCATAAATTTCTAAGTAATTTTCCAGAATTTAAAATTATTCCAGATTCAAATAATTGCTTGTTTTAAGCAACCAACAATCAATCAATCAAACTTGGAATCAACCATAAAAAAAAAATCAATAAAAACACAGTAACATCCACTTAAGGTATTCTTTCCTTATTTTTCGAGATTTAAAGTAGATTAAAAATTGTTAGATCTGGAATATGGGAATAACCACCTGATAATCTTGTTATCTGTTTTTTAAGAATGAGATTTTTTGTTTGAGATAGAGTGAGGAAAGTCCTTCTAATTACAGTTGAGCCTTCTATTATAGCTAATCTCACTGGATATAGAGTGATTTGGAAAACAATTTATTTTTACACCTGATTTCTTAGCAGACATATTTTCTACTGAACTATATTGAGTTATCTCCCTTTCATTAATTCATAGAAATTTTCAGTGACTGATTATTTGGTTGAATCATTTGCAGTTGAAATTGTTTGATGACCCCTAACAAAGTCATATTGTGGTAGTGAAGCTCACTGTAAACTGTTTGCTATTCTAATTTCTTAGTTAAACAGGAGATTTCTCCCTAGGTTAATTTATGCCTAAGTTTTTAGGAGAATTTAAAATGAAAGTGCAAAAAGTTAATGACTTAGTGCTTAATATTACTAACCATTCAAGATTCAAGAATAAATTTCATAAGAATTCAAATAGAAATAAGAATAGCAAACAGTTTACAGCTTCACTGAAATAAACACTGAAATACCTGATTCACCAGTCTAACCAAAGAAAATTAGTACATGTACAATGTCAAATAGTTATTATAAACAACAGTTATTGCAACCAAAACAACACATGAACAGAACACTAAGTTTACTGTAATGTTGTTTTGGTTTTCCAATTAAAAAAAATTCTCAGCTTTATTATATATATACTGTCCATCTGTGAAGGTTTGGGAGCAAGAAGACAGGTGGGAAAGGGCACATGTGATATATATATATATATTTTTCCTTCTTGTTTATATGATCCGTTCATCCTATTTCGACTCTTTAAAATTCAAGAGTCTATCCTAAATTGAGGTAAATTATATGGCCTTCCAAAGACCGTTTCGATCCCTAACATCACTGAAGAGACATTAATCGTCAAAATCCGGATATGGTGTACAAATTTTTGAACCTCATGTTTGTGGTATATCATCTTTTTCCGCAAGTTTATTGTTTTCTTTTTGGTATTAAATTAATATTAAGATCCATTTTGTTACATCTGGTGATCAATTTATTTGGCAATCGCCAATGGTAGTCAGCAGGGTTTAAGAACATCCGTTGTTCGACCTGTTAGTCAAATGCATTTTGTTAAAATATACTTTTTCACTTTTTTGGTCTTTTGGAAAATGTTGTTTGTGCTGTATTTAGACCCCTCTACAACGAAATTTGTTTTGCATGCACACGTATAAAAATTGTGGTTATATATATATATATAATATAAATTGAATATTACATGAGAGTGTACACTATAAATTGAATATTACTTGAGAATGTACACTATAAATTGAATACTACATTAGAGTGTACACTATAAATTGAATACTACATTAGAGTGTACACTATAAATTGAATACTACATGAGAGTGTACACTATAAATTGAATATTACATGAGAGTGTACACTATAAATTTATAAATTGAATACTACATGAGAGTGTACACTTCACTTTTTTCAAGAGGTTGTAACTTTCCTTAAGAGGAGCCATAAGTCCCAAGATGTGGGGCGTAATGGATCCAAACCTCTTATATGTTCTATAGTGACTTGTGGTTAAGTGGCAGTTTTAATTAGTGAAATGTTTTCTTCCGATTACAACATCTTTATGTACTCAGGCCTATATGTCATAATTATAAATAGACTGGTAATATTTCCCAAGTTATAATTATTGAACATTTCGTCTTCGTTAAGATTTTCTCCTCATAAAACCATGGCATCAAAGAATCTGGTAATACTTCACAAGTCTTTTTTCTTTATTGTAGTCACATTTTTTGGGAAAAGATGATCATTTCTAAACACATCAACACATTTGTGAAGTTGGTTCTTTATTACATGAAACATTTCAGCTATTGTACAAATTATATGGCATTATACCCTGTGGTTGTTTTGTTTGGAATTTAGTAAGAGTTATTTGCTGGACTAAAGTTATGATTTCTTGTTGGTAATTTTTCAAGTATTTTTAGCTATAAGTGCCAAGTAACAATCTTTTTACGTTGTAGCCAATCCTCATGAGCATTTTTGTACATTTTCTTGTTTGTTTTAATCACATTTTTTGTTTTCATTCTTGAGTACAAATAACTACTTTTCGGAAGGACACCGGTGAGATTTTCATTTTTCGTACTTTTATAGCATCCAAATGTCGGACTGACCAAGATAGGATTTTATTAAATACTTGATATGTATTTCCCTACTTTTCGATTGATGGAAAATGATCATTGACTTCAATTATCAAGGATTGTATGGATACCATGGACTGTATAAAGGTAGCATATATATATTTTTTTAATTTCGAAAACATTCTACTTTGAAGTTTTGAAATCTTAATTTTCATTGTGAAATTTCTTGAAATTTAATTTCCACAAATGAGTGACGAGTGACACTGCCCAGCCACACATCATTATCACAAAATGATACTGTGAACTTTTAATTAAATTTATGTGAAAAATGTGACTTTTATTACTGGATTAAAAAATATAGTTATAAACATTTACAGCTTATAAGATTTTGATTGTAGAAACAGATACTTAATATAATATACCAAAAAAAAAAATAAAGAGACATATATTTTAGAAATGATTTATGTGTTATAGTACCAGACATCAGATTTCAGAGTATGGGAAAATATGGGGATTGAAATTTTCTCAGATTCTAGAATTTTATCATTTTGGGATTAAATATAATTTTGCTGAATCAGATATGTGGACAGTAAATAGGACACTGACTCACTCATTAGAACTTTCGCCTATCCTGAAGTATCCATTTGGTATTGATGATGAAATTGATTTTATGAATGAATCAGCTGACTGAAGGGGAATCCCCTAATTCCATGACCTGCTGTGATCTTAATTATCCTCAATCAATATTCCATATCAAGTTACATCATTGGACTTTGTAGTATATGTGGTCACTGGCCTGGGATAATGAACTGACCATTGACCATATGGTTTTCCTAGTTTAAGTGTAAACAGAAGTTGTAAAATGGACTGCAATGTTTGGGTTTATTAAGAGTTTTATTGAGAGATGTTTAGTAAACAATTCCAGTTTGGAGATTTTGAAATTATTGATCAGTGAGAATTTAATTATCTGCATTTAGTGAGGAGGGATTATAAATTATTTAAGGATAAATATTTTCATGATTTTACGAACAAACTAAATTCAAGTTAACTGTGGTTAAGAAAATGTTTGTGAAATGAAAGTGTGTTTTAAATGCAAAAAGAAAATAGTGTTATAATTGAATATTTCGACGAAAAGTAAATATTTATGGATTTAATGGAGAATTATCAAAGGATTACATTTCATTGTGAAACAAATATTTGGAGAAAAATTATTAAGTAATTACTGACGAGATTACAGTGAGAAAGATGAAAGGCTTACCCAAATACTTTGAAAGCATAAAGGTAAGGTTAGTTTACTGATGAAACAGCATTTATGATCTGTCTAATGGGCATGTCTTATAGGAATTATAGTTTGGGCTCCACGCTGTCAGTCACAGTGTTGTCCATTTATTACAAAGCAGGGTATTCACATTATCACATTAGCATGTTATCTTCCCCAGGTATTATGATATGTATGTAATATTTGCTGCTTGACATTAAATGCCCATCAGTCAATTGATCTGTCCTACAATTTATATATTTTTAGTGAGAGAAATTTATAGAAAGGAAGAGAGTACTGTAAATTCAGAAAAAATATTGTGTGCATTTATTATTGCGATTTTGGGAGACTCTACAAAAATGGAAGATTTAATATTGCGGTATTATAAAACCTATACAGATATATGCATCAGATAGCCAATTCTTATTATTGTGATACCAAGTTTCATTATTCACCTTAATAAAAACCTTGAAATAATTTCTGAATTTACAGTATTGCTCTAGATAGTAGAACAAAATCTGACTGAGAATGGTCCAGTAAGTAGGAGAAAACATGGTCTTTTTGTGGAATAGTTTATGTCATTTATCACCAGAAGGCAGTGGACAGATGGCCCTAGCCAGGATGTCTGTGAGGATCTGACTTTGATAGTCTTTAAGATATTTTTAGGTTTCAGTGTGGGGTTTGTTCCTTTCCTAACACCCACTCCCCCAGCTTTGGTAGTGAAAGGTTTAATCCATTTTCATTGTAATTATTTTGAAAACATTTAAATATCTGTACAAGACAGACAGACTGTTTAATTTTCATAAAGGAAAACATTTTAATAAATATTTTTTATAATATGTAATGAAAGCAATGGAATAACTGGTGATAAAAAAAAAATTCAGACTACAGAGATTGCTGTTGTATGGTTGCTGTCATCTGCTGTACTGTCCTATATTTTTTGGAAATTCCTGTTATATCCCTTTAATTCAATGTATTATCTTCTTGCATAAACATAAATATGTCACAATAGAAAAAAATCTGGGATCCATATGCATAAAATTAATTCAGCTGCTCAAGTTTGAGGTCCACATGTGACTTTCATAAATTTCTTTTATAATGCCTCTAACAGTCCCAGTCTCTCATGTCATGCATGTCAACTTCACAGAGGTCAACATGTGACCATCATAATTTCTTTAATTGCCTCCAACAGTCCCAGTCTCTCATATCTTGTGCCCCGTAAGAGGTCAACATCTGACCTTCATGATTTCTTTAATTGCGTCAGCCCCATCTCCCAAGTTGTGTTCTCAGAGATCAACATCTGATCTTCATAAATTCTTTAATTGCATCCCACTGTCCCAGTCTCACATGTCTTGTTCCCGGAGGTCAACATCTGGCCTTCATGATTTCTTTAATTGCCTCCAAAAGTCCCAGTCTCTCATGTCTTGTGCCCAGAGGTCAACATCTGACCTTCACGATTTCTTAAATTGTCTCCAACAGTCCCAGCCACTCATGTCTTGTGCCCAGAGGTCAACATCTGACCTTTATGATTTCTTTGATTACCTCCCACAGTCCCATCTCCAAAGTCGTGTCCAGTCACAGGACAACATCTGATCTTCATAAATTCTTTAATTGCCTCCCACAGTCCCAGTCTCCCATGTCTTGTGCTCAGAGGTCAACATCTGACCTTCATAATTTCTTTGATTACCTCCCACAGTCCTATCTCCCAAGTTGTGTCCAGTCACAGGACAACATCTCACCTTCCTGATTTCTTTAATCGCCTCCCACAGTCTCTCATGTTTTGTTCCCAGAGCTCATCATGTGACCTTTATAATTTCTTTAATTGCCTCCCACAGTCCCCGTCTCTCATGTCTTGTGCCCAGAGGTCATCAAGTGACCTTCATGATTTCTTTGATTACCTTCCACAGTCCCATCTCCTAAGTTGTGTCCTCAGAGGACAACATCTGACCTTCATGATTTCTTTAATTACCTCTCACAGTCCCTGAGTCTCTCATGTCTTGTTCACAGAGGTCATCGTGTGACCTTTATAATTTCATTAATTGCCTTCCACAGTTCCCTACTCTCATGTCTTGTGCCCAGAGGTCAACATCTGACCTTCATGATTTCTTTATTTACCTCTCACAGTCTCTGAGTCTCTCATGTCTTGTTCCCAGAGGTCATCGTGTGACCTTTATAATTTCTTAAATTGCCTCCCACAGTCCCCGTCTCTCGTGTCTTGTGTCCAGAGGTCAACATCTGACCTTCATGATTTCTTTAATTACTGTAAATTCAGAAATTATTGCGATGTTTTTATTATTGCGAAAAATGCGACAGGGTTATAATCGCAATAATAACTCGCATTTTGAAATTTTTTATATGAATTAAGCAGCATTTTTCTCAATATCGCAAAAATTAAAATCGCATTTTAGTCTAAAATGACAAAATCGCAATAACAAATGCATGCAATAATTTCTGAATTTACAGTACCTCTCACAGTCCCTGAGTCTCTCATGTCTTGTTCCCAAAGGTCATCATGTGACCTTTATAATTTCTTAAATTGCCTTCCACAGTTCAAGCCACTCATGTCTTGTGCCCAGAGGTCAACATCTGACCTTCATGATTTCTTTAATTGCCTCCTACAGTCCCATCTTCTAAGTTGTGTCCTCAGAGGACAACATCTGACCTTCATGATTTCTTTAATTGCCTCCCACAGCCTAAGTCTTCCAAAGTTATAGTACATTACCCTGAGAATTTGATCTATATAGTGGAAATCCCTAAAACTTTTTAAATATTTTTGGCTCAATTACTAAATTGTCTTCATTATTTTTTGTGATGTGTTCATTTTCATGGATTAAGTTGCAAAAGGCAAAAGTACAAATTTAACTGTTCAGAGAAATATAATTTTCTTATAAGCTCTTACAGAAGTATGCTGAATATCTTAAGAGCTCCAAATTTTTCCTGAATCAACAAGAATATATATGGTACCCATGATATACAGAATTCACTGTCTTAAAATGCTGAGATAACTATTAATATTCCCCCTGGTCAGTCCTAATCACCAGCTGTCCAACATAACTTACAATACAACATGAGATATACCTGATAACAAATTAGTGCCAGCAGGATTTACATACTCCCTGATGATAGGGAAATTGACCAATTAATGCTTTGTGTATTGGGGTCAGTTGGCAGTTATTTTGTTGGATAAATGTACTGTTGATTTGGTCAGGGCATTACAATTCACAGTTCAGTCTGTTATATATAGTTCACAATATAGGAGAGTTTAAGGGGTCTTAATTTCTGTCTAAATTTTTTGCCTATAATATTCTTCATTGCACCGCGTTATTCTCTATTTATTAATTTTTTTGCCTTTTATTCTCTATTATCCCATTTTTTTGCCTGTTAATTATTCTCTATTCTGTACCCCTTCGAGGCTCTCATTTTAAGACAACACATAATGGAGCCCAGAATTAAAACTGGTTTGAGGAAACTTAGACTCAGTATGAACAACTATGATGATGATGATATATTAAGAACTTCATTTGCTGTTTGACAATTGTTGAAGACCATTGTTTGGCATATGTCCAAAATCTCTTTTTATTCATGATTAAAAATCGACATTGAACTCATTTGAATTTTACTTTAACTGACCTTTATAAAGTTTGCATGAACTAACAATTTTCAACTCATGTCAATCCTACCTACAGACAATTAAGAGGCAATTGTACATTTTCTAATATTTCTATTTGCACATCTGAGGATTTACCTCAGAATACACATTGTTAATAACATTATTGCATGTTTAGATGTAATTTACAAGATAAAAACTAATCAATTATACAACAGCATGTTTAATGATAAGTATTGAAACATTCCAACCAAGTTTAATTACTACTGAACATGCAAAACATAAGTTTTGTGGTTTCTTTGAACCAGCAATGAGTTAAACCTGTATATAAAGATCAACCTCGGTAACAATAAAACTGACCTTACTAAATTAAGAGGACCTTTGAAATGAGGTTCAAAAAGTTATTACTACAGCACCGCAAGAAGAGGGTGACCAGTGACAAAAAAGGCTTCCCTTAAAAAAAGGTGATCTTTAAAGCAGGTTTTGACTGTATTTATGGGTAAATGGGAGATGTGGGGTTGAATGGTCTTCAGCAAAGACTAAACATTATATATGTATGCAGTATGTATACATCAAACTCTATATTGTCCTCAGTCTAGAAATGTAATGAATGAATATTACAGAGACTATCCAAGTTCTGCCATGGGAAAGACAACTACAGAATTAATTGAAGCATATACATACATGAAGGGGGGTTCAAAAGGAAGTCTTGCCCTATCATCAACACCTTGAAGAACAAAAACCTTGTTCCAGAAATAATAAATCAATGCTCTTTATAGCTTGCTGTTCGGTGTGAGCCAAGGCTCCGTGTTGAAGGCCGTACTTTGACCTATAATTGTTTGCTTTTTATACATCGTGACTTGGATGGAGAGTTGTCTCATTGGCACTCATACCACATCTTCTTATTTATATTTTTTTATGAAAAACGAATAAGTATAAGATAATTTAAGTCACTGGGTAATATGCCACAGCCAAGTACATTAATGTAGGTCAAGCTTAAAATATATTGCCTATAATAGCTCTTTATGTTAAATATTATTTAGATTGAACTGAACAGTTGCTGTTAAACTTATTAACACCTGAATGAGTTTTGGTGTAAAAATATTATTAGAATTGTTATTTTGCACAATTGCAAAGTTAGCTCAGGTGCTGAAACAAATGTTTCCTTTTTTTCCTGATACTTCGAGAAACAACTACAGATAAGTCCCACAACATTTGCCAAAAATCATATTGTCTTACTTTGATACTAAAATCATACCTGTATAAGTATCTCATTAAGGAATATCATCTGTTTAAGACAAAAGGAATTAAAATGTTATTAATGGATTTTTATTTATTTATCAGCTGTTTCTTAATTTCTTTTCTTTCTATTCTGGTATTTATACAGGTGCGTGTGTTATTTCAAACATTTCTTTGTACTTTAAAACTGGAGGAGTTATTTCCCTTTTTATATGAGCATTAAAATCAAAAGTTCAGAAAAACACCAAAAAGGGTGATGGATCAGAAGTTGACTAAAACTGGGTAGTATAAAAATAAAAAGATGTGGTATGATTGCCAATGAGACAGCTGAAGACTCCACCAGAGATCAAATGATGTAGAAGTTAGCAACTACAGGTCATCCTTACGACCTTGAACAAAGCCCATACCTCATAATCAGTCATCAGTGATTGTCTTCAGTAACATCTCTTTTTTATGCCCCCTCAACTGAAAGTTGGGGGGCTTATTGTTTACCCCTGTCCTTCTGTCTGTTGGTCCTTCCGCCTGTCTTTCCGTCCGTCCATCCCATTATGGGTATATAGTTATTCCAGATAACCCCACCCCCCCTACAGTTTGAATGCTAGGAAGTTTTCACTTTGCTGGCTGTTTGTACATATATTGAAGGTGTGCATGTGGTCAGGGTTTTGACTTTTATTAATATTTGCTCTTTTGGGAGATAGTTGAACTTAGTCATTTTTGTCATTTTTGGATACTTGCATAAGAGGTGCATATTGTTTCCGAATAACTCCTCCTACAGTGAAACATAGACCTATGTGCTCCCATGCTCATCTTTGTGTATTTTAAAATAACACTTTGCATCTGCGGGGGCATCATTTGTGTCTCCCAGACACAATAATATCTCAAAGAAAGTACTACATTGACTTTGTTATAATACAGTTACTTCAGAGTGGAGTGCAGGGGCCTCACTTTGTCTAATTTCTTTTAGTCTTTTATCGAATTTGGTGTTCATTGCAGAGCTTTGATGATTGAGTCATGTGTCCTCTACACTCGAGGTAATATCAGAGCTTTGGTGATTGAGTCATGTGTCCTCTACACTCAAGGTAATATCAGAGCTTTATTTAAAGTGTTTTATGTTGAAGACCAAACTTAGGTTGACCCTTAGATCTGTTGTTTTTTTCTTAAAACTTGAGGCCTTAAAATAAAAATAATTGTGTTGAGTATCAGTCTACCCTATTTGTTTACCCCTCAATCTAATTTTATTTTTATCATTTCCATTCAGTCTACTATTAAAGTTACAATGTCTCCAGGGGAAAAAATGTGATAGCAAAATAAATTCCAAAGCAGCAACTCTAATTTTGTTTATCATATTCATCATATGATGTAATTGAAGAATAGAGAATGGAAAAGGGGAATGTGTCAAAGAGACAACAACCTGACCAATAAGGGCAGACAACAGCCCATTGAAGGCCACCAATGGGTATTCAATGCAGCGAGAAAATCCCACATCCAGAGGCGTGCCTCAGCTGTCCCCTAAAAATAATGTATACTAGTTCAGCAAAATGGACACCACACTAAACTCTGAAACATACAAATGAACCAAAATAAAAAAAAACAAAAACAAAAAAAAACAAGAGATTCGCAGACAGACGCAAATACAGTTAAACATGAGATCTCAACCCTGAGCCTCTAAATAATACCTCTAGTCAATGTGGAATAAACAAACACACAGCAAAATGCACAGTAAGACTCACTTTAAAAGAAGTCAGACTCCAGAAGTCAGAGCATATATATGTTTTATTTTTTTTTGGCCTGAATGAAATAATTAAGAATTGACTATTTGCTTTATTTTTGAATTTTAGATATTTGTCTTGTTTACAAGTGCACTTTAACCACTGATATTTTAACCTACATAAAAAACTAGGCAACCACAAAAACCTCCACATGCATTAAAAATATATCTGATTAAATTGTAATCTGATTTGCAAACTGCTGCATTAGTTTTACATAAGTAGTGTTGTTTAGGGTGCAATCATATATACAGATCTTACGGCCTTTGAAATGATATAACTTTGTAGAAGATGCTTGGTTTAATTGAGTGCAGCATGGACAAGATTCTCTCAACATCTGGTTATGTTTGTTTAAGGTACATCTATGGATCAATGGTTACACATAGGATGATGCTGTTGAGGGAGGATTTTGATCAGTGTTTGTCTTTCTGGAATTGATTTGTAGCAGTTGCTTGACTTGGTGATTGAGCTAGAAAACAGAATGTTTTTTTATGTATTACAGATTTTTTTTAAAGCAAAATCAACTTGTGTTGTTATAGCATATGACAAAAAAAAAGTGTATTTTGGAGATGAAAACTTTAAACAGAAAAACATTTTTCTCAATTTTCGTTTTTTAATACATGATCAGAACAATAAGTTACAATTGATATGTACAAGTATATGGTGAAAAGGGGGAATGCTGAAAAAAGAAAGGGAGAGGGGGTGGCAGCAGCAAGAAGGTTTTCACAATAAGTTTGTGCTTTAAACACAATGTTTGAATCAATATCTGCAACATAAAAAGTTTGATTGATTGATTAATGTTTGTTTAATGTCCATTGGCAAATATTTTATGCATATTGAGGACAAGAACATATTGAGGACAAGAAGATATTGAGGACAAGAAGATATTGAGGACAAGAACATATTGAGGACAAGAACATATTGAGGACAAGAACATATTGAGGACAAGAACATATTAACCAATATTATACAATACTGTGGATTCATTAATATTTAAGGGATACCGTAGCTTTGCTGGATTATTCATTGTTATAAGAAATTCACAATTTAAATGTTCAACAAATCAAAAATTTTCTATAGGCTTGTAGCAGACTTTTGCAAAACCATGAAATCAAGTATCCATGAAATGATGACTTTTCCTCTATCCAAGAATATTGGTACCAACGAAAAGTATATTAATCCACAGTAGGTACATGTACTGGTCCTGCTTATAGAATCCAGCAGGATTAGTAGGTACATGTACTGGTCTTGCTTATAGAGTCCAGCAGGATTAGTAGGTACATATACTGGTCCTGCTTATAGAGTCCAGCAGGATCAGTAGGTACATGTACTGGTCCTGCTTATAGAGTCCAGCAGGATTAGTAGGTACATGTACTGGTCTTGCTTATAGAGTCCAGCAGGATTAGTAGGTACATGTACTGGTCCTGCTTATAGAGTCCAGCAGGATCAGTAGGTACATGTACTGGTCCTGCTTATAGAGTCCAACAGGATTAGTAGGTACATGTATTGGTCCTGCTTATAGAGTCCAGCAGGATTAGTAGGTACATGTACTGGCCCTGCTTATAGGGTCCAGCAGGATCAGTAGGTACATGTACTGGTCCTGCTTATAGAGTCTAGCAGGATTAGAAGGTATATGTACTGGTCCTGCTTATAGAGTCCAGCAGGATTAGTAGGTACATGTTCTGGCCCTGCTTATAGAGTCCAGCAGGATCAGTAGGTACATGTACTGGTCCTGCTTATAGAGTCTAGCAGGATTAGTAGGTACATGTACTGGTCCTGCTTATAGAGTCTAGCAGGATTAGAAGGTACATGTACTGGTCCTGCTTATAGAGTCTAGCAGGATTAGTAGGTACATGTACAGGTCCTGCTTATAGAGTCTAGCAGGATCAGTAGGTACATGTACTGGTCCTGCTTTAAAGTCCAGCAGGATTAGAAGGTACATGTACTGGTCCTGCTTATAGAGTCTAGCAGGATTAGTAGGTACATGTACTGGTCCTGCTTATAGAGTCCAGCAGGATCAGTAGTTACATGTACTGGTCCTGCTTACAGTCCAGCAGGATCAGTAGGTACATGTAGGTCCTGCTTCTTAGAAAGTCCAGCAGGATGAAGGGAAGGAAATTTGGAATGTCAATAGAAAATGAGAATATATTTTATAGAGTCAGAAATTTAGCCTTGGAACAGGCCACCTACAGATCCCTCAAAGAGGTGTTGCAAGGGTTCTTGATATACAGAGAGCGTGTCAATCTCTCTACATAAGGCATTAGATTTAATGTCCCATTTTGACAGGACGTGGCTGGGAATTATACATCCCACAGAGCCAAATGGATGTCCCACTTTGGCAAGGGTTTTGCTGCGGATCGGAAAGAAGAAAAAGGGATGACCATAATTCTATACCCCAGTCAACCCTCAGGGTCTTATAGATTTTTTATGTGGGAGGAGATCATATGTGTCCAATGGACACATTCTACATTTATTTTATTGGAAATCGGAGTAAGTCCAGAATAATTTCAGATAAGAATTGTAAACCAACTTATATTTGTTTTTTGTTTATTCTTTTCAGTGCATGAATCAGGCAGTTAAAATTTTCTTGTTTAAATTGTTTTACATTGTGTTTCTGGGCCTTTTATAGCTTGCTTATATTATGCATTATGGGTTTTGTTCATTGTTGAAGGCTGTACATTGACCTATAAATGCTTACTTCTATGTCATTTGGTCTTTGATGAAGAGTTTTCTCATTTGCAATCATATCAAATTTTCTTATTTTTATATTGTAAGTTGTGAAAACAAACTTTAACAAAGGCAGTATACTTAAAAGTTAGTTGAAGGATTAGTGATTTCATTTGCTTGTTTTATATCTGTATAGACAATCCCAGAAAACCAGCAAAGCTTTTATATCTGTTAAACAAATAAGACTTTCACTATCTATATTGACCATCTATACTGTTTTATAGTACAACCCAGATGGTTTCTTCTCATCTTCATAAACAAATGATCAGCTAACATGTTTAATGGCTTTATAAATTTGTTGATTGAAGCATATTTCACTTTGTAGAGTACATGATAAATGTTGTGTTTCTTTGGTAATAGGATTTCTCTCAAAAGGTTTACTTCCTGTGTTTGCTTTTCTAAATGAAAATTTGGCAGTATCTACAACGGTGAACCCTTTTCCACAATATTTTTTATCTTTTTTCTTTTTTAATTTCATTGATTTTTTCTTTCGTTTCATTCGTTTTTGAAATAATTTGTATTGAATATGCGAGTTAAGGAGCTCGAGTAAGAGGCATGTATATATGTTAAATATTTGCACAAATTTTGTTCATCCTATATGCCGTTTTACCGATTTTGAATCAGACCTTAACTGTTATAATATGAGGGCTATAGTAATGGCTTTTATTGTCAAGAGTCAAATACCCTAATGTCAATGAACTCAAAAGGTGTATAATGATCACATTGTAAAGGAGAAGGTCCAGTATTAGGGCTAGTTTTGGCCTAAAATTCGAAGTACATCTGATGAAAGATTTTTTACATTTTTTAAACACTAAGTGTCTACTTCAGTCGATTCAATTAGTTTATGTCAAAGATTTGACTGATTGGTCATTAAAGACGCTCAAATTCAAGCTTTAATATGAAAAATCTATCAAATATGCCATAAAACGTCACTTTTCAGATGGTTTTTATCTAAAATGTAAGTGGCCGCATTGCATTCGTGTTCAGTCTCAACCTTTATATATGTTATGTATTATCATCAAATACAACATATATTCAAATATAAAGACTGAACACAAATGCGGCCACTTCCATTTTAGATAAAAACCGTCTTAAAATTAGCACAAATGCTAAAATTGTGACGTTTTCAGTAATTTTGCATGAATTTATGATGCTAGTACCTGATACATGTGCATTGTATTGTCAAAACAGCCCATTTTTATGGAACACAAGTATTCTACTTTCCAATAAATAGCTAAAAGTTTACATTACAACAAATTTGTAAAAATGCTATATTTTGGGGCCAAAAAGGGGTCTTACCGGGCCTACTCCCATTTATTCTACTGTTAGCTAAGAAATAGAATTTATACTTTTTGATCAAAATTTATCCATTGAACGTAGTAACCAGGCTTTTTTCACCCTATTATATCTGGAATTGGGCCAGAGTATACCATGTATTCGGTCCCCAAAAAAGAGAGAACAAAATCGTAGCACATTATTATTATAAATAATAATAATAATATAATAATAAATTCTTTATTTAAAGAGGGTAAACACAGTTAGTTACAATTACTAATCTTCCTGAGTAAGGCCCTCATATGCAATACAAGTAAAAAAAAAAAAAAAAAAAAAAAAAAAAATAATAATAATAATAATAATAAGAGAAAAAAGCAAACATACAACATATAAACACAATCGTATAGACATAATAGTTCAATGTACATGTACCATGATTAAAAGATATAAAATAGTTACAGATTGCATGTAGTAAATAGATATAATATACAAATCATTAAAATCGATATAATATACAAATCATTAAAATCATACATTCTAAAAAAAGAGTAATAGTTGCAATCATTTCAGACTGAATATTGGGACTGTCTCAAGTATTGTTTTATAATTTGTTTAAAAGAATAAGTGGTTTGCACTTTACGCATTTCATATGGTAGTCCGTTCCATAAAACTGATCCAGAATCATAAAGCAAAAGATTTTTTAAACAGTTCAGTTTTTGGCTATGGAACTATCAAATTACCTTGAGTAACACCCCTTAAAGCATAAGGATTATTATTAAGTTTTGGTGCATAACAATTTAATAACTGCACTGACGAGAACACAGGAACAATAAATGTGATATTTCAAGTGGGCAAGACACATTAATAATTTAAGTACATTAAATGCCAACCGAACCCAACTTCCATCAATTACTTAATTTCCTACAGAAATTTGTTTATGACACAAGAGATCAGGAAGCCAAAAATAATCATCAGACTTAAAAGTTACCAGTAAGTTAACAAAAGGAAACCAGATCACCTATAACAAAAGGAAACCAGATCACCTTAGTGTCATCTTAAATTAAATGAATTATCTGCACACCTGATAAGCAGTGGTTAAATCAGGGAAGGGTTTGGTGAAAAATGTCAGAATATGTTTTCACATTTATTTTTTCTGCAAAGGTTAGGTTAATAACTGATTACAGGATGAAAGAGTGATCATTGGAAACTACATTAACATTCAGACATTTTAATAAACGAATAATTGAAAATAATATTGTATCTTCAATTAATCTCGGTTCAAATGTTTACACAAATTGAAGGCTTCATGTTCCAAACCATGGGTTCTGCGGGTTCCTAACAATTTGGGTTCCAGACACTGCATATTTGATGCTCCCTTACACTTAAGAAAGGGTTGATAAGGCTCATTATACACATGACTCTAGAATAAATTTCATTTTGGAAACTATGTCATTTTTCCAAAAGAAGAAGCTTTAAGTTAGTAAATTAGATATATTTGCTAATGATCTTTAGTCTCTTAAGGAGAAGAGTAAGAAATGTTAGATATGAAAGAAAATCTAACCAAGGACGTCTAACATTTTCTATATCTTGCGAAATATCTTCTGGTATTTTATTCTTTTTCTCGCCATTTGTCACAAGGATTTGCATTGTTTTGTATTTGATTGATATTGTAGTTTTGATTCATGAATTCAAATGCAGGTTGAAGAAGTCAGACAGATGATGGATGGACCAAACCCTGGTTTACAACAATTAAGCATTGCTGATTACTGTAAATTCAGAAATTATTGCGAGGTTTTTATTTATGCGAATAATGCGATTGAGTGAGTATCGCAATAATAAGAACTCGCATTCTGATATCTGATATAAATAACTGTATGCAGATTGTCATGCAGTCACAATAATTAATCTCACATTTTTGTCCTTTCCACAAAAATCGCAATAATAAATGCACGCAATAATTTCTGAATTTACAGTATCAGATATTTTCCTCAAATCAGTTATATTAGTTCACAGAGGGTTAGAATTGGCCCTA
Organism: Mytilus coruscus; assembly: GCA_017311375.1. Lineage (NCBI taxonomy): Eukaryota > Metazoa > Mollusca > Bivalvia > Mytilida > Mytilidae > Mytilus > Mytilus coruscus. The sequence goes on from CM029603.1 coordinate 85,893,706, forward strand.
AGATTTTCATTTTTATACGACCGCAAAAAATTTTTTGTGGACGTATATTGGTATGACGTTGGCGTCGTCGCCGTCGTCGTCGTCGTCGTCGTCCGCGTCGTCGTCCGAAGACACATTGGTTTTCGCACTCTAACTTTAGTTTAAGTAAATGGATCTCTAGGAAATTTTACCATAAGGTTCAATACCACAAAAGGAAGGTTGGGATTGATTTTGGGGTTATGGTACCAACAGTTAAGGAATTAGGGGCCAAAAGGGCCAAAATAAGCATTTTGTAACTTCCAGACAATAACTTGTGTGTAAGTGTATGGATCTCTCTGACATTGTACCACAAGGTTCCATATCACAAAGGGAATGCTGGGATTGATTTTGGGGTAATTGCCTCAAAATTTTAGGAATTAGGGGCCAAAAAGGGACAAAAATAAGCATTTTCTAGTTTCAGGACAATAACTTGTGTGTAAGTGTATGGATCTTTCTGAAATTGTACTACAAGGTTCCATATCACAAAGGAAAGCTGGAATTGAGTTTGGGGTAATTGCCCTAAACGTTTAGGAATTAGGGGCCAAAAGGGGTCAAAATAAGCATTTTTTAGTTTCCAGACAATAACTTGTGTTTAAGTGTATGGATCTCTGAAATTGTACTGCAAGGTACCATACCTCATTGAAGGCTGGGATTGAGTTTGGGGTGATGAATCATAAGGGGTTCAAAAATTGGGGGATTTTTTCCCCTTTTTCTTCCTTTTTTCCTTTTTTTTTCTTTAAAATTTTCCATTTTAAGTTGGTTATTTCTAATTTATATTTAAAAGCAAATAATAATGATATGGCAGGAGATACACACCAAACAGGATATGTAAATTATTATATAATAAGTATTGTGCAATAGCAAGAAATTTTCAATTGCACAGTATTGCGCAATAGCAAGAAATCTTCAATTGCACAGTATTGCGCAATAGCAAGAAATATCCAATAGCACAATATTGCATAATAGGAAGAAATTGTCAATTGTACAGTATTGCACAATAGCAAGAAATATTCAATTGCACAGTATTGCGCAATTGCAAGAAATATTTAATTGCACAGTATTGTGCAAAAGAAGATTCTTTGTATAAATTGCTTATTTCTTGACCAATTTCAATGGGGTTTTATTCTTGAATTCTTGGGGTTCTTTAATATGCTGAATCTAACCGTGTATTAAGTTTTTGGATTTTGGGCCCCTTTTAAATTGGTCCACATTGAGGTCCAAAGGGTCCAAAATTAAACTTTTTGTTTGATTTCATCAAAATTGAATTATTGGGGTTCTTTGATATGCGAATCTAACCGTGTATTTAGATTCTTAATTTTGGTCCCGTTTTCAAATTAGTCTACATTAAGGTCCAAAGGGTCCAAAATTAAACTTAGTTTGATTTTAACAAAAAATTGAATTCTTAGGGTTCTTTGATATGCTGAATCTAATCATGTATTTAGATTTTTGATTATGGGCCCAGTTTTCAAGTTGGTCCAAATTGGGGTCCAAAATTAAACTTTGTTTGATTTCAACAAAATTGAATATATGGGGTTCTTTGATATGCTGAATCTAACCATGTATTTAGATTCTTAATTTTTGGTCCCGTTTTCAAATTGGTCTACATTAAGGTCCAAAGGGTCCAAAATAAAACTTAATTTGATTTTAACAAAATTGAATTCTTAGGGTTCTTTGATATGCTGAATCTAAACATGTCTTTCAATTTTGATTATGGGCCCAGTTTTCAAGTTGGTCCAAATCGGGTCCAAAATTAAACTTTGTTTGATTTCAACAAAATTGAATATATTGGGTTCTTTGATATGCTGAATCTAACCATGTATTTAGATTTTTGATTTTGGGCCCCATTATCAACTTTGTCCACATTGAGGTCAAAAGGGTCCAAAATTAAACTTTGTTTGATTTCAACAAAATTGAATATATGGGGTTCTTTGATATGCTGAATCTAACCATGTATTTAGATTCTTAATTTTTGGTCCCGTTTTCAAATTGGTATACATTAAGGTCCAAAGGGTCCAAAATTAAACTTAGTTTGATTTTAACAAAATTGAATTCTTAGGGTTCTTTGATATGCTGAATCTAATCATGTATTTAGATTTTGATTATGGGCCCAGTTTTCAAGTTGGTCCAAATCGGGTCCAAAATTAAACTTTGTTTGATTTCAACAAAATTGAATATATGGGGTTCTTTGATATGCTGAATCTAACCATGTATTTAGATTCTTAATTTTTGGTCCTGTTTTCAAATTGGTCTACATTAAGGTCCAAAGGGTCCAAAATTAAACTTAATTTGATTTTAACAAAATTGAATTCTTAGGGTTCTTTGATATGCTGAGTCTAAACATGTCTTTAAATTTTTGATTATGGGCCCAGTTTTCAAGTTGGTCCAAATCGGCGTCCAAAATTAAACTTTGTTTGATTTCAACAAAATTGAATATATGGGGTTCTTTGATATGCTGAATCTAACCATGTATTTAGATTTTTGATTTTGGGCCCGTTATCAACTTTGTCCACATTGAGGTCAAAAGGGTCCAAAATTAAACTTTGTTTGATTTCAACAAAAATTGAATATATGGGGTTCTTTGATATGCTGAATCTAACCATGTATTTAGATTTTTGATTATTGGGCCCCATTATCAACTTTGTCCACATTGAGGTCAAAAGGGTCCAAAATTAAACTTTGTTTGATATTCATCAAAAATTGAACTCTTAGGGTTCTTTGATATGCTGAATCTAACCATGTATTTAGATTTTGGATATTGGACCATAATAGGTGAATGTCCAATTTAAAATTTTTAAGTTCTTAGACCACATTCATTCTGTGTCAGAAACCTATGCTGTGTCAAATAGTCAATCACAATCCAAATTCAGAGCTGTATCAAGCTTGAATGTTGTGTCCATACTTGCCCCAACTGTTCAGGGTTCGACCTCTGCGGTCGTATCAAGCTGCGCCCTGCAGAGCATTTTATTGTTAAATCTGTTCAAAATATTATAAATTTTACATAGAAATATGTGTGTGGCATTGTAACTATTTATAAAAAATAACTTCTTTTTGACAAATCACATTATAAATTACGAAGTTGTGACCCCTAAATTATGTATAATTTGTGTTGTGACATCAGTTTTTAAGTCTAATTTTTTCAATACAACAGTTTTTAGCATAGATTAAACCTTGGCTGTAATTCTCTGATCTGGAAAAATTGTTGTGTGTGTCTCAGAATTCAATATAAACAATGACAACCTTTTGGTTACAGACAATTTGGATTGTAGGTTGAGACCAAGGTTTTATGCAAGCTTTACTAACATGACTAAGGTCTGAAAAAATGCACAAAACCTTCTTAACTTTTGACAACAGCTCTAAAAAACTATAATGAGCCTATAATGTACTCTTATGAAGAGATTTTTTTATTTACCATTTAAAGGCTTTTAAAACAGATGAATTTAACCAAATGTGACTTTTTTGATATTTATAATAATGTTGAATTTCACGGCCATATTTGATTCCAATGAACAATGGTCCTTCATCAGCTTTTTTTTCACACATTTTATTTAAGATATTAAAGCTTTTGTGATTGGTTGATAGTTCCGAGTTTTGAACAAGGTTGAGATTCAGTCGACATCTAAAAATGCTTTATGAAAGTACATTTGTATCACAATTTTATCTTCATATGTGTTTTTAAGTGTTTTCTCTTCTTTGTGTCTAAATTTTGATTTTCTTTGGGATCAGAATAAAAGAATATAAATCTATCATGCATCATGCATTTTGAATCATAAAGTAGTTTTTGCAGGTGCTCGATTACATTTGATATGCACCTTTATAATTTGTAGATCTCATTTTATTTAAAAGTGATGAGCTATTGGCAGATAAATTCCTAGATTTGTATTTTATTGTTAAATCTATTGATATGACTGTTGCTTTGATGAAAATGTATGTATTAAAAAGGTTCAGTTTCATGACTTTGTGCAGTATTTATACTCTTTTGCAAAAAACGAATTATTGAGATTTCAAATTTGTATTTAATTTATAATAGAAAAAAAACCTGGGAAAAACTAAACCTTATGTAGTTACCTAGTATAATTTAGATTGAAGACTGTAAACACCTCATGAATGTTCCAGTTATAACATGGAAAAAAGATAATTTCAGTTTTAAAAAAGCAAATTGTGAGTCTTAAGATCTATTAAGAGAAATAAGTGATTTCACCATTAATTTTTATGGTTGGGTTCTAAAGTCTTATAGGATTGTAAGTATGCTTTATTTTATCACCTTGCTCTTTCACCACTTGACTGTGTTTTTCTACAGCAGTTTGTTAAAATTTCTGACCAGTTGAACAGTTAGGTTTGATAAAATAAATTGCAATTTTGGTCAGAATTTCAAATAGACTGCAATAGGTGGAGAGCAACACTTACAGTCTAGTCACAGTAAGTTGAAGACATGTGAGGAAAGTTAACCAGAACTATGTCTGTCAAAGTTTTATTTTAAAGTGTTGATTTTTACATCCCAAATAGGTCATTAATAGATTTTTGCAAAATTTTGACAAATTTGGCCGGATTTCAACCAAATTAATACTAGGAAATATAGAGCGCACTCAGGTATTGACAAACTAAATAGTTAAATTTGACAATGTCATAATAAACATTATTTAACAAGATCTTTTTTTTCAAGGTAGTGATAACACTGCTCTATGTTTCCTGTTCAAAAATCAATGTTAATTTACCTGTTTTTGTTTGATTTTCATGGAAAATCAAAATGAGAGCTATTTGTGACATCATGATTGTAGAAGGCAAGTATGTAAATTTTCAACAAAAAGACATATTTCCTATCTAGTCACTGTATTAGCTATGATTCATTGTAATATCGGTAAATAAATCCCATTTAAAATATAAGCTAAAAAAAGGGGCCATTTTATGGCCTTATGGAACCTACTCCTTTGCCACCTGATTTTTCAACAAGGAAATTGTTCTATCAAAGAAATAATTGTTTCAGATATTAATCAAATATTATCTGATATTGAACCGAAAAGCTTATATGAATATATGAATACATTATACATTTTTGGTAACTTGATAGATAAATTAGTCAATGTATAGAAATAAGAAGATGTGGTATGAGTGCCAATGAGACAACTCTCCATCCAAGTCACAATGTGTAAAAGTAAACAATTACAGGTCAAAGTACGGCCTTCAACACAGAGCCTTGGCTCACACCAAACAGCAAGCTATAAAGGGCCCCAAAAAGGACTAGTGTAAAACCATTCAAACAGGAAAACCAACGGTCTAATCTATATGAAAAATGAGAAACGAGAAATACTTAAGAACCACATCAACAAACGACAACCACTGAAACAGGTTCCTGACTTAGGATAGGTGCAAACAAATGCAGCGGTTTTAAACGTTTTAACAGGTGCCAACCTTCACCCTAACCTGAAATAGTAGTGTAACATTACAACATAGAAAGACACACTATAAAATATCAATTGAAATATAAACCTTTTTAGAAATTGATGTTGTTCAATTCAAAATCTGTGTCCAAGAGATGTTTGACTGTACATTTGTACAGATGTGCATTTTTGCTTCTGTCATGGCATTTTTAGTATAGAAGCATGCACATTTTTGTCATTTTCTTTGGTTTGACAACACTAGAGGTTTATTACTGTTGTCAGCAAAGTATCTTGTCCTCAACATCTGGTTGATAATTATACTGATCCACATCATAATTCTGTTCTTGACTCTGTCATGCAGTTTTGCTATTTCTCTTTTCTTGTCATCTCTCTATCTCTGTCATTGTTGTTGTCAGCATAGTATCTTGTCGTCAATATCTGGTTGATAATTATACTGATCCACATCATAATTCCGTTCTTTACTCTGTCATGCAGTTTTGCTATTTCTCTTTTCTTGTCATCTCTCTATCTCTGTATTGTTGTTGACAGCAGATTGTCTTGTCCTCAACATCTGTTAGATACATACAAATACTACTTACTTCAGCATAGATCATTGTCTCCCAAGGTTAAATGTTTAGGTGCCTCTATCTAGAAACATCTGGGAGCTATTGTTGGTAGATTATTATAAAGATATTGTCTGAAGCATCAATATTTTCTCAGCTGTTTGTATTAATTTTTGAGGTAAACATTTTCCCCAGCCTATATTTCTTTGGTTTTGCTTCTTTAACTCCACAGCTGTACACCTAAAGATCATTGACCAGGACGTCACAAGATTAATACAGTTGTACCTGTGTCTTTAAACTTAAACCTGCATCAGAAACTTGTGTTAACTGAAAACCTGCACCAGAAACATGTGTAAACTGAAAACCTGCATCAGAAACTTGTGTAAACTTAAAACCTGCATCAGAAACTTGTTTAAACTTAAAACCTGCATCAGAAACCTGTGTAAACTTAAAACCTGCATCATAAACTTGTGTAAACTTAAAACCTGCATCAGAAACTTGTGTAAACTTAAAACCTGCATCATAAACTTGTGTAAACTTAAAACCTGCATCAGAAACTTGTGTAAATGTAATACGATTCACTTGAAAGCTGTGTCAATAATTTTCTATGATACAGAGTCATATTAGCCAGTTTCAGTTTATTCAACAGTGTGTCCTACCATAGTGTTGTGCTGGTAAATTATTATAACATATAGTTTTTACAATACAGTCCAGCAGCAGAACCCAGTTTTTTTAAAGGGGTTCAAATCAGAACATTGAAGTAAAACTTTTTTTAGCTGAAAGGGTGGATGGAGGCTGTCATGTTTGTGCTGCCCTGCTTGGTGTGCCCCTACAATAAAGAAAAATCGACTGTTCAGAATCTATATTTGCTGCTTTGGAAAAAAGAGAGTTGAAGTAGAAAAACTTAACTAGCTTGATTTACATGATACATTTTGGGTGGTCACATTTACACAGGCTCATGAATTTTAATTTGGCTTACTGGTAATTTAGGAGATTTTCCCCATTAAGATTAAGTGTTGAATAAACACTTTTGTAAAAAAATGGAGAATTTTTCTTTTTGCTTCTGTATATATATACAATTGGTTACCATAAGCATTATTCTCTTGACAAATGTAAAATTCTATTCCCGAACAGGTGGCTAAATTCCACAGATATGATATTCTAGAAATCAGAGATAAAGTTTTTAAACACTTGAATAGCAATTATATTTGCATGCTCTTGCAATTTGAAATGTAATCAGGGGAAATCTCTTGCTTGAAATAGCAAATTTGTCATAATTAAAGGTTGACTTTCTCTTTCAAACCCATTAGGAAGTAACAGAAGATTTACTGCCAATTTTTTTTTATTCATTCATAAAAACAATAGCTTTGATGTTTGTGCCAGCCAATGAAATTGAAGATTTTGGTCGTCTGCTTGTGCATAGTGTAGTTATGGTGCATTTGAATAATTATTAGTCACTTAAGAAAGTGAATCAGTGAGATAATCTATATAATGGATTACAAATGATTACAAGACGTAAATTTGACCTTGAATGACATTGTAACATGGTCTTGGAGTATATAGTGACCGTCTGGGATGCTGAGGAACCAAAGATTTGTACACAAATAGAATATAATTGTCAGGTAAGAAAGATGGTTTGTTTTTTTTCTTTTCCCTTTTCAAGGAGGAATCGGTCTCATTGATTTCAATAGATTTATGATAGGGTGAGCCCCGTTGTGTTTTTTTAAATACCATGTTTTAAGGCACTGCATTCAGTCTAAGGTAACCGTAGATCCAAAAGGGGACGAGTTACATGTAAATCTGTGAAAAAATTTTCCATCAATTTTTTTACTACCAGAAAATTTTTGAACTTAAGGGAAAGGGCTTTAGTCATGTAAGTCTAAATATTCACCCAGAAAGGACTTAGGCACGAAAATCACTAATAAGTTGTAAGAGATTTTCATTAAAAGACTTCTTGCTGTATTATACAGCTACAAAGTTCATGATTCCCCTGAAAGAGTACTATGTACTGATTTTAAAGACTGAGTCCTTTTTAAACTTGGATTTCATTGCTTTGCTTTGTACTGCTTTTGCATAGCATTTAATAAATACACATGGTTACATGATTAAAAAAAAACCTTCATGCTACATGTTGATATGCACATAAACACAAATTATAATTGTCAGGTATGAATGTTAAAGTATGTTTTTGATTAAATCTTATCTAAAAATTTCAAAAAAGATATTGTTTTTTTGTGTTTCATTCAGATTTTAATTTTCTAAGCCAATAGATTTTTGAAAACCTCTTAATCTTCTATTTTTTAAAGTTGTATTTGATATGAAGCAATCTATTGAAAAGTTTTCAATTATTGAAAAGAAACATTGAATGTTATTTGCTTTTAAATTTTTCTAGCCTAAAGTTATTTTTCGTTAACTTCTCAAGTCTTGCAGTTATCCTTTTCAGTATGTATAAATGTTGCAATTTTTAAAAAGAAGATACATGGGCCTCAGTCATACCTTCAGACTGATAACAAGTTAAAAGATTCAAACTATTCTTTTTCATATTCAGATGTATTTCTTAAATGTGGCTTAAATTTATTAGATTGAATTTTTCGGTAATAACTGCACCAAATTTAAGGAACAGGAAAGAACCTTGATAAGGGTCTATCTCCTCTGGCTGAGTGTAGCTGGTACTGGGTCTCATTAATTACATTATTAGATGTCCAACCTTTTCTAATGTTCCATCATGTTCCAAAATTGTAATAAAATGTTTTCCAGACACCCCACCCTCTCTTTTAAAACAGAAGGCCTGTTCAGCAAATTGGCAGATCTATAGGTCATATGGAGCTGATCTAGGCCCTCAGTAATAAAAGTTATTTTTGGTATTAAAGCTTCAATGATCAATTAAAAGTTGTGTATTGTACTTTTTTAATCATCTTTGTATTATCTATTGATATTTTTTATCCTGAATACTTATGCCTTTAACTCAACTTCTGTTTTGAAGGCCCCAACTTCAACAAATGGCCAGTTTTTCAGTTTCTAGTGGAAAGATACACAGGCTATCAGTGACATTGAAGTTATTGGGCACCCCCATGACAGAAAAAGCGCTGTTGAGCAAACGGGCTTCATAATCTTTCAGGTCCAGTAGAACACGGAGGGTTCAAGGCCATCGCTACCTATCTTTAATACAAATACCACAGAAATATTTATCTTTTTTTATTACATCATAAGCAAATAACATAGATGACTCTTCACAGACTTTTGTAGAAATATTCCTAAGGTTAATTTCCAAAGCATACTGTAGGATTCGTCATAAGTAAAACAAGTGTTCATAACATTTTAATAAGACAGAGGTGTTGAAGCATTACAGCTATCCTTACGTCACAGCATCTGTTTACAATCCATGTTATTACCACGCTCATCTATTTTGATTGTAAATTGAGAGAGGTACATCTTATTGAGAGGATCTTGTCTTAAAGATTCATTCCATATTGTTTTTTTTTTTTGTAGATTTTCTTCTAGAATATTAAAAATAAAATCAATCTTGATCTACTTCGTTGAGTGTTTGAAATCATTGTTTGTTGAGCTGCTACAGTCTTCATTGAAAACGCTGTGAAAGACTGAGAATGAACATTTTTTTTTTCATAATTTTTTTATATTTAGTTGTACTATTAACTCCAGCATTTAAGTGCAGTTATAATGTTGTGTATACCTTTTTCTCTTATTCTGTTTGCATGTAAAACGATTCCACTTCTGCATTTTATGGTTTTTGACCAGATTGTTTATCAAAGTTATTATGCAGATGTAACCCAAATTATATACAGTATTTCATCATTAGAAATTTATCTTTATATGCATGTATCTTGCAGTGACATTGTCCGTCATTTTGTGGCTATTTATAAAATTTTGTGTGGATATTATGACTTCAGGGTTCTTAAAACAACGACATTTATAAGATGGGACAACGATCCTTGAAATATCTTGCATTTATTAATAACATACTCCATAATGGAGGTTATCCCAAATTGGATGCAGATAATGAATAAGAGGAATAATATTTGTGACATCTCAGAGTCTACTAACAAATAATTGCAAAGAAAGTCAATGCCCGCAAGAGGTGGTTTCAAATGTGAGAAAAACCTGCAAAGTTTGAATTACATCTTTTTCAGTTTAAGACAAATGTTTCCTGAAAGATTTGAAAATTCCTTTCTAAAGAATTATAACTAAAGGTTGTTACTGATGAATATTATTATAGCTGACTATACGATATGGGTTTTGATCATTGTTGGAGATTACAGTTACCTATAGTTGCCTACATCCACATCTTTTGAAATTGTGAATAATTATCTTGTTGGCAATTTATACCAAATCTCTTTATTATTTTTATTATATAATAAAATGGTAAAAACACACAAAGCAGAAAATTTGAAAATATTAAAAAAAAAAAAAAAAAATTTCCATCATTAGAATTACTGTGCCAAGTAATGCAGAAGATAATTACACAACTAATTGATATCTGGAAATTTTTTACTGGTTACAGAACCAGCTTTTAAATTGATGAATCTTGTCAAAAATTACCATGATGGCCACAAATTTGTGATCTGATTGATGAACGAATGCTGAAACAATGTAAGTGATGTAATGTATGGATGAGGTTATACCTTAATGAGAGAGAATTGATTCTGAGGAAGAAGTTAACAGATAGATTGATAGGATTCTGCAGTAAGACCACAAAATGGGAATCTTCATTTTGTGTCATGTGAAAACCTTTGAGTCATTCCATTTTGATAAATGAGTTTTACTTGTCAAAAATTAAGTTGATTAGGTTTCACATTTGCCTGTATTTCTAGCTGAAATTTCAAATTATAAGATTTTAATGGCATTTTTAACACTGTATCATGACTGAGATGAGAACTAGATGTAAAAGCTTGAAGCCATTTCTAGGAGTGGAAATTTTCAAAGTCCAAAGCACGTAATTTCGGCACAAATCAGCAAAGCATAGCCAACTTAAACTGGATCTGTAACTAATCATAGTAGACTTGCATACTAAAAAAAGTCTGTATTAAACTGTTATTTTCGGGAAGTTTTCAAAGTCCAAAATCCATAATTTTTGCAAAAATCAAGGGAGCGAAACCAAACGTAAACTCAATCCGTAATTCATCACATACTAAAAATCAGCTCAATGTGTGAAGACGTTTAGAAAAAAGTCTGTGTAAATGTTTGTTGTGGAAAGACGGAATGATGGACAAGGATAAAACTAAATTATGGCCTGACCTAAGTTGGCGTGCCATAAAAATACCTTTTTAAAAATTTATGTAACAGCATTCTTTTTTTCTATCTCAAAAATACAGCATAGATGTTAGTTTTCCACCAAGTTCAATGAAAACATACTCATTTAGCTCTAACTGAAAACATACAGTGTAATTTTGTGCACAAGAAATATCGAGCGTTTGTCCGTCCGGTCTTGTTAGTGTTCTCACGTGTACAATTCTTACCAGATTTATAGGTTTATATCAGCAATTTCTTGGACAAGTTCGAAAATCAGTGACAATCATTTATTTTTATAGGACCACAAAAATTTTTTTGGGATCGTATAATGGTATGATGTCGTCGTCGTCTGCGTCGTCGTCCGAAGACACATTGGTTTCCGGACAATAACTTTAGTTTAAGTGAATGGATCTCTATGAAATTTTTTAAGAAGGTTCAATACCACAAAAGGAAGGTTGGGATTGATTTTGGGGATGATGGTCCCAACCGTTTAGGAATTAAGGGCCAAAAAAGGGGCCCAAAACAAGCATTTTTCTAGTTTCAGGATAATAACTTGTGTTTAAGTATTTAATATGTGTTTAAGTATTTAATATGTGTTTAATACCACAAGTAGAAGGTTGGGATTCATTGTTGGGGTTATGGGGTCAACAGTTTAGGAATTAGGGGCCAAAAAGGGGCCAAAAACAAGCATTTTTCTAGTTTCCAGACAATAACTTGTGTGTAAGTGTATGGATCTCTCTGACATTGTACCACAAGGTTCCATATATCAAAGGAAAGGCTAGGATTGAGTTTGGGGTTGATTGCCCCAAACATGTAGGAATTAGGGGCCAAAAAAATGCCAAAAACAAGCATTTTTCTAGTTTCCAGACAATAACTTGTGTGTAAGTGTATGGATCTCTCTGAAATTGTACTACAAGGTTCCATACTACAAAGGAAAGACTTGGATTGAGTTTTGGGGTTATTGCTCCAAGGGGGTTTCAAAAGTGGGGGAATTTTTTTAAGGGATTCATATTTTTTTTTCAAAATTTTTAAAATTTGAATTTTTGAAAAGTTTCAAGAAGAAATCTTCAATTGCACAGTATTGCGCAATGGATTTATAAGATCTTTGACCACATTTATTTTGTGTCAGAAACCTATATTATGTCAAAAATTTGATCACAATCCAAATTCAGACAGTATCAAGCTTGAATATTGTGTCAAAATTTGCCCCAACTGTTCAGGGTTCGACCTCTGCGGTAGTATCAGTCTGCGCTCAGCGAAGCATTTTATTAAAAGAGTTATGCCCTTGGAAACATTAATTATATGGAAAATGCATCGTAAGCACTCTCATTTGTACAATTCTTGCTAAATCTTTATGAAACTTATATCATAGGTTTATATTAGCAATGTCTTGGACGATTCGAAAATCAGTGCTGAACAATTATTTTTGAAAGAGTTATTGCCCTTGGAAACATTCATTATATGGAAAATTGCACTGTTAGCGTTCTCATGTGTTCAATTCTTGCCAGATTTTTATGAAACTTACATCATAGGTTTATATTAGCAATGTTTTTGACAAGTTCGAAAATCAGTGATGATCAGTAATTTCTAAAAGAGTTATACCCCTTGGAAATATTAATTATATGGAAAATTGCCTTATGAGCGCTCTTAAATGTGTACAATTCTTGCCAGATTTCATTAAATTTATATTATAGGTTTATATCATCAATGTCAGTAACGAGTTCAAAAATCAGTCCTGATCCATTATTTTTAAAAGAGTTAGGCCCCTAATGGAAATATTGATTATATGGAAAATTACATTGTCAGCATTCTCATGTGTACAATTATTGCCCGAATTTGATGAAACTTATCATAGGTTTATATCAGCAATGTCTTTGACACTTTCGAAAATAAGTGCTGATCAAATATTAATTATAATGGAAATCACATTGCATTTGCTCTGAAGCCTTCATTTCTCTAAGATATTAATAAAAAAAAAGAAAGAAAAAAGTGCCAAAAGATTTAGGCTCTATAACCACACCCAACTTCTCCTTTATTCATTGAATTGTTGGTTTAGTAAAGTGGCAATTATTATGATTAGAGAAATAAAAGGGCATAGAAAATGATAGCTATATCAATAAAAAGATAAAATTGGAAATCTTGGATATTATGTTCTTTCACTAGTGGAACAGGAATTGTTAACCCTTTCGGAGCACATGAGTTCGCTCATGGTTTTTTGATGGGGTTTGTGTTGCTCTGATCTTTATTTTGTTGTGTAGTGTTTTGCGGGTTGTTGTTTGTCCTGTTCCTGACCTTTCTTAAATTTTAACCATGTTTCCACATCTTAATAAGGGTTTTAAATTGTCCCCTCTTGTTTTCAAAAGCCACTTAACATATCTCCTTGATATCCAAACAGCGGGATCCATCTAATTCCATACCTGCCAACCTCTGAAACCTTCAAAGAGGGAGATCTCCCCTCAGCTATGACAAGTTAAATATATGACCTGTTTACGTATTCATCTACAAAACACCAATAATAGTTAATATATATACTTTATTTCTTCAATTCATGGTTATAATCTATACAAGGTAGGTTTTTAAGCCTTTTTCAATACCTCAGAGTCTCATAACTCATAACATTCCATATTTTGATTTTGTTGTGAGTCTCACACTAAGCATGCTTTCAAACATCGTACAGACCAGAAGAAATCGAAAAGTTGATTGAACATGATGTGCAAAAAGATTCATTGCCAAGTGAACTTGGTCATAAAAAATGGAAATCTTTCATTCAAATTATCTGCTTGACATTTCGATTTGCAGTTATCTATTTCTTCTTTTTTACACTGCCGCTTGGTCCAGACAAAGACCTCTATCTTGTTGGAGTTGACATAGCAGAACTGAATTTCGATTACTTATAAATCAAACGTAAAAACTACTGACCAAAGTTTTTAAATGATCGTCGATTGTTTATTTATTTCTATTGAAAGTAATGAAAAAGCCAGAGAATTACGGCGGGTTATTCCAGGTAAAAAAATCCGAAAGAGCGGGAGATTTCGGAATTTCATCTTTTGCGCGGGAGACTCCCGCTCAAAACGGAGGGTTGGCAGGTATGCTAATTCATTTAGGGCTACTTAACCGGTATATGCTTGTTGAATTAAAGATAGATTTAAATTTCTTTATTTCTAATTACATGTACTAAGAATTAATGGCCCTTGAGGAACAAATGAGATCTCAGTTATCAACCTCACCCCTTCTTAACCACCCATATGATATCTCATTCACTGTAATAATAAGTTGAGGAGCTATTCATTGAAAAACTTTATCCAAAAGTTTAAAATCTTTTACACCCAATCACGTTTACCAATCCTTATTTTTTCTATGTCAGTTTTGATAAACAGAAATGGGTTAGTAAGTAATTAAATTATTCTCATTTTTCAGTAAGAAGCAATAAAATTAAAAAAACAAGATTTCTTTTGAATTGAACATTACATAACAAAAGTTCTGATAAACAACTGTGCAACTCCCACCTTCTATAGGCATATCATGTTTGTTCTGCAGGGCTAAAAAATGTTAGTCACTTGAATGTTTTAAAGCATATTAATGAGCTGTAAGTATCAAAGGTCTTTCCCTGTATCAACATGTGGTTATTCTTGACAGGACCACCTCTCAAAGACTCCCAGAAGTTGTAATTGGTATATGATAGCAGGAAATTGAGCATTTGAGTGTAGTTGGGTGGTTCAAAATTTGAAAAATTGATGTGGTGTAAAAATTGACTCAATCAAAATTTGGTTTAACCACAACAATATTTATTGAACAAGTAAAGAACAACATCAGAAACAGATATGGCAGCTTTTTAAAGGAGTATTTCACATGAAAAACTTTTTTTGAGAGGAGGGGGGTGTGGATGGAAGAGGTCTGGGAGAGTGGTTCCACCTTTTTGCTGATTTTTTGAAACATCTCTTGACAGGTTGCTTTGCAATTTTGTTAAAGTAAAACATTGTGCATGATTATGTGTAATAGGATGAAATGAAAAAATATAATATAATATATAACGGGCGGCAATCATAAGAAGACATGGATGACTTTTATGTGGAATCGTACTTTTCTAATCGTAGAGGGTGACTTTCCTTTTAGTTTAAAAAAGTTACTGTTCTGAGTTACCACAGCATATTCAAAAGCCTGAGTTGAAGAAAAATGATTTAATTTGACCATCCAATGACAAAAGCAGCCTTATTTCTAGTGGCAGTTATCCTACGTAACCTTTCATACTGTTTATATATATATATAGTATCCTCACTCATTTATTCTGCTCCTAAAATATTTCCCATTGGACGGTGAGCAAACAAAATCAAACTGACTAAAAAATATTGCCTCAATAACATTTTTAATGAGATAATGAATATATAATGATATATAAAAAGGATAACTCGAAAAACATACCACACTATGCAACCACCAACACCTCAGAAAAAAGAGACGTACAAACAAAAAGAGGTTACAACTAACAACACATTGTTCAGATAGAGACTCGCGGTACAGGCTCAAAATGGGGTTGCCAGGTTTAATCAGTTTTATGGTATATATTTAAACTTTGTTTCATTTGGGATTTGTCTGAATACCATATTATTTGCAGAAGAATTTAGCTTGAAATCAAAAGATCAGAACAACTTTTTCATGGTCGATGATCTTCCAAGTAACGAAAAACTTTGATGCAATGTATTTGATCTGACACACTTTTATCTCTGAGCTTCTGGAGAACAGATCAAACTCAATCGTTGATTCCAAATTGGTGCTGTTATTACCCAAATTTACAAACACAAAACCTTGACCTTTCAACAGTACCAATCTGCTAACAGGTACATCCAATTACCTAATTTCAAACTTCAATGAAACAAAACAGTCATTGATTTGTTTATCATATGGAAAGATATTCATAATTTTCAAATTAACGATTATGATCGGTTGTGACATCACTTGGTGGGAGGCTGAGTTGTAAGATGATTTTCTGTAACACCTACCATATTAAACTCTGTAGGGCCCCTTAGATCACTGACAAATTGACCAGTTAAGCTGCTGTTTTGTTTGTAATAGTCTGCCAGGTTCATCTAATCTGTTTGTTGTATAATCAATGTTATGAGAGTGCTTTGAAGCACTCTTGGATTTCTTGGCAATTAAAAAAAGATCTGTTTATAGAAATGGATTTTATTCATAAGAAGATGTGGAGATACCTAGAGGAAAATAAGAAACCTGATTAGTCTTTAGAAAGACAGAACTCTATAGCCAAAAGATAAAAAGACAAATATAAAAAAAAAAACAACAGTGTTTGAGTTTCTTAATAAGGAGTTGTGTAAATAACTTACATTTTACAATTTGTAAAATGTTCTGTTGACTTGTAAAGAGTTATTTCCCTTAGTGATATGTACAGTGAATCTCTATGATAAAGTAAAAACAAGTTGTGGTTGATAATTGGTCGTTTTCTTTCTTTCTTTTGTCCTTAAAACTTTACATGATGTCTTCCATAATATAATCTTGGAAACCTGGTGAAACTCTAATACAAACTTTGTCATCTGTTGCAAGATGTTGAACTAATAAAAAGTAAATCATTGCCATTCACTGAAAAACCATATCACTCTGAAAGTGCAGTGTTCAGTTTTTTTCAATAAATTCAAAGGAAATAAAAAAAAATGCTTATTTTAGTGTCAGTTGCATTACGTAATGAATGTTTTAACCCAAGCTCATAGGTAACCAAGTTTTTTCTTGTTATATCATTGGCAGCAATTCAGAACAATTGTATGTATATTATAGGATATGACAAAATCTTGTCTTAGCAGATGATAATAGTAGCAGTTATCTTTCACATCTATCATCTTCAGGAACATATGTAGCTACGATTTCTCACTGACTATCATCCTGCTCTATTTCTACGATATTTTTACGATAAAGATACGATAAATAGATATGGCATTAATTGTACGTGTAAACAAACAAATGCATATATTAACTAACTCTATACATCAATATGATTTGGTGAAGGTTGATAAATTTTTAAAGAGATGTTAGCCAAGGCAGTTTGAAGCTTAACACTTGTCTATTGTTGAAGATTGTTTTTAGTCCTCTATCGATGATGTCGAAGGTGACTTTAGGTTTGCACTCCGTCCGTCTGTCTGTCTGTCTGTCCATCTGTCAGTCCGGCAAATCAGTTTTCCACACTTTTTTTCTTGGTGCTTGAAGATATTGATTTGATATTTGGTGTATTGTTTTATCATAACAAGTTACAGGTCAATTTTGAATTTTGTTCAGGTCTGATGATTTTGTGCAGAGTTATGGTCCTTGGACTTAGAAAATTCACTCAAATAATCAGTTTTTCACACTTTTTTTCGTCATGCTTTAAGATATTGATTTGATAATTGGGATATAGCTTTATCATGACAAGTTACAGATCAAGTTCGAATTTTGTTCTGGTCTGATGATTTTGTGCAGAGTTATTGTCCTACGACTTAGATAATTCACTCAAATAATCACTTTTCCTCACTTTTTTTTCATGCTTGAAGATATTGAATGGATAATTGGTATATAGTTTTATCATGACAAGTAACAGATCAAATTAAAATTTTGTTCCAGTCTGATGATTTTGAACCTAGAAAATTCACTTAAATAATCAGTTTTCCACACTTTTTTTCGTCATGCTTGAAGATATTGACTTGATATTTGTTATATAGTCTACACCATGACAACTTATAGATCAAGTTAGCATTTTGTTCCAGTACAATTAATTTTTAACCGGTAGGGGACTATATATTGCCATGCAATACTCTCAGAATGCTTGTCTATATTCAAATGTCTTTTGTTTTGTTTTTATGTTGTTAGGTTGCTGTCTGAGTAAGATGTAGATAAAACAGAAATCTGCATTAATTTAGAATAAATAGTTATGGTTGACAGGGGCTAATCTAAGAATTGAGTTGATTTAGGGGGCCTAAAATTTGAGTTAGCTGAAAAATTTTAAGGTTTTATTCCATAAAAGTTTAAGTTGAGTGTTGTCAGGATTGCTGTCTCATTGATATTCTTTATTAGTCCCCTACCGACGAAGTGGAAAGGGACTGTAGGTTTGCACTCTGTCCGTCTGTCTGTCTGTCCATCCGTCAGTATAGTTTTATCATGACAAGCTACAGATCAAGTTCGAATTTTGTTCCGGTCTGATGATGTTGTGCAGAGTTATGGTCCTTGGACTTAGAAAATTCAATGAAATAATCAGTTTTCCGCACTTTTTTTCGTCATGCTTGTAGATATTGATTTGATAATTGGTATATTATTAAGTCTACACCATAACAAGTTATAGATCAAGTTAGCATTTTGTTTAAGTACAATGGATTTTTAACCAGTAGGGGACTTTGTATTGCCACGCAATAATCTCAGAATGTTCATTATAAAGTATATATATTGTCTCTGACATTAACACATATAAAACAGGAAAAACACTGGTATAAAGAAAAGACAAATTTAGCTTTCCAATATTGGTTATAGCTAAGTGTTAAAACCCAATAATGATACAACAAGTCTTTGTCAGATAGATACTTGATTGAGTCTGACATTTCTCTGTCCAGACAAACAGACAGTAAATAACATCTTCTCCATAAAAATATTATGGTTTTATGTCTGAAGATACTTTGATCATATATTGGTTAGCAAATTGACCTGACTTAAAGTATTCTGCTCTTTGGAAGATTTAGCTTGTACTCAGACTATGAATTATTTAGTCTGAAGTCAAATCAGAGTTTTTTCTGGTACTAAAGTATTATTTATGGGGGTACCAGTTTTGATGTATAAGCGGTTATAACTAAATCAATAAATTTTAAAACTTACACAAAATGCAAATTGTTCGTCAATTTTGATGCCATTGTTAAGTTTTTAAACCTTTGCAGGTCAACATGATATAAATATACATAAAGGAAATGGTGATCCACTGAGAGCAGATTGTTACCCTGAGAAAGTATTACCAAACTTGAGGTTCACAGACCATTTTGTTCTCATGCAGGGTAAACAATCTGCTCTATTGGCCACTCTCTCAGCTATGTGTATCTTATTTATTAAAGTGAATGTTCTGTTGTTATTATCTTTTAAATTTGAAATCATTGATCTTTAAATTATTTGTGCTAAATATGAATATTTTTCAACAATGTCTCAAAATTTGATTGTCAAAAACTTCCTAAACCCTTATACTTATGCATTGATTTGAAAATTGTCAGATATATTAAAGACTGCAGAATGTTTGAAACCTAAGATAAGTGGGAGAGATTGGTCTTATTACTTAACAATGTTTCAAGGGAGATTACTCCAATTACTTTTTTAGTATCAGTATATTGTATCAAGCTGCTTTCTATCATTAAAATTGAAAAAAAAAAATTTAACAGATGGAAAAACTAATTTATCTTAAAAAGTTACAAATTTCAGGATGAGAATTGATTCAAGATTTAGCTTTATGCACTTTCGCTGATGAATACTTTTTGCTGTACTTAATGTATTATGATTTCCTTTTTTTTTTGTGGATCAGGTGTTTGAGTTTATTCAGAAGATTAACGAGAACATGCACTAATACAGATCTGTGTCAGTTGTAAGCTTTAATTTCCTGTTCAAAAATCATCTGAAAAAGCATTTTAAAAACCCATAAAGCTTGATTAATTGGATATTTGATTGATGCTGTGTTTTATCTTTTAGGATCAAGATTTACCTCCCTTTCTGTCAGTACTTTGTAGTTCTGTATCTTTTGTTTTAGAAGGTGTAAATAGCTTGCTTTTTAAAGATTGTTACTGACTCTCAATCTAAAGATTTATTTGTTTCCTTTTCATAAGTCATTTCAAAATTTTTATTTAGCTCTAACCGCGAAATAAAGATTAACATATGTAGGATATATACTTACCCTGGTTTTATGTCTCAAAATTCTTACCTTAAGTTTTTTTTGTCACTATCGGTCGAGAAAATTGAAGGTCTCACCATTATACTCATGGTTTAAAAAAAAAGAGCAAAATAGAAAAGACTAATCCTTGGTGACCTACCTATTCCATCACAAGTTGGTTGACACTTGGTGACCTACCTATGCCATCACAAGTTGGTTGACACTTGGTGACCTACCTATGCCATCACAAGTTGGTTGACACTTGGTGACCTACCTATGTCATCACAAGTTGGTTGACACTTGGTGACCTACCTATGTCATCACAAGTTGGTTGACACTTGGTGACCTACCTATTCCATCACAAGTTGGTTGACACTTGGTGACCTACCTATGCCATCACAAGTTGGTTGACACTTGGTGACCTACCTATGCCATCACAAGTTGGTTGACACTTGGTGACCTACCTATTCCATCACAAGTTAGTTGACACTTGGTGACCTACCTATGCCATCACAAGTTGGTTGACACTTGGTGACCTACCTATGCCATCACAAGTTGGTTGACACTTGGTGACCTACCTATGCCATCACAAGTTAGTTGACACTTGGTGACCTACCTATGCCATCACAAGTTGGTTGACACTTGGTGACCTACCTATGCCATCACAAGTTGGTTGACACTTGGTGACCTACCTATGTCATCACAAGTTGGTTGACACTTGGTGACCTACCTATGTCATCACAAGTTGGTTGACACTTGGTGACCTACCTATGCCATCACAAGTTGGTTGACACTTGGTGACCTACCTATTCCATCACAAGTTAGTTGACACTTGGTGACCTACCTATGCCATCACAAGTTGGTTGACACTTGGTGACCTACCTATGCCATCACAAGTTGGTTGACACTTGGTGACCTACCTATGCCATCACAAGTTGGTTGACACTTGGTGACCTACCTATTCCATCACAAGTTAGTTGACACTTGGTGACCTACCTATTCCATCACAAGTTGGTTGACACTTGGTGACCTACCTATGCCATCACAAGTTGGTTGACACTTGGTGACCTACCTATGCCATCACAAGTTGGTTGACCGTTATGGAATATCTGTCACCACTGATATGTTCCAATTGTTATAACTAAAATACTGTCCTCTTTTCCTCGATCTTGACATCACCGAAAGCAAATTGTCACCAAGTTTGTACCTTCTTTCAATGAGTAACACGACAGGTGCCACTTAAGTGGAGCAAGATCTGCTTACACTTCTTAAGCACCTGAGAACATGTGACCCCCAGTTGTTAGCGGGGTTTGTGTTGCTTTGTCTTTGGGTTTTTTATGTAGTGTTTTGTGAATTGTTTTTGTCATCTTTTGTTTTTACCATGGCGTTGTCAGTTTCTCCCGCCTTATGAGTTTTAGATGTCCCCTTGGTACCGTATATTCCGCTTCTTTTTTACCTTCCCTCTTTTTCACTGTCATATAACCAATAGTATTTGTTTGTAATTTTAAAATTGCAACTGACTTAGGATAAGCACAGTTTGTGGAAAGGTTAAGAAGAAGGAACTGCAGAAGGAGATCGCTTTAAGATAAGATTTGTCCCAGTAAATAATATTTCCTTTATAATTGTCTAATAGTTTGTATCTTTCCAATAATAGATATAACTAAATACATTAAACACGACTGCATCAAGATTTCTACGATAATGTTATGTTTATATTTCATTATGTTTTCTTACAAGCTACAATTAAGCTTCTTTTAATTACCGATCGGTTGTGCAAATTAATAGCAATCTAAATTTGCTTTCTACCTGAAATTATTAGAAAATGTAAAAAAATTGGCAAATATCCAGGTATAATCATATGTCAATGTTTCAACACTAATGGAGAATAGTAGAGGTTTTTTGTACACAGAAGACTTTAAAGATAGCTTTCATTCAAGTGTAATTACAGATCGCTTTTCTTAACTTATAAACGGCAATTAACAAAGAAAAAATTCTGAATGTTTTGTTTTTGGTTTAAGATATGTTTCTGTCAAAAGTTTGATAAAGACGTTATGATTGATTCTCTTTGAAATTTTTCGACAAGAGCATATTTTATATGATGTTCTCCATCAGAAATTTTGGCACAAGTTATTGGTTTTGTTTTGGAGAAACTATAAAGCAGGTTTCATTCATTATTTTAACTCCTAAAAGATTTCTTTTGTTATTTCAGCTGTTTAATAAATAAAATTCAAAATGTTCAACCATCAAATAAAATGAAATAGTAATAGTTGTTTCTTACTGCAGCAATTAAAAATAAAATGTTTTGCCCTTGACCTTAATTTTACTTGCCAAGTAGGTTACAGTAAGTTAATATTTTTGACATCACACTTAACCCTGTTTCAAAATGGTATTGGGTTCTCTGAAGAGTCTATGATGTAGTTAAATATAATTGGTTGAATTAGTCCACCATCATTTAAATATGTTATATCAATTTTCTTCCATTGTTGGATTGGGATCTTTAAGTTATGGATACCCACTTATCTCTTTATTCTTGTCATTGAGTGCAGCTTTGGCTATCTGTAGTTAATCTGAATAATTCAGCCCCTCCCCGGGCTTAACCCTTTATTCTTGTCATTGAGTGCAGCTTTGGCTATCTGTAGTTAATCTGAATAATTCAGCCCCTCCCCCTTAACTCCCTTATATCCATCTTTATATAAGAGTAGGGGAATATAACAACTGAATAAAATAATTTGTTTTGATTGCCTAGTTTATAGTATTTGAGTCAGCTTAAGATTTTCTGATCAACAAAGTAATAACAGCTAAAACATTACAAAGTACACCTAAAACATGACAAAGTACACTTAAAACATGACAAAGTACACCTAAAACATGACAAAGTACACATAAAACATGAAGACTGTTAGCCCTAGTCTCCCATTTTTCACAATTCTCAGAATGCCAAACAATCAATGTTCATAGTGTTTTCATGGTCAGGTGAAAATTTGGCATAAAAATGCCACTAAGCTTGTAGTGACCAGTATGTAATCTTTCTCTCCATCAATCAATTACTTAAACATGTCTGCCTAATTGAGATAAATGAAAAACTTAAAAAAGATTCAACAAATGTAAGAAAATGTTGAGAGTAAATAGAAAAACAAAACTTGACAATATAGAGATTGTTCTTATCACAGTCAACAGGGAAGTTGCATTAATTATAAGTAAACAATGAAAAAATTCCTATAAATACTTCCCATTCATCAAAAAAACCTGTGGATATAATTATTGTACTAATTGTATTGTATATGTGTATCATCAATGTGCAAAAGTGATAAAAAATGGCAACTTAATATAATGACCCCAGCTGTTTGTGTGTTAGAGTGGTTACAACAGGAAGAATCTTTTCCTTTTGCTCCGTCAATCATACTTGAATATTAATGATGTTTTTGCATACCTGACGATTTAATTATTTTGATTGTGTTCGCATATTGCACAATTATTGGGATTTTTAATCAATTTTTTTCCCGGAATCTCGACCTGAACTTGATATTGAAAGGATTATATACTATGAATGTGTGATTAATTTATTTATAAACTGATAAGTCTGATATTGATATAACACAAATTGTGAAATGGAAGATGAAATCGAGAAAAAATGCTCAGTAAGTAATTATTTTTTGGATATCTTTTATGTTTTTATATTTATTTAAATGATTGTTACATGATTATAATTTTTAAAGAAAATGACAAAGGGAAAATGGGTTAATTTTACATGTTACAATTGCATTTAAGTGTTGAAATATTGACAACTGAAAAGAGTAAAAAGGATTATAATTCTACGAAATAAATTTATCTGACTAGCTTAGGTTAAATGCTGATGATCTACAGGATTTTCCATCTAGTTGTAGTTGACTTTTCAACCATTTGTTTTTCTATGAAACAATTCTTATACTATGATGTTTTTTATTTTATTTATCTTATATGCAGTGGAAAATGACAGTACATGAAAAGTTATCTATTTAATTTACTATTGTACTATGTTTTGAAAGTCTTTTTAGATTTGTTTGAGGTAAAAATTGATTATCCCCATCCCCTTGAAAAAAAAAAAGGAGTCAGATGTTTAAACCTTTGGAACAAAACGTCAACCAATACCAACTAAGTGTAAATGAACTTATGTTGTATAAATGTATCACATTATTTTTGTATTTTTGCTGCCTTTAATGTTCTACATTTACATTCTTCAGTGCTATTAAAGGTCATGGTATTGTCTGTTTTTTTCAGACTTATGATTTATGATTACCGCTGTTGTCTTATTCCCCTTTCAAGCTCACCTGGCCCAATAGACCAAGTGAGCTTTTCTCATCACTTGGCGTCTGTCGTCGTCATCCGTCATCATTGTCCGGTAACTTTTACAAAAATCTTCTCCTCTGAAACTACTGGGCCAAATTTAACCAAACTTGGCCACAATTATCATTGGGGTATCTAGTTTAAAAATGTGTCCAATGACCCTACCTGCCAACCAAGATGGCCGACATGGCTAAAAATAGAACATAGGGGTAAAATGCAAGTTTTGTCTATTATTTTGAAAACCGTTATGAATAGAGAAAATCTGACATGAACAAAAATGTTTTGAATGTTGAGCACTACCAATTGTTCATATATATGTCAAAACTGTCAGAAGAATTCTTATAGGAGTTATTGCCCTTAAATGACAAATTTTACCATTTTTTTTTTCATTTTTGCTGACTATCTTGAAAACAGTAATAGATAAAAAGAAACTTTAAATTGCAAGAATGATCAGCAAGACATGTTCTACAAATAAGTCAACATGGTCGAAATCATCTGTCGACTCCTTATCAGAGTTATTGCCCTTTGATGATGATTTTTACCAATTTTTTTAGTTTTTGCCTTATAACTTCAAAATTATAATAGATAGATAGAAACTTAATTAAGCAAAATGATCAGCAAGACAAGATCTTCAATTAAGACAGAATGGAGGAAATCGTCCGACAACTCCTTAATGGAGTTATTGCCCTTTAATGACGATTTTCCATTGTCTGTTATCTTTTACAAAAATCTTCTCCTCTGAAACTATTGGACCAAATTTAACCAAACTTGGCCACAATCATCATATGGGTATCTAGTTTAAAAAACATGTCCAGTGACCCGGCCTGCCAACCAAGATGGCCAACATGGCTAAAAATAGAACATAGGGTAAAATGCAAGTATTGTCCATTATTTCGAAAACCGTTATGAATAGAGAAAATCTGACAGGAGCAAGAATGTTCAGAATGTTGAGCTTAACCAATTGTCTAATATATGTCAAATCTGTCAGACAACTTCTTATAGGAGTTATTGCCCTTAAATGACAAATTTTACCATTTTTTTCATTATTGCCTTTTATCTTGAAAACAATAATAGATAAAGAGAAACTTTAAATTGCAAGAATGATCAGCAAGACAAATAAATGAGGAATTTTTTAATCCTGTTTTGTGTTTTGAGCAAAAACTAAAGAAGATAGAGAGAAACTAAACAGACTAAATGATCAGAAATACAAGATCAACAAAACAGAATTTTGTCATGAATTCTATTTTCGTCTACAATGTTGGAGAGTGTCCTTTGTTGAATATGCACATAGACCAAAGTGAGCGACACAGGCTCTTTAGAGCCTTAGTTTCTCAATGTTTTTAGACATCTTTTGATCTCAGAATATTATTATTGGAGAAATAACTGCTGACCATTCCTAAACACTGAGTCGGACCTGTTTTGGAGGAGTTTTTTTTTTTGCTCAGTTTTGAGTTTCTCTGATTGTTTTGTTGACTATGTTTTTGTCTATTTTTTCACCATGTTGTCTTTCTTCAATTTATTGTTGTTTGATTCTCAATGGTTTCATCTACCTATTTCTTTTTTTAAAACAAATGAAAAAACCAAATTTTTCTAAATTCTAGCACTCAGTATAACAAGTTGAATTTGTTGATTTTATGAAGAAATTTGTGGATGTTGTCCTTCAACATGGCATCAAAGGGAAATAACTCTCATCTCAAATCATATTTTAACAGAACAAAATGGACGAATCTTTAATTGTCATTGACAATGCCTTTTATATGAATCCCTTTATCAAATAATCTTTGAAAATTATATATTGATAAGACTTGGTTCTTCTTTGCACAGATGAAGTGTTGAAACATCAAGAAGAAAATTCTGATCAAACTAAAATGCAGTAATGTTTGAGCTTTTATTCGAAGTTGAAGGTGATCTTTCTGTAATTATAAGTGGAAGAACAGCAAAAAAAGAACTGATCTCATTATTATGTGTAGGAATTTTGTGTCATTATTTTGGGAGGAGGGTGTGGGTTTACAGTATGGCACTATATCATTGGCAATACATGTATAATCATTTCGTTGATTGTGGCCAGTATTTTGCAGAAGCTGGCAGAAGCCATCTTCATACATGAATTAATATACAATATTCCTTTTTTTTTTGGTAATCACATAATCAAAATCCCATAAATGGCCTCATACCTGGTAACAAGATTGGAGGTAAATTCGTTTGATGTGCATAGTGTTGATGCTAGTTTTACATATTATATATGCCATTGAAGCTGGCATGACAAGACTAATAGATATGTAGATAATACATTTACCAATGCTGATGTCAGGGTGATATGATTTTATTAAAAGCTAATGTCAGAGTTCCTCTTTACCTGGTTGATGAGGTAATTCTTCTGCAATTTGCCTTTTAGAATCTGAAGCATTCTGGGATTATGATATAACATTGCGATTGGTTAATAAGGTCCTAAACAATGGAAATTGAACCAATGATATGTTGTTATTTTTATTTTGGAGTTTTAACAATGATATTTCTCCTGTATTTTTTATTAACCCTCTTCATAAATTATTTGCTGTCATTCATATCCCTAAATTACAGAAATTGTCATGGTTACAGAAGGGAATGTTATAGGTCAAATATTTTCAGGGTTGTAGGATGTTGTAATATGTAAAAAGCTGTTAAATGTTGACAGTATGGTTAAGGCCAGAGTGGGAATTGTTACAGGCAGTTAGAATGGTAAAACAATTAATTCACGGTCATTATAAAAGGGGCCATAAGAATGACTGAAAGGTTATCATACTTGAATGATGCAATATCAATATGGCTTAGCCGCTAAATGAGATTATAGGTTGTCATGGTCTCAGGGGTCACATGGTATAAGACTCACCGATAATTGTCAGGGGATATTTTTGAATATTTTTTTTCATTTTTATACGCCCGTTTACGGGACGTATTATGGTATACCGTTGTCCGTCTGTCCGTCCATCGTCAACATGTGGGACATTAACTCAAAAACGCTTTAATCAATTTGCATAAAACTTTGGTGAATTGTTTATATCTATTGACGTGAGCTCCCTTTTGTTTTTTATAAATTTTAGATTTTACGTTTCTGAGTTATGGGGTTTTATTCATTAAAAAAAGGGGGATTTTCCAGTTTTGGACAATAACTCAAGAATGCTTTCACCAACTTGCAAGAAATTGTGGTGAATTGTTTATATCTATTGACTTGAGCTCCTTTAAATTTTTATAAATTTTAGATTTTACGTTTCCGAGTTACAGGGTTTTATTCATAAAAAGGGGATTTTGCAGTTATAGGACAAAAACTCAAAATGCTTTCAGCAGTTCTTATGAAACTTTGGTGAATTGTTTATATCTATTGATGTAAGCTCCTTTAGAATTTTATAAATTTTACATTTTACATTTCTGAGTTATTGGGTTTTATTCATTTAAAAGGGGATTTTCCAGTTTTCAGACAATAACTCAAAAATGCTGTCAGCAATTCTCATGAAACTTTGGTGAATTGTCTATGTCTATTGATGTAAGCTCCTTTGATTTTCATAAATTTCTAATATGACATTGAGAATTAACTGAACTTTATTGATCTTTATTCTTTGAAAATGTGATGGGCGTATCATGTGCTCATGGCGCAGCTGTTTATTTTAATTTCCAGTAAAAAATAATTTGTTTTAGAAAAGACAGGCGAAAGATACCAACTAGACATTCAAACTCATAAGTTAAAAATAAACTGACAATGCCATGGCAAAAAAGAAAAAGACCAGAAAACACAACATAGCGAGAAAAAAAAAGACTGAGCAGCACGAACCACTTATAAATCAATTGGTGATCTCAGGTGCTCTGGAAGGGTAAGCAGATCCTGCTCCACATGTGGCACCCATCGTGTTTATGTAAGTACAAAACTGGTGATAAGTCTAATTCGATAGGTCACATCTCGGGATGCGGAGAATCGAATTGAAAGAATGTGAAAAAAATCAGTTTGTAATTATTGAAAATTGATAAACAAGAAAAAAAGATTTATTTGAAGAAACATTTTTTTGTCCAGAAAAAGAAAAATCGTTTGTTTATTAATTAGATTGGGAAAAAAAATCGTCCCACAAAATTGCTTTCCCCAACACACTTAAGTAAGACAAAAATGAATAATCTATGCCTCATAATTCCAGGGTGTGATTATGGTGTTATATCAGGAGAAAGTCATGATGAATGATGATAATCATTGAATCAGACAATTGATAATAATCATTGAATCAGACAATTGATGATAATCATTGAATTAGACAATCGATGATAATCATTGAATCAGACAATTGATGATAATCATTAAATCAGACAATTAATAATAATCAATGAATCAGACAATTAATGATTATCAATGAATCAGACAATTAATGATAATCCTTGAATCAGACAATCGATGATAATCATTGAATCAAATGATCGATGATAATCATTGAATCAGGCAATCGATGATAATCAATGAATCCAATAGTCATGATAATAGATGATAATCATTGAATCAAGATAGTCATTATAATCAATGATTATAAATCATGGACTAAAGATAATCGATGATGATCAATGAATCAGTTAATCGATGATAATCATTGAATCAGTTAATTGATGATAATCAATGAATCAGATAGTCAAGATAATAAATGAATCAGATAGTAAATTGATTGTTTATTCCTTGGAGTGTGACAGACTCTTTTTTTGTGGTTGAGTTTTCTGTAATATTTGTGATCAAATAAAACAACAGAAAATTAGCGAAAGTATTGCTTGTTATGCATTCATAAAATAAAAATTAAACAAACAAAACTTGAGCCTTGCACCATAATTTTCTTCATATTAAATCTTGGATGTAAATTGATTTCCAATATAAGATAAATCTTGACGTAATACTGATTTGATAGTTTAAAACTTTTGTTATTAGCTGTAACTTCCTTATTTACTTGGAAACAGTTTTTTAAGTGTTGTGTCACGTTCTGTATCCTTTAAATCAATGGCGTACTTCCTATTTAGGTCAGTTTGATTCACGATTAATGGACGTCTCAACGGTGATGTCAAGTGATCGGGATCTTGAAAACAATATTAATTTAAAAGATAATGCACTACATTGTTTGTATAAATACTTATTTGTCTAAAATGTTTGTATAAATACTTATTTGTCTAAAATATAGTTTTGTTGTCTGTCCCATATATGCACTTCTGAATCTAAGGTAAAAGTACTTTTCCACTGATTAATTACAGAAATTCAAAAATTTGTTGGAAATTTTATGTTTTTATAGTGTTCTTAATAAAGGTATATCCAAAAAAGCTTTTCGAACACATGCAATTTATAAAGTGCTATTTTCATTTACTAGCACTTGGTCGATGCTAATTCTGGTGTAATGTTTAGTCCCTAATCGTATCTTCCGAGCTCTGTAGTGACATGATTTAAAGCCATATTTTTTAAGATTCCCTGTTGATGAATTAAGGTTACATTACTTCCTCTATGGAGATTTTTTGACCTTACGATCTCAGTCATCAGGTTCACTGACATTGAAACTTGAATTAGCAGAGTTTTCATGTTAAATTTTGTCATTAGATCAGATTAAGATGAACCACTAATTGTAAGTCATTGATGTTTGGTATGCAGTTGCATTAGCATAAGCACATCTTTTTCTATGGGTATTATTATATACTTGTCCCTTAGTCATGATCTTTCAACTGTGAAAAAAAAATGAAAACAGCACTTAATAAATTTCATGCTTCTGAAACACTTTTCTGGATTTACCTTCATCAAGAACGCTCAAAGCCAAATATTTGAAAGCCAAGGATTTATAAGAACTGAAACAGTTGAAGTCTTGCTATATGACAAAAAAGAATCTGTAAATAATAGCCAACTCTAAGGTCAACTTTGCCTGATGGTGTTGGAAACTAAATAAATTTATAAACAGACAATTTTAGGAGGGTTTGTTACAAATTAAACCGCCGCCGTTGGAAGCAGTATACCTTAGTCTGAGATGATTTTTGACTCCCTCATGATGACCACTTATTGGAGATGTTCTTTTTGATGACGATTTTTACCATTTTTTGGTGTTTTTGCCTACTATCTGAAAAACTATATAAAATAGATAGAAACTTAAATAAACAAAAATGATCATCAAGACTATATCTGTCATAAATTCTATTCTAGTCCACAAAGATGGAGAGTGTCCATTGTTAAAGATGTACATAGAACTAGGTGAGCGACACACCCTGGCTCTTTAAATTAGGTTGTTTACGTTTTCTCGTTTGAATTGTTTTACATTTGTCATTTCGGGGCATTTTATAGCTGACTATGCGGTATGGGATTTGCTCATTGTTGAAGGCCGTACAGTGACCTATATTTGTTAATTTCTGTATCATTTGGTCTCCTGTGAAGAGTTGTCTCATTGGCAATCATACCACATCTTCTTTTTAGTCCCCTACCGACGAAGTCGAAGGGGACTTTAGGTTTGCACTCTGTCCGTCTGTCCGTCCGATAGCATTTTGTTCCAGTATAATGAATTTTTAACCTGTAGGGAACTATGTATTGCCATGCAATACTCTCAGAATGCTTGTTTATATCTAGTTGATTTATGTAAAACTATAAATCAAATTTAATCATATCAACATGATCAAATCAAATTATTTATTGATGTAAAATCCAAATTATGAAATGTTACAAAGACAAACATGACATACAAATGACAATATTTACAAACATACAAAATAAAAAGTTAACAAACATTTATAGTAATAATAAGTATATCATATATATAATATTTTGGAGGAGGTGATACTTTTGCAAATTGAAAATAAAAGTACAATATTCTTATTATTTTTTGAAAAGATTGTTATGAAATATGACAAAACAAATATATATGTAATAAAAACTAATAATCACAAATTTGTATTACAGAATTCTAGTTTTTCTTGTCAGCTAGAATATTTCTTTTGTGTATATAAATCACTTAAACCCCATCACCAATAGATTAATGAGTTACGTCTTACTCTTTAAATGTAAACATAAATGTAAATTTTTCATTATCAGACAATTAGTTGAAAGATTGAATAATACTTTCTACTTCCTAAAAAAGTAAATATTGCCTGTTGCTTTTCTAAAATTTGACCTTATCAAGCAAAATGAAGTTCATCTTCAATCCCCTTTCTACAGAGGGAACATGATAAACCTGTGAATCCCTTTGTTAGATAATTTAGCATTTATTTGACCTATATAATTATTATTGATTTGTGTAACATCTATTTTATAGTAGAACTACCATGAGGAAACCCCCATAATACTCATTTTGTAACATCTCTCAGAGCTATGTTCAGGAAAGCCTCTTTCTGTTAGATTTCCATCTTTTTTATATGTATTTAATTGACCTTTATAACATATTGAACTGATCTATGACAAGGTGAGACCTATAAATCTGCTGTGTTAATCACCTCATTAGAGAAACAACATTCAACCTTCCTGTAAACAGAGGGTACTGGTCAACTTTTATTTTCTATGATGCAGTTTGGCCAGGTGGTGTAAAATACTTGTTAAAACCAATTGCAAAATTACTTGTAGAAGTGGAGGCAGGATTTGGAGGAGGTGGGGTATGGAGGAGGTGGGATATGGAGGAGGTGGGGTATGGAGGAGGTGGGATTTGGAGGAGGCAGGGTATGGAGGAGGTGGGATATGGAGGAGGTGGGATATGGAGGAGATGGGGTATGGAGGAGGTGGGGTATGGAGGAAGCAGTGTATGGAGGAGGTGGGATTTGGAGGAGGCAGGGTATGGAGGAGGTGGGGTATGGAGGAGGCAGGGGATGGAGGAGGTGGGATAAGGAGGTCAGGCGGGATATGGAGGAGGTGGGGTATGAAGGAGGAGGTTTATGTCTCACTCTGTACTCATTTTATAGCCTATTATGCAAGCTGAAGTTGTATCAATAATTTTCCTGTAATAAAGTGGAAAATGGCTATGAATTTTTGAAAAAAATGTTTGCATGTACATGTAGGTCCTTTTTGGTGAAATTATTTTAAGTGCAGCAACAAGTAGAGTGTGGTAACAAAATTCCTTACAAGTGAAAGTTGACAACTAAATAAGTCATTTTGGTAAATTATAAACAGCATATTGAAAGCACTAATTTTATATGTTAATAAGAAACTACTGCCTAAAAATCTTGCTCACTAATGATATTAACCTTTAATGGCATTTAAATTGACTACTTGTGGTTTAATATAAAGTCTAATGTCCAATCTAATGTCTTTACAAATCTACTATTATCATTATCATATCCCACAATGAAATATCTACCTGAAAATAATAGAAACATTAAATAATAGAAAACATATTTAAGTTAATGTGTCATATCAGATTTGTTTGAACTTTTTTATTTTGAACTATGCTGACATCAATAGATTATTGACTGTCAAGGCTATACTTAGACAGGTAAGAGAATAAATAAATCAAGGTAAACTTAATCTATATATAAACAAAAACAAGGAAGTAAAATAGGCAAACATATTAGATTTTTACACAAATAAGTTATGGCCCATGGAGATGGACAGGTTCCAGTTTTCTGTAGCCTTTGTGAGGAGGACACTAGAATAAAATGGAAATGCTTGAACTGTGACATGCTCATGTGTGACAAGTGTAAAGAGAAAATTCATGTGAAATTCAAATTTGCAAAGGATCACAAAGTTGTTTCAATTGAGGAGGTGGGGCATTATAAGGATGAAATAGATTTTTCCAATATAAGTTGTAAAACCCATGAAGGCCAAACTTGTGTGATTTTTGTAAGTCTTGTGTCTACTTAGTATGTCCACTGTGTATCTCTGAGAGCAATGATGGACATGGTTTATGGTAACCATCAAAGAGGGATATGAAATCCTGATAACCAAATTAAAGACAGGAGGAAAGAATATCAGAACTAATATTAATGAATTGGAAAAAAGAAAAGAAGAAGTGAAGGATGTTGATAGAGCTGAACTTTCCAAATTTGAAAACACTATGAAGAAAATCAAAGATCAAAATGTACTGCTTAAGAAGGAAGTTGATCAACATACTAAAAAATTGGAGACTGAGCTAATTAAAAAGTGGAAAGATTTACATCGATGTACTGAAACTGAAGAAAAAGAGGTGTCCCTGCTCATTGATAGGCTGGCATCTAAAAAGTCAGTAGTTGATGATATCATCCAATCCATGGATGGCAAGAGAGTCTTTGAGGATGGTTTAGGGTTAGTTCAACCAATGGAGGAAACAGTTACATCATCTTGCTCAAAGTTTGATTCTATTCCAACTTTTCTTCCTGGACAAATAACTGCTTATAACATAGGTTCACTAGAAAACGTTTCTACTAAGGGTGAAATTAGAATCATAAAACAGTTTGACACTGAAATCTCTCATGTTCATTTTATGGCAGCCTGTTCTGAAGATACATTGTGGATACTGTGGATTCATTTTTATTCGTGGTATACCAATTTTCGTGGGTTTCGTGGGTCACAGCAAACCACGAATTTAAGAATTCAACGAAGAATAATCCCGAGAAATGTGTATGGAGTCGGATGTTTATTTCCGGTTATGTTATGCAGTTCTAGTATAGTGTTGACTAGCGATAAACATTGTAACATAACACGTGTTTTTATTGAATGAAGATACAAGTATTTTGATTAAATCAATAATAAATATATCGAATATCAGTGATAATTTACTTTTTAAAATTGATTAAAATTGTTCATGGAAAATAACTGCAAGTTGTTAATTACCGTGTCATTAGTTGGTTTACTGGTGATTAAAAATCAATAGGATTAAGTACGGGGATATTGCCCTTAGGTAATATTGTTTTTGACAGGAACATTTATTTTCACACCTTTTACTTATATGACTGTTTTTTATATCTTGATTAGGGAAATGAGCTTTCAATCATAGAGTTTTGAATGCCTTATAAAATTCCGACAAGAATTTATAAATTGTAAAACAAACAAATAATTAGTTGTCTCTATCCATTATTGTAATAGAAGTTTTCAATGAACACTTTAACCTAGAATGACCAAGCGAGGATGTTGACAATTCAAAACTTTTTCAATGAATTCCTTCTTTTTTTGTGTGTTTTATTATTGATCAAACCAAGGAGGTAACTTTATATGATCTCCTAAGTCAAAAAGAAATCCACAATTACGTATCTGATTTTTTTTTTTGTAATCAGCGTTCCACGAATTTACGTATACCACGAAACGTCTTTTTTTCTCTATCCACGAAAATTGATACCCACGAAAATAAATGAATCCAGTCAGTAAGTGACCAGGAAGTACTACAGAAAGTCAAAATAGAAGGGAGGAGTTTGAAGATAGTTGATCAAAAAAACATTAAAATCTATGGTATGGCATGTACTCCATCTAAAGATCTCCTTTTGGTTACTAAAGGACATAGACTGAAGCAGATCAGTGGTCAGACAGGTGAAGTGACTGATTCTAAGTATAAAGTAAAGGGTTTAGAGGAGTTATCAGCTGTTCTTGTTAACTCAGATGGAAAAGTCACTGTTGGTGCTTATAGTGGGGAATTAGTTTACCCAGCAGTAGGAAGACGGGTTGTGGTTGTAATGGATAGAAGTGGGAAACATGAAACTACTTATGAATATGACAGACAAGGAAAGCCTTTATTTACATATGTGAGGAATATAACCACAACAAAGAATGGTAATATCTGTGTAGTGGACATTTTATCTGAAGATGATATAGGTAGAGTGGTAATACTGAGTGAGGATGGAGATGTTCTGAATACCTTCAATGGCAATCCAGAAGTAAACACAGACAAAATGAGTGACTCAGATTCAGACTCAGACTCAGACTCTAACTCAGACTCAGATTCAGACTCTTTCCAACCAATGCATGTTTTTACTACTCCATCTGACAATATTGTTGTATCAAATTTAAACAATGACATTTTATTTTTTCTAAACAGTTCTGGAAATTTAATAACATGGTATGACACAAATAAGATTGGAATATTTAATCCCTACACTTTTTGTAGTACTGAATCTGGGCGTGCTTACATAGGGTGTGTAACATCCAAAGACAGTAGTGATAAGGCCAAAATATATGAAGTGGATATTTTGTGAGTTAAAAACATTTCAGTTCATGTGAGGGAAGTTAGCTAGATTCTTTTGATACTTATTATTATCAGTTCAGAGACAATGTTTGACATTGTTGTAATTGCCTTGTAAACAAATTTAATTTAGATATTTGTTACAGTATAGATATAGTAAAAGATGTTGGGGTATATATTATTATTTTATAAACTTAAATTAATAAAAAAAAAACATTTTTTTTTCTTTGTTAAGTTCATCTAATAGTGGTTAGCCAGGGTAAAAAATAAACCATTCAAAGGGGCATTAGATGTCAAATTCATGTTTACCGATTTGACTTAAATTCTAATATTTGATTTATAACATACTAAAACATATATCAAAATTACAATAATTCTGAAATAAACAATTAACAATGCAAGGGCTCGATAAAATATAACTGCATTTCATGTGTATTTTAGTCTATACACCATCTAATTAACTATTGAGATGACTTCCGAAGGCTGCGCCGTTGGTCACATAACCCAATATAAACATAAATATAAATAGATAGTGACCTCGTGCAATTTGACTTTTCTAGGTCTGTTTGATTTCATGTTATAGGTTAGAAAATGAGTTAATCATCGATTTTATCTGTATTTAAATAATAGTTTACAATCACTTGTGAATACACAGATAACTTAAAATTGAGGAATACATCCAAAATTCAAGAATGAACTCCCATGAACACCTGAAAGGTATGCAAACCCTACTCTGATCCTACTCCACTTTTAGCGCCCATTGTTTGGCTCTTGGTAATTTTTGTCCCTATTAACTTATTATTGATGTGAACTGTAATTAGGGTTTAGACTTAGATTTAATTGTTCACTGAACATTTAAAATGTGATTGTGTGTCAGAGCACTGAGGCATTTATAATAATGTTCTATAGAACCATTCTTGTTTGCAAAGGTTTTGAAAGCTATTACTTGGTCCTCTTCATTGTTTGCAATTTAGCCTTTTAACCCTTTGTACTTGAGCATCACTGATGAGTCTTTTGTAGCATTTGGTGGTCAGTCCTACAAAATTATAAGCCTGATATCTTTGATGAGTTTTCCCCATCATGCAGTCATCATCAGTCCATAAAATATTCAAACATATATAATTTTCTAAAATCACCACATTGAACCAAATTTGGCCTATAGTATAAAAAATAAGAAGATGTGGTATAACTGTGAATGAGACAACTATCCACTAAAGTTCAAAAGAAGTGGATGTAAGCAATTATAGGCAATTATAGTTCATTGGTGATAAATATTTCTTCTGTGTTGATATGGACCATTCAACTTGAAGATATATATTCTATAGATAAAATAGAATTGTTTTTGAACCTTGGAACTTAATAGTCTTGGATGGATGGATCTGATTAGTCAATTTGTGAGGATGTTTAGATTGCACTTATGGACAAAGATGAAGGTTTTTTCCAATACTGATGTCTTGATTTCTCTGACTGGATAAGCCATGAGGAAAGCCCAGGGTATAGACGGTAGACTCATGCATCCAAACACATCTCCAGTACATAATTTGCGCCATATCTATCTCTGATGGGATGGAAATTTTTAGGAGTTGAATGATGAAGAAGCATACTGGAGTAAACATTTCTTTCAATAAACAGATGATAAAATTGGCAATCATAAATATAAGTATGAATGTACTCTAGATATTTCCAGTGTCACAAAATGATTTATAATTTATCATATGACCATATCACTCATGTTTCAGCCTCCTGATCAGTTTTTATTTAATTATAAAACATCCAACATGCATGTAAACATGGTTTTCCATTATTAAGTGTGGATTGTTTTATCAGGATGTAGTCATATATATAACATGGACTTCATTGTTAATTAATTGTTCAAGTGTCAATACTGTCTGGGCTACAGACTGAATCAATAATTTGGAACATATTTTGATAAGTAAGATAGAGTAACCTCCTTTATAATCTGATTCTTCAGCAGATGTGTTTTTCAATAGAAACAGAGTTATCTCCCATATGGTATTATTTCAGAAATTTGAAATTGAATTACTTCCCTTTGATCATAAAAATAATCCTAATTAATTCTACTATTGATCTGATATTTTTAATGGGAAGCTTGTGTATTTTTGTGAGCAATATCCTCTGGAGATGAATAACATTTAGATCTTGGTGAAGGATAAATCCAGAGGGATTTCTGGTGTTTGATCTGCTAAAGATGTGACTAATAACCTATAAAAGTTCTGCATTCTAATGCAGTTTGAGTGTCTGCTAATAGAACAAAAACATGATATGGTTGGATTAAGATCTTCTCATATAAGTGCATAATAACTCCTCAATATTTACATTACCCTGTTTCTTATTGAGCGGTTTATAGTTATGAAGAAGTCCTCCCTTCTGCCTCTCTGGTTGCTTGTTTATCCACAATTGGATCTGAATGGCTTGACAGAATTTTTACTCACATGATGTACTTTTGCAGCTCCTATTTTGTTTTATGATCTTAATGATTTTTGGGTTTCCTTTGGGATAACATGGACTTTGTCATATCTGCACATTAAATAGATATAAGAAGATGTGGTATGAGTGCCAATGAGACAACTCTCCATCCAAGTCAAAATTTATGAAAGTAAACCATTATAGGTCAAAGTACGGTCTTCAACACGGAGCCTTGGCTCACACCAAACAGCAAACTATAAAAGGCCCCAAAAATTACTAGTGTAAAACCATTCAAACGGGAAAACCAACAGTCTAACCTATATAAAAAACGAGAAACACTTATGAACCACATCAACAAACGACAACTACTGAACATCAGATTCCTGACTTAGGACAGGTGCAAACAATTGCAGCAGGTTTAAACGTTTTAATGGTACCAAACCTTCACCCTTATCTGAAACAATAGTGTAACATCACAACATAGAAAGACACACTATAAAATATCAATTGAAATGGCTTAACTCAATCAAAAGACATATTAACACCAGTGAACATACACTGAACAAATAAATTTGATCTATGATACAATGTAAATACAAAATAAACTAAGGGAGTACATATTTGTATTTGATATTCCTAAACCTCTTATCAAACTTATCCTATTTTATTTTTTGGTCAAAATATTTTTTTTTTTGCATTTAATTCCCCTAAGCAAATCATGAACTTTGCAAGTGCCCCTAAAGTTAAAGATTAGATTTAGTTGAAATATATTGCAAATTTCCAGACAAATAATAAATAAGGGATTTCCATCTTCAGAAAAACAGAAAGCTTCACAACAAAGTTATAATCAAATTAACAGATAAACCTGTGACAATTTCTGCTTCCTATGGTACTTTAAAAGAAGATTAAAATCAACCCTAAAATGACCCCATGATTATTTTTGGTAAAAAATGAGCAGGCTTTCATGAATTATATTGTGAAAATTGTAAGTCGTGTATATATACTTATGTCCATGTGTCCATGTATATTTGTACCTCCTAACAATACCGGTTAATTCCTCTTGGAACTATGTTATAAATAAACAATATCAAATATCTGTTCCTGTTGGAATAAATATCCCGTTAGAAACAGATACTTGCATTTATTTGCCTCATACTAAATGACTCCATGCCAAGTTTTATTTATTAGTCAATAACCAGATGTTTACATTTGACAGATGATGGTAAGGACTATATATTCTTATGAAGATGACATTTTGTATCTGTCTAATTATTAAGTACTGTAACACACATTTCTATTGGCTTTGCACATATATACCATATGTCCCTCCTACAGTGAAGAGTTAACACTAACAATTTACAAATGACAAAATACATGATAAAATTCATCTGGTAGCATATCTGGTGTGTGCATATGTTGAATAATGTAAAAAGATGTAGATATAATGAGTTTTTTCATGATTAGACAGTTCAGCCTCAGTAACAGTATTATTACTATGTCTTTATACAATGAATGACAGTATTTGTAGTAAAGCCTCATCAGTTATTTATATGATTTATTGAACTTTTGTGATTGTTGATTCTAGAACTTTTGTGTACTATTGTTTGTCTTTTTCTTTTTTAGCCAGTGGGGTTGTCGGTTTATTTTCAACTTATGAGTTTGAATGTCCCTTTGTCACGAAATAGAAGTTCCTTCATAATATAAGTTCCAAATGGAAAAAGTATTCTGGAATATTATTTCCACTGGAATAAATATTACAGTATATGTTCCAAACGGAATAAATGGTATAGAATATTTGTTCCAACAGGAACAGATATTATGACATTGTTTATAACAAAGTTTCCAGTGGAACTTCTGTTAGGCGGAACAAATATACGCTGGTATCTTTTGCCTCTCTTTTTTTATCCACCTTTCACATGTTTGATGATCTTTTAAGAAATTTAACTCTCATGCTCAGCATCTTTATCAATATTTTTTGAATCAGAAGGTCCAAAAACACTATGACCTCTCCATAATACAAAATTTCTGTATTTGATCACGAGTACTGCTTATATAGTCTGTGTTCTGTTTTGATATCTGAGGATGTTGTGGATTCTTGGCTCATCAATTCAGTAATTTGATGTTAAAGAAAAGCAATAAGTGTACCCAACTCTTCCATAGATTAAGGATGTGTTAAATTTATTCACAGTTTTTTTTAGACAGCGATCAGAGTTAGACATATTGTATGTTGACCTTTGGACGACCTTTGGTTATTTATAACGGTTGCTGTCTCATCAATGTATAACCCAACATATTTTGATGCCCCCGACGTAGAGGAGGGGGCATTAAGTTTTACCCTTGTCCATCTGTATAACGATGTACATCCATACATCCCAAAATTGGTTTCCTTTCTCTAAGTTTAGTTTTCCTCAACCAAATGTTATGAAACTGATACACAATGCTTATTACCACAAAACACAGATCAAGTTTGAATTTTGGTGGCTTCACTTTTACTGTTCTAGAGTTATGCTCCTTTACAAATGGAAAAGTTGCTGAATTATTGTTTCCATTCTCTCTAACTCAAGTTTACCTCAACCAAATGTTATGAAACTTTAATAGAATGCTTATTACCACAAAACTCAGATCAAGTACGAATTTGGGTAGCGTCACTTTTACCGTTCTTGAGTTATGTCCCTTTGTAACATTATATGCAAGCGGGGTCATCATCTGTCCCATGGACACATTTTCCATTTATTTTTATATTTCTTGATGAAAGCAGGACTTCCTAAAGAAAAAGTGAGTTCAGCTGTCCTTGTATACCTTTGAAGTACTTTACTCTAAACTTGTAATAGATTTGTTATTTGAACAGTTTTAGAGTCAGTTTTCACATAGATTTAACTTAAGATGAAAAGTTTTGACAATTTCCAGACATTTTAACTCCAATATATAACGCTACACCCCAAAGTTTTGAATGATACAGGCACATCATGTAGAGGGATCACATACTTCAATGATTCAATGAACACTCTTAATATCTTTTTTTTTGTCATTGGGTTGCTGTCTCATTGATATATTATTATAACCAGCATTCCTTTTATTCATTCTGTATGATTAAATGTCAAGGACAACTTCATTGAAATAGTAAAACTGATCAAGATCTACAAAAATGTCACTAAATAAAACTTACAAATAAGCAAACATAACTGATTGCAATAAATGTCAAAATGGCATATTTTTACCAGGTGAGCAATTCAGATTCTTCAATGAGCCTCTTGTTTTATTGCCAAAACAAGAGTATGACTACAATTAGTTTTTAATTTGAATACCTATCTACTCTTTGTAAAAAAATATTTTCCTCCCAAAAAAAAAAAAAAAAAAAAAACACCATGAGAATTCTGGATTGTCAGATAAACATGGTAACAAATGAATTTATCTTTACATGTGAACATCACATTTTTTTTCATTATTTATTTTAGTTATATATTTCAGTATTTTTATAATTACCCAGAGTGCTTTGCTATTAATAATAAACAATATTAAGGAAAATATACTGATATTTCATAAATTTTAATGACATGAATGATATTTATGATTAATATATCTGTTTTACTATAATTAATCTGTAAATATCAGAGGTTACCATATGGTTAGAAAGGCAAACGTAAAATGTGGGATTGCATTGTGGAATGGTTTTGTCATCTATTGTTTCCATGCTGTATTTAGTGCATTGATATGTCTTCTGAGTACCTCCTGATATTCTTTTGGCAGAAGCAGATATATTCTTTTTTTTTTAGAACTCTGAAACTCTTTGGAGCTACCGAATCATCATGAGATTATGGCATGTTAACATAATGAATGATAACTCCATTTTCATTATTAATTCCTTTACTTTACTGTCTGTTAGAAATATGTCTTCAGGTCAATGTTTGTTTGTCACTGACCAAGGCATTAAAGCTTTTAGATTTGTATAGAATTTTTTTTGGATAAATTTGGGATAAAAAATGAAAACAAATATTTACTCCTGAGAATAAATTCGAAACACACAATTTCTGTTTAATTTAGTATAATTTTTTATTTATCACAATGGATCTGAGTTCCATTCTGAGCAAACATTCCAGAAGATCATCCACCTTTTGCCATTACCATTTTACAAAAGATTTTCTAATATAATTGAACATTAAATTGTAGTTGTTTCCCTGAAGCAGTATAATCAGTAGAAAACAGTGTTGTTATATTGGCATGGCATCAAACAAGAAATAAGTCTGTTGTCGGAAACAAGATATTGTCTTGGTTTTATTACATTTACAACTAAGGCAAGGTTTTTTTTAATTTGTTGGTTTACGGATCCGCCTACCTGATTTTTCCCATTTTCAGAAAAAAAATTAAAATTAAAATTTAATAGTTTTTTTTTTCCGGCCTTCTCCACCAAATTCATTATCTGTATTTAAAACTATAAATAAAAATATATCTGTGAATCTGATGTTCAGTAGTTGTCGTTTGTTGATGTGGTTCATAAGTGTTTCTCGTTCTCGTTTTATATAGATTAGACCGTTGGTTTTCCCATTTGAATGGTTTTACACTATTAATTTTGGGGCCCTTTATAGCTTACTGTTCGGTGTGAGCCTCGGCTCCGTGTTGAAGACCGTACTTTGACCTATAATGGTTTACATTTATAAATTTTGACTTGGATGGAGAGTTGTCTCATTGGCACTCATACCACATCTTCTTATATATATCTAATTATCATTTTCCTCAAATTATGTGCATTG
Organism: Mytilus coruscus; assembly: GCA_017311375.1. NCBI lineage: Eukaryota > Metazoa > Mollusca > Bivalvia > Mytilida > Mytilidae > Mytilus > Mytilus coruscus. The sequence continues at coordinate 85,936,369 of CM029603.1, forward strand.
ATTATTGCTTTAATAAAATTCTAAAAAGGAAAATCAAACAGATCTAAAATGTTATAAACCCTAATAATTTTAACGGAATGAAAGTCGATGTTCATAACCAATTACAATAAGTTTGTTTTCCTTTTTCGCCATTATTTTGTAAGATTTCATTTTGAAACCATTTGGGGATAAGCTGTTTCATCCTCATATATGAAATGGACCCATTAAAATGGGAAAGACTTTAGTTAAAGATTAGAAACCGAAGAGAACCGCAAACAATTTTGAATTTTCTTGTTTCATAGGTTATATGGAAATAAACTCATCATGGATACCAGGATTAAAATTCCATAAACCAGACATCATCATGGGCTTCATCTACAGAAGACCCATCAGTGACACTCCAATCTTAAAGTTTTTGGAAATTTTTCTTCTATTTGGATTATAAAGAAAAGGGGGATAATATAGACCAGGCATATTATTTAAGGACGAACCAATATACCACAGGTCACTGTTATGGCCACTAACAAACAGTATTATAAATAAATAAGCTTGTGATAAGTTAATGCAAAACAACAGCAAACATTTTTCAAAACTCTTTTAGAAAGTTGTAAGTAAAGTAAACAAGCTGATTTTAACAGAAATTCTGCTAAAAATTCAATGTTATGTTTTTTTGTGTTTTCTTTGTCTGTTGTGGTGTCTGAGAAGCAGAGAGAATCCGGGATGTGTAATTATTTATGATATAACAGTAGAATTTGTTCACTTTACTATAATTATTGCCTTAATTAAATGCATATTGCTATCTATTTACTTGTTTAAACATCTGGTCGCTCAAAAATACCATTTGCAATATTTTGTTTTTTTATGTATGAGATACATGTATTTTACATATTCATAGTTTAGTTAATTTTTTAGTTGATAAAAGACTTTAAACTGATAATTAAAAGTCAAATTTTATTTATTCCTTTTCTTTTTTTTAAGTTAGAAAAAATGACAGCTTTCATTTAAGTAAATAAACTCATCAAAGATACTCAGGCTTATAATTTTATATGCCAGACATATAGACTGCAACAAGTGTGTTATGATATTTCTCCTCTCGAGACAGTTGAATTTTAATATTTAAAGCGCGAGGCTTGCCGAGCTTTTTGAATAATTAAAATTTAACTGTTGAGAGTGGAGAAATATCGTAATACACGAGTTATAGTGGTGGAATCTGTTTATCTAATGATTTTTATCCTTCCTTTTCAAAGATTTGCAGAAAGTTGTGTTTTTTATATGTGACGTCATCAGACATGGTCGCCTTTTTTCATGACGTCACAATAGGAAATTCAGAAGAAACCAAGAAAATTTGACGTCATAAATAAATTTCGTCCAATCATTTGCCGAGAACAGATATTTCACTAGTGAGGAGAACAATTTTTTCACAATTGGTTGGGAAATGTGAAAATAGTAAAAAATTAGAGAAATACTGTTCATCTATGAAAGACTCATCAGTGACGCTCAAATAAAAAAGGTTAAAAGTCCAAATAAAACAAGAAGTTGAAAGAGCATTGAGGACCCAAAATTCTGAAAGGTTTTGCCAAATGCAGCTAAGGTAATCTATTCCTGGGCTAGAAAATCCTTAGTATTTCAAACATTTCAAAGTTTTATAAACACTTCAGTGAACAAGTAAGTAATTAAGTAATAATTACTAATCCTTATTCAAAGTAGAGTGTAATATTCTGATCTTTTTAAGCAATGATCGAATTAGAGAACCAGAAAATCATATAGAAGCAACATGACTTGTGGAAATAGATTTTTTTAATGTATTTCATGATGTCATTATCAATACTTAAAGTCAAAGGACTGTTAAGATTCATTTGGCTCCAGTTCATTTCTAAAAGATATATCATGTCCATTTTAATATGTATTTGATATAGAAATAATTGGATACCATAAAGTGAAAAATTGTAGAAAAGTGTTTTTTTTTTAACTGTTGTAATTTTATTATTTTAAGCATTGGGAATAATTGGTTAAGAGGTAGAAAAAATAAAAGTGATAGACTTATTTATGAAGAAAAGAGAATTTCATTAGGTTAAATGACTACTGTAACAAAATGTAAAATAAAACGAGCAGTTTTTATGGTCCTATGAAACTGATTAAGAAATATTTTCCCATAAGAACCATTATAACATATAAATTTCAGTTTCTGTGTTAGAATATGTATATCTTCTAAACATTTATGGTCAAATTAACGATAAAAGCTATGGAGAAATTGATTGTTTTAGGAATAAACAGTTATGAAGGAAGCAATGGTAGATATAACACTAGGATTTTTTTTCTTCACATTATTATCCCATCCGATTATATTGATTTGACAATGTTTCTATTTACTAGGTCCAATTTATCAATAATATCCTGTTTAGATATTTTATCCCTTGTCTAATAACTTCATCATTATTCAAATGAACCTGGAACTTTTACATTGAACGTAAACATAAGAAAACATCACTAGGAGTCAAACTAATCTAAAAAGGCTACATAATTGTATTGAAGATGGGTTTTGTAAAACATCTTGTTGATTGCTAATGTGACTTTGATTAAATTAGATGCACACACCAGGTCGTGTAACGGTTCTAATAATAAAGGCTCGTGCTGATGTTCCATAGATCATGACTTTATGTTTCTGAATATTTAATAAAATGCTTCTAATGAAATTGGTTCCAGAGAATGAGGGAAGTTCTCTTGGATCAAACTGTTTGATGATATATTGGTTGAAATGGAATAGATTTATTTAGTGTTCTTTGACTCATAGTGCTATTTAAAACAGCAGTGCTTTTTTTTTTCTTTTATTAGGAAGATTTGTTGCTCAAGATTGTTTATTATTTGCTGAAAATGAAAATTTTCATTAATTGCTTTTATTTTCATCATTAAAGCAGATTTAAAAGTGGCAACCATGCAAATGATGAGATATTTCTTGGCAGAAATTTTTTATGGATTTTAATTGAAAAGTGTTATTATTTGTAAAACAGTTACAGCATACATTAATTATTAAAAAGTGAAATATAAGAGTGCATTTGTGCTATTGATATTATTATAAAAAATAGGTGAATTGGTAAATTATCTGTTTGAAATGTATTGCCGAACAATAAATAATGGTATAATATTCTAAACAGTAAAAGCAGAATATTGGAAATAAACATTGTTGATATTGACATAATTGGGGAGGAAATGAATTTGTGGATTTGTGTAGAACAAGAGGGGTTACTTAGTTTAAAATAGTAAATGCTGCATGAATATTGGAAATTATAAAACAGTGTTGGAATATATATTGACATATTTGTGAAGAAAAATGGCTTAGAAAGGCATTGAGGTTAAAGGCATTATTCAGCATGGAATACTTATTTAACATATATGTAACAGTGATTTGTACAGTTAACTGAGTAATGTTTTGTTTTTGTTTAATTTTTGCGCTGATTGGATATAGTTTTTAAAATGGGTACATCATCCAGCACATTAGAAAGTCCAAATATAGACATACATGATGTGTTTAATGATCAATACAGGATTAAGGTAAATATGTCTTTTGGTTATTCTTGTCATTGGGTTGCTGTCTCATTGACACATACCTCACATCTCCTGGTTTAAATGAGTTGTGTCTAATTATGCATTTTAGGGATCATCATTAAAAGTGATACAAAGATTTAAAGAGGATTAAGTCATTTTAGAGAGAAGGGAGCTGTTTGAATTTTAAGGCAAACAGTTTTTAAACATGAGAACTAACTTGTAGATGATTGGGATATCCAAATATAGATGTACATCAGGTGTCATTGAATATTGGATTTAAAATGAATGTCTCAATGCACTCCACTAATATCAATGCTTATTGACTTGGAAAACCATCGAGTTGAATTTGAATGGTTCTTAATTTAAAAAAGAATCACAATTCAATTATTTTACTTGGTATTGGGGAAAAATCCAAATATTATTATAAGCCCTTAATTCAAATTTGAAACTTTTTAGATATCAACCACAGTGTTCAATGTTGCCTCTTATTTTGCACTGTATTAAAACATCTATTTTCTTCTTTTTCATTTTTTGCCATAATGGCATCAGCATTCTATAACTTATGAGTTTTGAATGTCCCCTTGGTATCTTCCATCTCTTTTTGTCTTGTGAATCTTGCATTTGTATATTTGAAAGAGAGTCATTAGTTTTTTATGGAAAAATTTTGTGAGTAAAATTTATATTGAATTGATCAAGATGTTTGAGTGATATTTCTAGCAACTTAAAGATAGTATGTGAAAGTTTAGCTACAGACATATGTGAGTCCAAATATTTATTTTCTGGTTCTTAGAGGATCTGAGACTAATGTGGGTGGTAAATACATTTGAAAAGATTTGTTTTTTCACCATCGAAAGGACAATACTTGTAACATTGTTGTTCACTGGTGCCATAAGACCTTAAAGATGGAGGATTGTAGAAGTAGATAATGACAGAAATGTTTTTCTTATTATAAATATTTGTTAAATGAAAGTATTATGCGTTTGATCTTAGTGAATCTTGGTATGTAGGTGATGAGATTGGAATTTGTTTATCAACAAATGTAAGTAATTGTTGTCAATCAATTGATGTAAACAGTACCCACTCAGTCTTGATACTTTGATAATAATGTCATTCACTGAAACACTTAATTGCTAATTGACAATATAAGAACAGAACTATTAACTATTATGAAATTCTTATAGCTCTTTACAACAGTATATTAATAAATCTGAAAATTAATGAGCAATGGCATTCATGGCAGATCTTTGATAATCCAGTGTCAGATCCAGTAGATGTCGTATTCACACTCCTCTGATCCCTTAAAAAGTTTTAAATCTCATGTTTCTAACAAGTTATATGATTTTTATAGGACTGCAAAAAATTTTGCTGTCGTATATTGGTATCACGTCGTCGTCGTCCGAAGACATTTGGTTTCCGGACAATAACTTTAGTATATGTAAATAGAAATCTATGAAATTTAAACACAAGGTTTATAACCACAAAAGGAAGGTTGGGATTGATTTTAGGGGTTATGGTCCTAACAGTTTAGGAATTAGGGGCCCACATAAGCATTTTTCTAGTTTCCAGACAATAACTTGTGGAAAGGTGTATGGATCTCTCTGAAATTAGACCACAAGTTTCCATACCACAAAGGGATGGTTAGGATTGGCTTTGGGGGGTTATGGCTCAAACCGTTTAGGAATAAGGGGCAAAAAAGGGGGAAAAACAATGGTTTCCTGGTTAATGGACAATTACTTAAAAGTACAATGTTATGTTTGGATTACCTCCCTGACACTGCTTTTAAATTATGTATAAAGAAATGTTGTATTGTCTTGAGGTGATTAGCTGTCAATTTATTTTTAGAAGTTACTATTAAAAATGCTGATTAAGGAATATTAATTTTAGCCATGATTATGTATGTCATTTTCTATTTTAAGACTTTTATGATGTATTTAAATGGGTAATTATGGTTGCAAACTCCATTGGAAATTTGAATTGAGATTATGACCATATCTTGAGGGAAAGATTTTTTTTTTTTGAAAAAGGGGGACAATTTTTCAGATTTCAGAAATTAAAAGAAAATTTTTCAAATATTTTTTTTTGCAAAAAGGGGAGGGTGTGTGTTTTAAAATTTTTTTTTTTTTTGGGGTCAATTCGCAACAGCATAGTGTATTGCACAAAAGCAAAAAATTTTAAAAAAATCTATTATATGTGTCAAATATTTAATTACAATCCAAATTCAGACCTGTATCAAGTGCGAATATTGTGTCCATTTTTGTCCCAACTGTACAGGGTTGGACCTCCGCGGTCGTATGCAGCTGCGCTCGGCGAAGCAATTTATTCACCTTAAAATTGTCCATAAAAATTTTTGCAGTATCTTATCATGTTTTTCAGAATTACAACCCCAGCCTTTCAAAAATCCTGGATCCAACCCTGTAATCTGTGTTAAATTTGTTATTATTTACAAAGAGATTGACATATTGTGTAGAGGCTGGACTATTCTTGAACTTGTTTATTGACTTCTAGTCTTATGTCTGTTGGATTACAAGTTTTCTGTCTGTCAATGAGAATATAGCCCCAATCCCACATCTTCTTGTATGTGTAGTGATTTGAAAAAGTGCTCTTGAAGGTTGAAATTAAAAAGGAAGAAAGGAAAGAAAAAATTTGGTAAAGTAAGAAAATAAAATAAAAAGTGGGGTGTGATAAACTGCACAAAGGGAAGCATTAGGTTAAATCATCAAAACTTTGTCATAGCATTGTATTTTAATGTAATTGATAGGAATAACATGTGTTTTCCTTTTTGCATTAAACTAATGTTATTTTCTGATTGTAGATCTATACAGATTGGGCAAACCATTACTTGGAGAAAGCTCGTAATAAAAGGTTCATCAGTGATCTCCAACAAGATGTTTCTGATGGTGTCCTCTTAGCAGATGTCATAGAGGCTGTCAGTAAGTATCTCTATCATTCCTCAACTCACACCTCCAGTCATTATATAAGCTACCTAGACAATTCTGATGCTGTCCTCTTAGCAGACGTCATAGAGGCTGTCAGTAAGTATCTCTATCCTTCCTCGACTCACACCTCTAGTCATTATATAAGCTACCTAGACATTTCTGATGGTGTCCTCTTAGCAGACGTCATAAAGGCTGTCAGTAAGTATCTCTATCATTCCTCAACTCACACCTCCAGTTATAGCTACCTAGACATTTCTGATGGTGTCCTCTTAGCAGATGTCATAGAGGCTGTCAGTAAGTATCTCTATCATTCCTCAACTCACACCTCCAGTCATAGCTACCTAGACATTTCTGATGGTGTCCTCTTAGCAGATGTCATAGAGGCTGTCAGTAAGTATCCCTATCATTCCTCAACTCACACCTCCATCCATCAGTCCTATAGCTACCTAAGACATTTCTGATGGTGTCCTCTTAGCAGATGTCATAGAGGCTGTCAGCAAGTATCTCTATCATTCCTCAACTCACACCTCCAGTCATTATATAAACTACCTAGACATTTCTGATGGTGTCCTCTTAGCAGACGTCATAGAGGCTGTCAGTAAGTATCTCTATCCTTCCTCAACTCACACCTCCAGTCATAGCTACCTAGACATTTCTGATGGTGTCCTCTTAGCAGACGTCATAGAGGCTGTCAGTAAGTATCTCTATCCTTCCTCAACTCACACCTCGGGTCATAGCTACCTAGACATTTCTGATGCTGAGTGACAGTCAACATTATTCTTTAAGGTTGTCGTTTCAGTATGGTTTATATGAAAAGCTATTTAAAATTTTTTTTAAATGTGCAGGATTCATAGTTGAAAACAAAATTGGTGATGTATCTTAGTCAGGAGGGCAAGCTTGTCCTATTATATAAGACTTCATAGGTCCATATTATTTGCATTCAATGCTTTTTATCGAATATTTTTGTTGATGTTCAGCATTGATAGTTAAAAAAAATATCTGATAAAAAACTGAATGCAAACGATTATATAATATATAAATGGACCTATGAAGTCTTATACTATAGGACTAGAGGTCAAGCTATTTCACCTTAGCAATATTGAAATGGACATTGAGAAATTTTTTGAAAAACCCATGTTAAAATTCAAATTGAACTGACCTGATGCAAGAAAAATGGTTAACACATGAACATTTTCTGGTGTAAAAAATTACCATTCCACTGTAATACACTTACAGTAAATATCTTATAATTGATTTGATTAGTAGATAATTATTCGATTGTGTAGGTACTTCACTACCTCATTATGATAGAGTTGACAGGTTTATATATTCTGTAATTACTCTAATATTCATACAATGTACTTAACTAATAAATAGCAGTTAACTTATATTACTGCTTTGTCTTCCCAGCATGCAAGGCTTCGCATTAATGGAGGCTTTTAAAATTGTTATAGCTGACTATGCTGTATGGGTTTTGCTCATTGTTGAAGGCCGTACAGTGACCTGCAGTTGTTAACTTCTGCGTCATTTGGTCTCTGGTGGAGAGACTGTCTCATTGGCAATCAAACCACATCTTCTTATTTTTATAAAAATAATTTACAATATTGTAAATGATCATCATGGGTGAAAAAGGAAATAACTGTTTTACTCCAGTCCAATTTTGAGTACTGTAAATTCAGAAATTATTGCGTGCATTTATTATTGCGAATTTTGAAGAATGGACAGAAATGCGAGATTAATTATTGCGATCTCAGGAAAATCTGCATACAGTTGTATGCATCAGATATCAGAATGCGAGTTTTTATTATTGCGATACTCATTCAGTCGCTTTATTCGCATTAATAAAAACCTCGCAATAATTTCTGAATTTACAGTACCTTAAAAAAAAAATTGAATTGTAAGAATTAATGCATTTAAATGAACAGTAATATATCTACCACCAACATAAAAAAAAATAGACACAATTTGAGAAAGGTCTCCCATATACAGTATAATAGTCTGTTATAGTAATGATGTTCCCATATAAACGTATCTAATGGCACAACTCATTATATCGGTAACTTGTTTTGAGGAAAGGGTATCAGGAACTGGGTGGACTATTTCAGTTTTTAACAAATATGTTTGATGGCTTTTAAGCAAGTTTTTATGGCTTGCAAAATAAATTTTCAATAAACTCTTGATCAGTGTTTTATATTAAAAAGAAGACCTCACTTAAAAGAAAGCCATTACATGTAAAAGATAGTATGAATTAAATACCATGGGAAATCTATCTAATTTTGTATCAGCTTTATGCGTTAATTGTTTTCTTAATTGTCCATTGATTTTCATGAAGATGACATAAAAATGGCTTCTTTCCCTGATTCTGATATTACTACAGTATTGAAAGTGTAAAGTCCATTTGCTATTTGTTATAATTGAAGTTGTTGATTTTTTTTATCTATGAGGACCTGCAGGGAGGTTCCAATTATAATTTATTTCCGGAAAATATATATTTTATGCTGGATACATGTAATTTTGTCTGTCCAAAAATGTCTCTTTATTTGACATTATACCAACGAAATTTACAGACGTATCTAATGGCAGAATTTACTGGAATTAACTGTATTTTAATTGACCTTTGACCTACTATACGCGTAACGACAATGGTAAAAAAATGATGTTGACCTACTATTTTGACCACTGGTTCTGCATCTTAGGCAATTATAATTGATATACTATGTGGAAGTTATATTGTTTTCAGGTCTGTCCACCTGTGAGTCCTTCCATTATAAAGTTAAAATTGTTTGATTTCAATTAGTTTACCATTAGTTTTGTTTCAATAAGAATGGAAGAATTAGTCATTATGTTACATTGTAAGAGAAATTGCCCTTTAGGAACCTCATCAGACTTGCCAAAGTTCAATGGAATCTTGTGTATTGGGTTTCTTTCTGGAGATACAATGTTCTTTTCATCACACTTCATTATTTTAACGAAAATGATGGATCTTAATTACGATATTCTTAGACGTATTACATTACAGTCGTATCCTGTCTCAGTCAATCTAACCAACTTCATATATATTTACCCTTAATCAATCTCTCTAATTGGTTCTCATTATGTAAACTCAATTATGATTGGTTAATTCAAATTTTACCTCTGAAATGATTGGTTGACATAGATTTGTTTTGAACTATGATGGGATTTCTCTTTTGTTATAGTAATTGGTAATTAAATCATGGTTAAGGATGTTGTTTTTAGTTGTTCTTATCATATTTTATTGTCCATTTAGTTTATGAGGTTTGTCAGAAGATGTATTTAGACAGAAGATTGCCACGCTAGATGTGATTAGTTATAATTTAGCTTTTCTTGCAATCCAATTACGAGGACATTTTTATGAAAGATAATATCTTGTAACAAGAGTGAATTGCCAAGATTATGATCTAATCAATTTTTTTAATTGGTCTGAAATTTTCTCATTTTAAAAGATTTTGTTAAGATTAAGGTACTTGTAATATGGAAATTTAAAGTATGCACATGCATATAATATGGCCAACCATTTCATGAATGGTGACAATTGTTGTATATTCATAAAAATAGGGAATATAAGACTTTACAGATTCAAACTCCATGATATTTAGAAATCAGTGTCCACTTGACTATATTGCTATAAATAAAAATCTCTAATCCTACTGCAGTCATCACTTTAAAAAAAAGTTCTGCTAACCATAAGGCAACTTGTAACTTTAACTTGATTAAACCATTGTCGTGACGTCAGCCTATTCATTTACCGTGGATTCTTTTTCTAGAATCAACGCTTCCTAAATCTGTCGCTTAAATGGACTCACCACATTATATTCAATTGTTTCCTTTGTGTGACTAATTTCATTAAGTTTGAATTGGCCAATTTACTGATTTCTGTTCACTAATGGAATTAATTTAAAAACTTACCTTTAATTTTTGTAATTTTTATATACCTTCACTGGGAATCGAACCCTCCTTGAAATCTGCTATGTGTGACTGACATCAGCACATCCACAAAACCACTCGGCTACCAATAAGTTGCACTTTAAATGTCTAGTTTTTATTGGCTATTTTACATAATTGAAAAGAAAATGATTACATTCAATTTGTTCATTTTGTTTTATAAATATAGTTTACTTTCATCTGTTTTACTACATATCTTTACAAATGTTATTCGCAAATCCTTTGCGTGTAAATCGTGATGTGTCTAGAGTAAGGCTTTTGATAGAATTTTCGGTAGCATACTTATTATATGTACTTAGAAATAAGATCGAATATGTCTTATTTTGTAAATTACGGATGATATTCAGATGCCTGATTTTTACAGACAGACATGTTATGTTATATTTGTATTTCTCTAACCAATTAATTGGGAACTTAGATTTATTAATGCATCGTTGAACATGATAACATGGTTATTTAAACTCACTTACAATACCTTCTAATTAAGAAAAGGCTTTAATTTTGAAAAGATATCAACACAATAGTTTAAGTTAGAGATACAATGAATAGCGTTGATTCATGAAAAACAAACCATTCGCCTCCGGCTCATGGTTTCTTTTCAAGAATCAACGCTATTCATTGCAGTCGATCCTTTTCACAAAGGAACATTATTAAATAGAAATGTAACATTTTTCACCAGAAATATACAGTACAGGGGTTCAAATTTGCTTTAAATAATTAAAGGTCCAGGACCATTTGAAATTCTAAGTAAAAGGTCCTCCATAAGAAAACAATGGTCATGTATAAAGCACCAGTGTAAAGAATGATAGGTCCTTGACTTTTGTAATTTAAAATGAAAAGTCCTCTCCTAGAAAAGACAGGTCCCTGACCCAGGACCCAGACTAATTTGAACCCCTGCAGTAATGTTCATTCAACAATTTAGAGGAAGATATATTATTCTTGTCAACCTGATGTAATTCTTGTAATGACAACAATTATCCAATGATTGCCTGGTTTATTACTCAATAAGTCTATAACGCTTTAATGTATCTGACTTATTTGAAAACATACAAAAACTTCATGATGATGGATGGCTGTTTAATGTCCAGTGGCAAATTAAATGCATATTCAGGACAAGAACATGTTAATGTAATATGAATATTTACCCTGCTTTGTACTAGACGCTGAGCTGGATTTTTTACGTGCTAGTTCTCAAGGTAACAGTCTGCAGAAGACAATGTTCTACTTAGACACATTATTCTGACTCCGAGCCAACCTGTTTTCTCTCTTACTCCTTAATGCCTCGTGCTAAGCAGAGAAGCAGCAAATACCAATTCTAAAATCTTTGGTTTGACCCTGCGGGGGTTTCGAACCCTCGACCTCCCGCACTTGAGGCAAATGTGAGACCACCCAGGCGGTCATAAACTTAATATGTTAACCTTTAGATGTCACCTGGTTTTGTTGGTTATTTTTGTTGTGTTATTACTGGCATTTATTATTGCGATTTTGTCTCATTGACTTCGATATTGAGAAAAATCCTGTTTAATTCATATAAAAATTTCATAAATTACGATTATAATGTGCACAATAATAAAAACAAAAATTTCTGAATTTACAGTATATGGATATGTTTGTATTTGGAATACTCTCTTGATGGACACAATCGAAATCTACATAATTTGAATGAAAATTTGAAGGATTTCTATAGAAAAAGAATCAAAATTTTAAATCGTCTAATATGATATAAAGATTTTTAAAAATGTGTGGTATTGTGATTGCCATTGAGACAACTATCCACTTGAGAGACCAAAAATCATAGATGTAAGCAAGTCCATTCTCTTGATTAAACTCATTTATTCGAGTTCAAATTTATGACAAAAAGTCAGTGTCACATGACATATATAACCAAATTTAGGAATGCTGTATTCTATAAAGATAAGAGGATGATGTGCATCAGAAAATCGTAGCAGATGTTAATTACTCAATCGTCTGTTTCTAAGATTCAAATACACTTGCCTTAGAGATTAGTATTTTCAGACTCTTTTAAAACTCTTCAGTACTTCAGGTTCCCTTCTCATACATGTTTAGTCACTATATGACCCTTAACAATGAGCAACCCGTATCATATGAAATAAACTATAAAATGCTCAGAGAGAACAAAATGTGAATCAATTCAAAAGAGAAACTATTTATGATAGCCTGATTAAATGTTTGGTAAGTAATTAGATTTTAATCCACTGCTAATAAGTAGACTGTATCCTTGTTGGGTTATGCAGTATAAACAGTAATTTATCATGTATTATACTTGGCACCAGTTCAGACAATAATTCTCTACTGAATTATTAAGTCGCACAATGAATCACTTAGGAGCCGATTGTGAGAAATATTTTCTGTGTATTTTATGATTTGGTCAGACAATTGAATCGCTGTGAAGCGGATACTTTAGATCTATAAGTTTAATAATTACTTCGGAGAAAAAAATTTAATCTTCATTTCTACTAATTCAATCAACTACAATTGTAATAAAGTTGTATCTGCAGCATTTTTCTCCATTAACCCTTAATCAGGAATATCTGAGAGTGAAAAGTTTACAGAGAAAAAGATGCGGGAAAAAGTGGGAATAATTTTTAAAAGGGTTCTAAAAGAACAAGGTCATATCGACCTTTCTATGAAATAATATGGATTAATCAGGTGCCATCTAGTATTAAACTGGGATATTATAAAAAAAAGGAGATTAGGGGTTTTATTTCAATGAAACAGAAGATTTCAAGGGACATTTGAGGCCACCATTGGGTCTTCAACAACATTTAAAGGTCACCGTTGGGTCTTCAACACCATTTAGAGGCCACCATTGGGTCTTCAACACCATTTAGAGGCCATCATTGGGTCTTCAACAATAAACAGGATGACTCCACAAGTTATATGAATAAAGAAGAACATAAGGTACATTGGTCAATGAGAGGGTCAGCAGCTTTTAAAAAAATGGCACAAAAATGAAAATGGCATCTAAAGGCATCTAAAGGCTCAAGCTCTAAATTGTCCCTAGTCTTAAAAATAAATTTAAAAATCTGCTATCAACACCAAATTCCATAAATGTCAAAACAGTAAGGTATAACAAAAGATAGTCACTGGTGAGGTTCAGGATCTAGGACAGGCACTTAATTAGTCTGAGATTGCTAAGATGTCTGCATGACCCCTAAACCTCTCCCCCAACAATAACAAAAATGCTGTCAGATATGAAAACATGGTTGACAGGCAGCAAACAATATCACATGACCCCTAAACCTCTCCCCCAACAATAACAAAAATGCTGTCAGATATGAAAACATGGTTGACAGGCAGCAAACAATATCACATGACCCCTAAACCTCTCCCCAACAATAACAAAATGCTGTCAGATATGAAAACAAGGTTAACAGGCAGCAAACAATATCACATGACCACTAAACCTCTCCCCCAACAATAACAAAAATGCTGTCAGATATGAAAACATGGTTAACAGGCAGCAAACAATATCACATGACCCCTAAACCTCTCCCCAACAATAACAAAATGCTGTCAGATATGAAAACATGGTTAACAGGCAGCAAACAATATCACATGACCCCTAAACCTCTCCCCCAACAATAACAAAAATGCTGTCAGATATGAAAACAAGGTTAACAGGCAGCAAACAATATCACATGACCACTAAACCTCTCCCCCAACAATAACAAAAATGCTGTCAGATATGAAAACATGGTTAACAGGCAGCAAACAATATCACATGACCCCTAAACCTCTCCCCCAACAATAACAAAAATGCTGTCAGATATGAAAACATGGTTGACAGGCAGCAAACAATATCACATCTATAATACTAAAATAACCAGGTCCAATTTGTCAGCCGTCATGACGTAAAAACGATGAATCAAAGAATTCAACTTTATATATCACTAATATAGTACAATGGTGTTGATTAAAATTACACCATCACATTGTTTTCCATGTAAAAATATTGCCAATAATCACATGGTGAGTCTGACACCGATATCAATAGTATATGAAAACAATATCACATGGTGCATCACAAAAGCCAATAAGTAACATGACCGTTCTGCACAAAACTTTTTACATCGAACTCAGTTGAACTGAAAAATAAGGCATAGATACTTTAATTCAGTCACGGACAGCGATATATCTCAATATCACATGGTGATGAGGAAAAGCCATTGAAAAATTCTACACATGACAGCCATCTGCACATATATCTTAATACATCATTAAACAAAGGTTTTATAAATTATAAACACCAAAACTACCAACTTTTATCTTACCTATTCCACCTGGATTTGTTGATAAGGTATATTTTCAAATTCTGTCTTTCTTCTCTTTTCAGCAAATGAAAAAATCAGGGAAATAAAGTCCAAACCAAAGAATACAGCTCAAATGGTGAGTCATTTTGTCTATATATATATATATATATATACATGTGCTATACAATAATATATATACATATGTGTTATACAATAATATATATATATATATGTTATACAATTATATATACACATGTATTATACAGGATTTAATAGTCTCCAGTTGTGTGTAACTTTCAGTATAAAATTATTTTATATATTACAGTTAACATAAGGAAATTTGTCATATTTTATGCTGTGTTGTAAAGTTGATTTTCGGAGATGTTTTTGTGGTATTTTTTCTGTTTTCTGAAAAGTGAAGCAGTATTTTTATTGGGGTGTTCAGAGAAGACATTGTTTTATTGGTGTGTTCAGAGAAAGCATTGTTTATTGGGGTGATCAGAGAAAGCATTGTTTTATTGGGGTGTTCAGAGAAAGCATTGTTCTATTGGGGTGTTCAGAGAAGACATTGTTTATTAGTGTGTTCAGAGAAAGCATTGTTTATTGGGGTGTTCATAGAAAGCATTGTTTTATAGGGGTATTCAGAGAAAGCATTGTTTTATTGGGGTGTTCAGAGAAAGCATTGTTTTATTGGGGTGTTCAGAGAAAGCATTGTTTTATTGGGAGAAAGCATTGTTTTATTGGGGTGTTCAGAGAAAGCATTGTTTTATTGGGGTGTTCAGAGAAAGCATTGTTTTATTGGGGTGTTCAGAGAAAGCATTGTTTTATTGGGGTGTTTAGAGAAAGCATTGTTTTATTGGGGCATTCAGAGAAAGCATTGTTTGAGATCTTTAATGGTATTTTAGATAATGTTTTGCAGGCCAGAGATTATTGTCATTTCCTGAGATGTTTAATTGATTTTTGGTGTTGTTCAAAGATAGTATTTTCTCACATGTTTTGAGATATTCTTATTGTGGTGATAACAAATAGCTTTTTTCTTAGATGTCTTGTGGTTTCTAATGGTATTTTTTATTGTCATTTTTGTACATATTTATAATCATTTCCTGCATTTTGTTTGGCAATATTCATTATCATCCTGTTTTGGGCAATATAAAAACAAGATGTGGTATGATTGCCAATGAGACAACTATCCAACAAAGTTCAAATGAAGTGGGCGTAAGCAATTATAGGCAACCGTACAGCCTTCAACAATGAGAAAAACCAATACCGTATAGTCGGCTATAAAAGGCCCTGACATGAAAAATATGAAACAATTAAGTTTTTATAGTTCTTAGCAGGCCAGAATATTTCATTTTCCAAAATCCTCCAGGCCCAACCTACCCCTCCCCCATTCTCCCACAGGATATCAGATGATCGTACCCTAGGTAAACAATTTTCCCTTTTGAAGAGAAAGAAAACACAGAATGATACACACAATGGGAAATAAAAAGTATCCTTTTTTGCCACATCTTAAAATTTAAAATTTGCTTGAAAAACTGAAAATTTGATTTGTATGGCCTTTTAAGGATTTATTTTTGCTATTGAAAAGTACAACAGTAATCACCATAGAATTTTTTTTTCAAATCATCTAACAATTTTTATTGTTCATTTTACAGAATTTTTAAAAATTGTTTTATACTGCAAAAAATACAGTTTGGCCTTGACTTTAATTTATGAATTTTTCGAAAAAAATATTGATTTACCTGTTGTTTCTATAGGAACAGTTATCAATCATCAATAATTATTAAATATGGATTAGAAATTGTAAAGCTGCATATAACAATTGAATATTTATAAATCTTTGATTAGCTTCATAGGAAACTGGATCGCATTATTGATAAACTCGTTTCATTGTGCAAGGTGTTAGGTCCGTTTCTTCAAGGTAACATGACCATGTCGATATCTCTTCTCACCTGGTGGTAATTAAAATTTTAGGAAGTACAGTTTACCTGGTGTTAATAATGTCAACAGCTGTCGGGTGGCATGACAAAGATGTTGTGTATCACCCTTTGATCTTTGATCTTTGATCTTTGATCTCTGATGACTGTGGTTTCTTTCTTTCCTTAGTCAGTTTTCCTTTAAAGTGCTTGAACCTAAAGATTAAAGTATAAATGTGGTAATAGTTTTAAAAGATAAAACTTATTCTTTACTGGTGTTGGGTGTAACACTGTGATTTAGGGTGATAACACTGTGGTTATCAACTCTGTTTTGTTTGTTTGTTTGTTGGTGTTGAACAACACTTTTAGCACTCTTGGCTAATATCACGGTGGCCAGTTTTTATTGGTGAAGGACAATGTCGTATCCTGGGGCAGAGAGAGCTATCAACCTTTAATGGTAGCAGACTGGCATTCCTTGTCAATTAAATCAGAGTGGAAAGCACTTTGCTGTGACAAGCAGGGTTGGAACCTCAGTGTTGACAGGCTACATTACTCTGATAATCTACTTGTAGCACTTGACCACTGAGGCCCAGATTAACAACCCTGTAATATATATATGTAATACTTACATGATATGATACAGAGAGACAGACAGTGGGAAAAATCACCCTCTACAGTATTTCTACCCTAAAGCATAGACATATTTGGCCAAACTTTTATGAACTTTTAGGTTTTCAATGTACTTCACCGTTTTTGAATTGATTTGTGTTAAATTTGAGTACCACTGCTGAGTCTTGTGTAGACAAAACCTACTTCTGCCATACTAATAAAGCCTGGTATTCTTATGAGGGTTTTTTTTTCAGATCATTTTAATAGATATAAGAAGATGTGGTATGAGTGCCAATGAGACAACTCTCCATCCAAGTCAAAATTTATAAAAGTAAACCATTATAGGTCAAAGTACGGTCTTCAACATGGAGCCTTGGCTCACACTGAACAGCAAGCTATAAAGGGCCCTAAAAATTACTAGTGTAAAACCATTCAAACGGGAAAACCAACTGTCTAATCTATATAAAAAACGAGAAAAGAGAAACACTTATGAACCACATCAACAAACGACAACTACTGAACATCAGAACCTTATTTGTATTGTTCAATTAACTATTTGTTTGGGGTTATAGTTCAATATTTGAAAATATTTGGATTTACATTTTGTTTGACAATGGTATTGTAGTAGTAATGTATTCCAGCTGTCACTCAGCTTTCTACAGAGGCCCCAGAGGGAGACCATAATTTGATAATTATAGTTTTTTGTTGATTTTCCATTTTCAACGTTTTTCATTCTTATCCCAAATGTGATGATTATTTTGCTATAAAAGCCATTTAACAATTGACAATTTTCAGTTTTATGCCTTTTAACTTAATTACTGATGCCAAGAAAAAATGAAATTGATTGACATTGGTGAAATCATAACATCTGTCTTCCTCATTGATTGTAAACAAAGTAAAGTATTACTTTAACACCTGTAATCACGATTACATCACGATTCTGTAACTTTTGTCTGGAAGGCAGGTAAGATGCTCATGTTTGTTTTTATTTTTGTTTGTTTTTTTTTTAAATGAAGGTTACAAACAAATTGCTGTTAATTCAAAACTGTTACTGATTTGGATTAAATGAAGGTGTATTATTTAATCATCTACAATTTAACCATGTGTGAATTTAGTATCAAATAATATTGAAAATTAGATAGCATTTAGATATGAATAAATGGAAGTATTGCTTACTATAACCTCAATGGCACAGCAAACCAACAAGACAAAACAAGACAAAAAGCAAAAAGAAATTGAGAGGTCAATTTTTACAGTGGTTAGCATAGACAGGTGATCATACAATATGTCACTATGTCTTTTCATTCAGCGTGTTTCACACAATATGCAGATTTAAAGGACAGGATATAGGTTGTTGGGGAATTTTGAGGAGGGGGGATTTGAAAAAGGGGAAAGGAGAACATTACAAAATTTCAAATAGTTCTAGCACCTGTCAAGCATTATAAGGTTAGCTTAATTTAGGAAAGCATTACTACTGTTACATGTTTTTCCCATTGAGCATAATAAGTTAACTTTCATCAGTTTCATACTTTTAGATAGAAAAAAGAAAAGAAGGGAGATAGATTATGATTTGATATATACTATATAGTTTCAAAAGCCATATTTGAAAATCTTATAAAATCCTTGTTATTTTTTCATAGTTTTTGAAAGAAAAAAAATGCCAATGTTAAATGTATGAAAAATCTAGAGAGAATTATTTCCTGCCAAATTTTAAATGGCTTATATCTCGAAAACAAGCACACGGACCCTTCATTTTTTTCTGCTTATTTAGTTCCTTTATTTATATACTATCAATTTATAACAATCTTTTAAAAAGCTTGTTATTTGAAACAGAGTAGCAAACATCCTTAAATGCATAAGAACAGTTTCAAAATGTTGCATTGTCATTTGATGCTGCCTCAGGGAATAGAGTTGAAGTAGCTTTTTTTTTTTTTTTTAATTTATATCATTTTGGATGGAGAACTTCAAAAGTAAGGCATTTGTCATAGATTTCAAAAGTTCAGACTTATTAGGGCAGCAGTTTATTTATTGGTTATAATTAAAGATATAGCCATTTTAGAAGCAACCAAAAAACATCTCTGATTTTACAATGGATTGAGTCAATATTTTGTATTATTAACTTACTTTAATTAGAGAACAATAAGTAAGATGTTTGACTAATTTAGTAACAAATGTCAGAGTGAATCCAATAAAAGTCTCATTGAACTTTTCCAAACAGAATCCAGCAGAAGATAAACATCCATGATTTGCAAGGTTTGGAATATCTAATTTGACTTTAACTCAATTATCGAATTATTTTTTTTTTAGAGAAAAATGAACTCCAGGGAAGAATGTTTTTCAAAATTAACTTCTTAATCAAGATATATTCAAAATCAATACTGGCATGACTCAATTCTTCTGATTCTTGGAATGACTAGTGCTTTAATAGAAGTACATAGAATTGATTGTTGTCACTTTTCCTTCATTCTGACCTTTTGACTTGACAATGGTGTGTCCATCTGGTGATGGTAAAGTGTCCACTTCAGTATGACCGTGAACGAGATGGCTAAAAGTGTCAAAACAATAGAATCCATCAGTATTAAGTGCAGGCATGTCTCTCACAGGGATTCATAGAAATTTCCTCACAGGAGTGAAATCTATCATTATAATCATGTAAATATCATAGGGTATAATTTACAAGGAAATTAGATACAAGTCAAATGATGCTTCATTAAGCTGATTAATCCAGAGAGTTTGAGAAAAGAAAGAATCATGGACATGGATTCATGGTCTCTGTTGTTGCATTGGAAAATACCCAATGTTCAGATATTTTAAATATCACCAATCGACTGTCTTAGATAGAATCAGTGATTACATGCACCAATTGTTAGAAAATTAATGAATGAATAATTTAGTTGACCTTTTTCATGTCACATTCACAGATCTGAGGATTGCAGAGTTCACAAAAAATTTATTTACATGGGAATTGTAGTATCAACTAAAATGTTTATCTAAGGTACTTAATGATTTTGAAAAAATGTAAGATTGCAAAAAATAAATGAACAAGATTTGACAAAAAACAGAAATTTTCAGTATTTAAGTTTTCAGAACATGTTACCTTAACAAAGGTGAAGGTCTCAAGCACTCAGAAACCATTTTCTATTCAACCACTTGAAGTAAAATGATTGCTGTTAAGCTTACAAATTTCCATTTATCTGGTTTCTTAGATGATAAAACATCTTTAAGAATTTCAATATAAGATGTAGAACCGTGGGATGCTTCATTAAAAACCTAAGATTATTGTAAACAGAAGATAGGCCTATCTTACCATTAGTAAATATAGAAATTTGATGAATTGTTTATATATCACATGGGTATATTCAATCATTCCTGGTAATACAATGGTTATTGTCACTGAACATGCAATGGTTATTGTCACTGAGCATGCAATGGTTATTGTCACTGAACATACAATGGTTATTGTCACTGAACATACAATGGTTATTGTCACTGAACATGCAATGGTTATTGTCACTGAACATGCAATGGTTATTGTCACTGAACATACAATGGTTATTGTCACTGAACATGCAATGGCAACAATCATTTTATAAGTGAGGGGCCAGCCTTGTGCAAAGGTTTGTAAATAAAATGCTACAATGGTTAGTCGCTGAACATACAATGGTTATACGACACTGAACAAAGAGGTCGAACCCTGAATAGTTGGGGCAAGTATGGACACAACATTCAATGCTTGATACAGCTCTGAATTTGGATTGTGAATAAATATTTGACACAGCATAGGTTTCTGACACAGAATGAATGTGGTCTAAGAACTTAAAATTTTAAATTGGACATTCACCTGTTATGGTCCAATATCCAAAATCTAAATACATGGTTAGATTCAGCATATCAAGGAACCCCAAGAGTTCAATTTTGATGAAATCAAACAAAGTTTAATTTTGGACCCTTTTGACCTCAATGTGGACAAAGTTGATAATGGGGCCCAAAATCAAAAATCTAAATACATGGTTAGATTCAGCATATCAAAGAACCCCATATATTCAATTTTGTTGAAATCAAAGAAAGTTTAATTTTGGACCCGATTTGGACCAACTTGAAAACTGGGCCCATAATCAAAATCTAAATACATGTTTAGATTCAGCATATCAAAGAACCCTAAGAATTCAATTTTGTTAAAATCAAACTAAGTTTAATTTTGGACCCTTTGGACCTTAATGTAGACCAATTTGAAAACGGGACCAAAATACAAAGAATCTAAATATCAAACAAAGTTTAATTTTGGTTAGATGATGGCAAAAATATCATGGTTAGAAGAATCAAAAACCCCATAATTCAATTTTGATGAAATCAAACAAAGTTTAATTTTGGACCCTTTTGACCTCAATGTGGACAAAGTTGATGAAATCAAACAAAGTTTAATTTTGGGCCCAATGTGGACAAAATCAAAAATCTAAATACATGGTTAGATTCAGCATATCAAAGAACCCCATATATACAATTTTGTTGAAATCAAACAAAGTTTAATTTTGGACCCTGATTTGGACCAACTTGAAAACTGGGCCCATAATCAAAATCTAAAACATGTTTAGATTCAGCATATCAAAGAACCCTAAGAATTCAATTTTGTTAAAATCTAACTAAGTTTAATTTTGGACCCTTTGGACCTTAATGTAGACCAATTTGAAAACGGAACCAAAAAATAAGAATCTAAATACACGGTTAGATTCGGCATATCAAAGAACCCCAATAATTCAACTTTTGATGAAATCAAACAAAGTTTAATTTTGGACCCTTTGGACCTCAATGTGGACCAATTTAAAAACGGGGCTCAAAAATCCAAAAACTTAATACACAGTTAGATTCAGCATATTAAAGAACCCCAAGAGTTCAAGAATAAAACCCCATTGAAATTGGTCAAGAAATAAGCAATTTATACAAAGTATCTTCTTTTGCACAATACTGTGCAATTGAATATTTCTTGCAATTGCGCAATACTGTGCAATTGAATATTTCTTGCTATTGCGCAATACTGTACAATTGACAATTTCTTGCTATTGCGCAATATTGTGCTATTGGATATTTCTTGCTATTGCGCAATACTGTGCAATTGAAGATTTCTTGCTATTGCGCAATACTGTGCAATTGAAAATTTCTTGCTATTGCACAATACTTATTATATAATAATTTACACATCCTGTTTGGTGTGTATCTCCTGCCATATCATTATTATTTGTTTTAAATATAAATCAGAAATAACCAACTTAAAATGGAAAATTTAAAAAAAAAAAAAGGAAAAAGGAAAAAAAAAAAAATCCCCCCCCCCCCAAATTTTTGAACCCCCTTATGATTCATCACCCCAAACTCAATCCCAGCCTTCCCTTTGAGGTATGGTACCTTGTAGTACAATTTCAGAGATCCATACACTTGAACACAAGTTATTGTCTGAAACTAGAAAATGCTTATTTTGGCCCTTTTGGCCCCTAATTCCTAAACGTTTTGGGCAATTACCCCAAACTCAATTCCAGCTTTCCTTTGTGATATGGAACCTTGTAGTACAATTTCAGAAAGATCCATACACTTACACACAAGTTATTGTCTGAAACTAGAAAATGCTTGTTTTTGCCCTTTTGGCCCCTAATTCCTAAAATTTTGAGGCAATTACCCCAAAAATCAATCCCAGCATTCCCTTTGTGATATGGAACCTTGTGGTACAAAGTCAGAGAGATCCATACACTAACACACAAGTTATGTCTGGAAGTTACAAAATGCTTATTTATGGCCCCTTTTGGCCCCTAATTCCTTAACTGTTGGTACCATAACCCCAAAATCAATCCCAACCTTCCTTTTGTGATATTGAACCTTATGGTCAAATTTCATAGAGATCCATTCACTTAAACTAAAGTTAGAGTGCGAAACCAATGCGTCTTCGACGACGACGACGCCAACGTCATACCAATATACGACCGCAAAATTTTTTTGCGGTCGTATAAAAAATACATTGGAAAAATATTCATGTTTATATTATAACCTATATGGAGTTATTTCCTTTCAGAACGACAGGTTATTCTTTTGAAGAAACAACCTAGGTCAGTCTTTCATTTGATCAATCCTGACACCCCTCAGTGTGTAATATGACAAGAAAACCTTTAAATATGCATTATCTATAACATATTTCAACTATTTTGTAATCTATGGAGAAAAATTAATTTAATGCTATTTCTTTATGCTCGTAATTTACAGCAAAATTAACAAAAACTCCATACCACTGCCCCAGTGACCTCACCCCCTAGAAAAAGAACTTTGCTATTTATTTCATTGTCCTATACACAATTGCTTTCAACTTGTCATATGAATACAACTCTGCATTATAGACCATATAATACTTACTATATTATTGTCTTTATATGTAAAGGGGCCTCGGTGGCCGAGTGGTCTAAGTAGTTACTACTGTGATCACTAGCCAGTCAACACTGAGGTTGTGAGTTCAAACCTGCTCGTGCGGGTGCACTCGACTCCAATCTTAATTGACTAGGATTGTCAGTTTTCCTATCGAAGGTCGGTGGTTTTCTCCGGGCACTCCGGCTTCCTCCACCAATAAATACTGACCACCACGAAATAGCCCAAAAGCGGTGCTTAAAAGTGGCGTAAAAACACCAAAAATCAAATCAAATCAAATCTTTATATTTAAAAATAAGAAGATGTGGTATGATTGCCAAAGAGACAACTATAGGTCACTGACTGGCCTTCAACAATGAGTAAAACCCATACCGCATAGTCAGCTATAAAAGGCCCCGAAATGGCAAATGTAAAACAGTTCAAACAAGAAAACTTAACCTCCTGATTTATATGTACAAAATAATGAACGAAAAACAAATATGATATACAGCAACAAATGACAACCACTGTTTTTACTCATTTGGGAAAATTTGTTAAGAATGCATATTCTTTCATTATAAGTCTGTATTTGATTATTCTACATTTCTATCTGATACAATGATTTGATAATTGTATTCTAAGATACTTGTCTATTTCTGAAACTTATGTATGTGCTTGTGTTGTTAGATTGCTGTCTCATTTACATTTACCCCAGACTTCCTTTTATTCATACAAACATGTACTAACATGTAAAATTGACAAGCTTTCCATTACAGGACTGAAATATTGCAGCATCATTTTGCAGATTCAGGTACTTCTAGTTTCAGTTGGTTTACCTTTTGTATTAATTGTTTGATCTCTTTAATGAAGACTTTAATTGCATCCTGTGTTGGCAGCATTTTATTTCATGGAATATTTCAAACGTTTTACAATGCTAATTAAAATCATACAGATTCTCATCAAAGTCAGTTAATTATCTTGAGTTTGGTTTTCTTGCTTATTTTGTTGAAGATGGGAATTTAAAGTTTTGACTTTCATTTTAATTCTAAAAGATTCACATGTACTAATGTTTCAATTTGAAGAAGAAGAAGAGTATTCAATAGTTTTATGATTCATTGTCTCCCCTGGTAATATCTTTCTTTTTCTATAAACCTATTTCAAAAGTTGTTATGAGATTGAGTATTATTAAAAAGAGATCATAATAATGCAATGCTCAATGTCAATGGGACAGCTTCCAAACAGTTTTCTGTAAAGAATATAAAGTAATCAGTGATGGTCCGGATGTGGGGTCCTTAATTTCTGTATTCTTAAAATATTTAGTTCATCATTCTGTATCTCTGTTCTGTAAATAGCTCATGAAAATGATTTTACTATCAACTTTTCTGTGTATTTTATGATTTCTTTTATCTCACCTTTGCTAGCCAATGATTATGATTCAGTCCCCTCTTTTCCACCCTTGGCAGATTAAGCCAACATTTGTGATTACAATGCTGTGGCATCTACAAGTGGATATAAGTCACGCCCATTCTGACTACATCATTCTTGACCAATCAGGCAGCACTTGAACTCTACAGTGTGGAGTTGTAAAAAAAGTTGTGTCTAGTGATTATAAATTTTGTGAAGCAGAAACCGAAAATATACATTGACATGCCAACATTTGCGCGAGAAATATACACAGGAACTCTAATTAGTTCATTAAGAACTTTAAAATTGTCAGTAACTATTGTCCTATGATTTGGGGGTAAAGACTTGTTTCACAGTCAGCATGTGGCAATTGTTTATTTAAATTTTCTACATTTACACGTGATCATCTTAAAGGGGCTTGTTTGATTGGATGCAGCCAGCTACATTACTGCGACCAATAGAAATCATTACCTCTTGGATCCAAAATTTTATCTTAATCCGCCAAGGGTGGACAACAGGGGACTGGATCGTAACTCTTGGCTAGCAAAGATGCTTTTATCATTCATTTCTGTAATCAGTATTTTAATTTATTACCTAATTTTTTATTTTCTGCAATTATTCTTTATACTATTGCACCTCATTATTCTTTATTCTTCTTTTTATACGACCGCAAAAAATTTTGTGGTCGATATTGGTATGACGTTAGGCGCGTGCGTCTTCGAAGACGCATTGGTTTCGCACTCTAACTTTAGTTTAAGTGAATGGATCTCTATGAAATTTTACCATAAGGTTCAATATCACAAAAGGAAGGTTGGGATTGATTTTGGGGTTATGGTACCAACAGTTAAGGAATTAGGGGCCAAAAGGGCCAAAAATAAGCATTTTGTAACTTCCAGACATAACTTGTGTGTAAGTGTATGGATCTCTGACTTTGTACCACAAGGTTCCATATCACAAAGGGAATTCTGGGATTGATTTTGGCATTTTCTAGTTTCATTACAATAACTTGTGTGTAAGTGTATGTATCTTTCTGAAATTGTACTACAAGGTTCCATATCACAAAGGAAAGCTGGAATTGAGTTTGGGGTAATTGCCTGAAACGTTTAGGAATTAGGGGCCAAAGGGGCCAAAATAAGCATTTTCTAGTTTCCAGACAATAACTTGTGTTCAAGTGTATGGATCTCTGAAATTGTACTGCAAGGTACCATATCTCAAAGGAAGGCTGGTATTGAGTTTGGGGTGATGAATCATAAAGGGTTCAAAAATTTGGGGGATTTTTTTTCCCTTTTTCTTTTTTTTTCTTCAAAATTTTCCATTTAAATGTTGGTTATTTCTGATTTATATTTAAAAGCAAATAATAATGATATGGCAGGAGATAAACACCAAACAGGATGTGTAAATTATTATATAATAAGTATTGTGCAATAGCAAGAAATTTTCAATTGCACAGTATTGCGCAATAGCAAGAAATCTTCAATTGCACAGTATTGCACAATAGCAAGAAATATCCAATAGCACAATATTGCGCAATAGCAAGAAATTGTCAATTGTATAGTATTGCGCAATAGCAAGAAATATTCAATTGCACAGTATTGCGCAATTGCAAGAAATATTCAATTACACAGTATTGTGCAAAGAAGATACTTTGTATAAATTGCTTATTTCTTGACCAATTTCAGTGGGGTTTTATTCTTGAACTCTTGGGGTTCTTTAATATGCTGAATCTAACCGTGTATTAAGTTTTTGGATTTTGGGCCCGTTTTAAATTGGTCCACATTGAGGTCAAAAGGGTCCAAAATTAAACTTTGTTTGATTTCATCAAAATTGAATTATTGGGGTTCTTTGATATGCCGAATCTAACCGTGTATTTAGATTCTTAATTTTGGTCCCGTTTTCAAATTGGTCTACATTAAGGTCCAAAGGGTCCAAAATTAAACTAAGTTTGATTTTAACAAAATTGAATTCTTAGGGTTCTTTGATATGCTGAATCTAAACATGTATTTAGATTTTTGATTATGGGCCCAGTTTACAAGTTGGTCCAAATCGGGTCCAAAATTAAACTTTGTTTGATTTCAACAAAATTGAATATATGGGGTTCTTTGATATGCTGAATCTAACCATGTATTTAGATTTTTGATTTTGGGCCCGTTATCAACTTTGTCCACATTGAGGTCAAAAGGGTCCAAA
Source organism: Mytilus coruscus (assembly GCA_017311375.1). Classification (NCBI taxonomy): domain Eukaryota; kingdom Metazoa; phylum Mollusca; class Bivalvia; order Mytilida; family Mytilidae; genus Mytilus; species Mytilus coruscus. The sequence continues at coordinate 85,963,558 of CM029603.1, forward strand.
ATTAAACTTTGTTTGATTTCATCAAAATTGAATTATTGGGGTTCTTTGATATGCTGAATCTAACCGTGTATTTAGATTCTTAATTTTTGGTCCCGTTTTCAAATTGGTCTACATTAAGGTCCAAAGGGTCCAAAATTAAACTTAGTTTGATTTTAACAAAATTGAATTCTTAGGGTTCTTTGATATGCTGAATCTAAACATGTATTTAGATTTTTGATTATGGGCCCAGTTTTCAAGTTGGTCCAAATCGGGTCTAAAATTAAACTTTGTTTGATTTCAACAAAATTGAATATATGGGGTTCTTTGATATGCTGAATCTAACCATGTATTTAGATTTTTGATTTTTGGGCCCGTTGTCAACTTTGTCCACATTGAGGTCAAAAGGGTCCAAAATTAAACTTTGTTTGATTTCATCAAAATTGAATTATTGGGGTTCTTTGATATGCCGAATCTAACTGTGTATTTAGATTCTTAATTTTTGGTCCCGTTTTCAAATTGGTCTACATTAAGGTCCAAAGGGTCCAAATTAAACTTAGTTTGATTTTAACAAAATTGAAATCTTAGGGTTCTTTGATATGCTGAATCTAAACATGTATTAAGATTTTGATTATGGGCCCAGTTTTAAGTCGGTCCAAATCGGGTCCAAAATTAAACTTTGTTTGATTTCAACTAAAATTGAATATATGGGGTTCTTTGATATGCTGAATCTAACCATGTATTTAGATTTTGATCTTTGGACCCCATTATCAACTTTGTCCACATTGAGGTCAAAAGGGTCCAAAATTAAACTTTGTTTGATTTCATCAAAATTGAACTCTTGGGGTTCTTTGATATGCTGAATCTAACCATGTATTTAGATTTTGGATATTGGACCATAATAGGTGAATGTCCAATTTAAAAATTTTAAGTTCTTAGACCACATTCATTCTGTGTCAGAAACCTATGCTGTGTCAAATATTTAATCACAATCCAAATTCAGAGCTGTATCAAGCTTGAATGTTGTGTCCATACTGCCCCAACTATTCAGAGTTCGACCTCTGCGGTCGTATCAAGCTGCGCCTCATGGAGCATTTTATTTTTTCTTTATTCATTATTTATATTTTTGTGATTATTCTCTATTCTGTAACCCCCATCCAGACCCTCTTTAGTTCATATCTCAGATTTTTTGGTAATCTTTCCAAGACATTGTTTCATATCATGAAAAAAATTCTGTTTATTATTCTGTGTCTTAATTTTGATGTAAGCTCCTTTTAAAGATTTTTTTTTTATTTTGAAGTACACAACTTTATTGGGTATTATAATCCTCAGCTGTCGGAGTTCTCCATCAATACAGCTGTTTAATAAGAATATGACAACATCTGCAAGTCTCTTTTAAAATCTTCTCTAAGGTATTATACAGTTTTGAAATGTATAATTCTCTGTGTGTAAGCAGTCTCTGTCTTCTAAAATGATTCCCTGTTTGTGTCCTGTAAATAAATGTATGGGTGAATTAAATTATTTTTCAGGTTGATTAAAGAGCTTTTAGCAAGTTAAATTGGTAAAGCTTGTAGCAGAAGAAATGTACTTTTAGACTTTTGATAAATACAGCATCAATGGATAGCACATAATTAAAACCATAATCCTTATATTATGTTTTGGTGAAAACTAAGAATATGATTTAAAAATCTCACGACTAACATTCAATAAATAAATTTGGTGTATTTACTGTCTTCTGATTGGTTAAAAGTATTACTTTTATTTTCAATGTTGTCAATTTTTATGGCGACATGCCCACTCTGACGTTGTGTATTCATACGCCAACATGTGTGTACGTTGTTATTGTTAATATAAATAATATAAAAAGTTCTTTGAGCCTTATTTTTGATAGAAATTTATTTATAATGAATGGCAATAATTTATTTTGAATTTATTGAATTTATTGAACCATAAAATTAATTTTGACCCTTCACATTTTACATAATCCGCTTCATGGATTATTCAATGTGAAGAGTCAAAATTAATTTTATGGTTCAATAAATTCAAAATAAAATAGCCATTCATTAAATGTCATTGCTAGCAGTCTTAAAACCCAATGCATATATATATTTTTCAAGCCAAGATGTTTGATGTTTGTCAGCTATTTAAATCTATTGAGTTGTTTAACTACTAAAGGTTACAAGAGCGCAATTATTCATAATGTATTTTCCATAGGGTACCACTGGTGTTCCGTATTTTTTTTCTCGAAGACTACACAAACTTAAGGGAAAAACGGATTGCAGTTCCTGTTACTAGAAATGCCAGTGTTGCATTACAACCAAAAAATATATAGGGTCATGCGGCAGAAATTGACTTAAAATGCAGTTGAAAAGATCGTCTATTTTTTCGCTTAATGAAAAGGCATTTTTAATGGCTTCGACGTGCAGAAATGGAGGATATTTTCTATACTTTGTTAAATGTGAATATGATTTTCTGCAATTTTAAACCTAATTGGATAAGCTTTCGATTAAATGTAATTCCAATCCAGATTTGTATCATCCAATCAGAAGCCGTATAGGATTCTATTCTGAGTACCATCTTGGGGTAAAAAACTTGCCGGTAAAATGTAAACAAATAATTGCGCTCTTGTAACCTAAAATATTACAATTCCTAGTTTAACATTAAAGGAGATCAGGTTCTGAAATTCTCAGCTTCGGTATAAAGGTCACAATAGACACTGTGTGATTAAGTTCTTAGAATTTCTTCACAGAATGTATACATGTGTACCTGTTTATGTTTTTGTTCTGATACAAAACATGGCTATATATATATTGTATAACTTTCCAAGGGTCTAGGAGGCATTATTTCATATCAGAAGAATAATTTTTTCAACAGTTTTTGTTCAGTAACTTTGAGCAGTGTTTGTCATGGTATGTTTTATTGTCTGGTTTTGTTTTTGCAATGCTTTTGCTGTCTACATGGTACAGTTAAAATCATTGAGTTAAGTGCTTTTCCTGTACTGAATTTTATTGCATCGTTTGTTAGTCCACTGATCAATAATAAAAAAGAAAGGGGAGAGGGCTAACGTTCTCCAAAAACTAGTTTTGGCCTGCCACGTGGTCAAGTGTCTGTCTAAAGTCAGGTACCATTAATTTATTTACAAGTTTTCGCACTTCGACAATTAAGGTAGCGAATTAAACTAGTTTTTATAGTGAAAATTGCTTTTTTCATAGTTTTATCTTACAGAAGGTAGAAAGTCTGCCACACTTCAAGTTCTATTGTACTAAGCTTCATGTTTATGCAATGTGAAAGAAATAGTCTTAATAGATTTTCAAAACTTGCAAGGTTCTTTAAAACTGAAGCCTTCCAGCTCAAAGAATAACTCTGTTGTTGCTAAGCAATCATAATTATAACCCCAAACATTGATTTAATGGTCATTTTACATGCAATAAAGTTATTTCTGGAAGACCTAATATTCACTGCAGCAGAGCTAACACATGTAAAAAGTCTTATTCAATTATTCCCTAAGAAAATAATATCTGATTTAATTATCGCAGTACATACTTAATAGAAGTCTGTAAGCCAACCTTTAACACCCAGCTTCCTCAGAAAATCGTAATTTCTTTTGATGTCTTACGGCCTGTATCTTGTCTTATCTGCGGCTAAATGATGCCAAATGATTCGGAAGGGAGAATATCTAATCATGTAATGACCAAAGATAAATACAAAAAAGTAAATTGTATTTTACCTAAAAGTTTGAGAATGGGTCTATTCTAAATGAACTCGCCTGACTCATATAATATATAAACTCCCATATATGATATCTGCATTCAATGGAGACACCATTTTAAAATTCCTCTAAATTTATACAAGTTGTAAAAACTTAACAACCCATATGAATAATGGAAGGTGTATCTGGTTTTATGTCAATGAGACTGAGCAACCTAACAATACAAAACAACAAAAGATATCTAGATCTAAGTCACTAGTATATATAAAATTGAGGACGCCTTGTCTTCATCAATAGACAGATGTCTTAAACTATTGTATGTCTATATCAGTTTAAAGGAAATCCAATTCCTGTTTTTGGTCAATGAACAAATTTGAAAGATTTCCTTCCTTTTCAAACTGTATCCACTCATAATGACTTTGCCAACAAATGTTACCTACTCTGTTAACATGATAACCTCGCTGTCTATCTTGCCAACCAATGTTACCTACTTTGGTAACATGATAACCATTTAGGCAAACAAGTTTTCAATCAAGAGAAATTTGCATAAATGATGTTTTATATTCTATGTTCATTTACTGTAAACCAACTTAATATTCATGGATATTTTTTTCATACAGTCAATCCTGTATAAAGGTTATCTTTGGGACATTAGAGAAAAATGACCTTATTTATACATTTACACATCCTTGGCTTTCAAATTGTTTTAGTTTTAGAGTTCCTGATGAAGGGAATTCCAGAAAAGTGCTGTGGTCACCAGAAACTGATTAAGTGCTATTTTCATATACCTTATTTGAGAAGTATAGGACATTTGAGTGCCGAAAGTTTTAGGACATTGGAGCAAAAAAATAAAAATAAGCATAGGACATTTGAGTGCAAAAAGATTAAGAATGATGAAGGGACACTCCTTCCGTTTGCCAGATATAAGATTGTTACCGCCTGCTCACCACGGGGAGGTAGAAGAATTTCCGACACACTGTATAAACATTCAAGATTGGTTACACATGTAAGAATAATTATTCCAGTTTGTTTATCATTAACCTGAACAAAATTTTCAAATTTATTTGTCTCAATATTCATCTTCGTTAACAATTCGTGCATTTCCTCTCTGGATTTTGGAAGTTCAGGGATAATTCTTCTCCTTGTAGTGTTTTGTCCACTCTATATGTATATTGGAAACTGTCACAAACAAGTCAAAGGCTCAATATTTGCCTTTATTATAGTCCCTGTCAAAATGATAATCATTTTAACATAAACAGTACATGTATTTTAAGTATTATAAAATTCAAGTGCCAAGGGATTTCACTTTTAATGAATATAAAAAAATTTAGAACAAAGAAAATTTGCATAGCTAATTGATCATAGTAGAAATGATTTTGTAAATAGAGATGGATCAACTCAGGACTACACTATCATTAACTAGCCAGAACCAGACAAATTACTTCCATGTAAAGTCAAATAAAATATATTTATTTTAAAACTTACTCTTTTTTCTTACTTTTTAAAAAAATAATTAATTCTTCTTAATTCAGTATAAAAGTTATAACGGGAAATTTCGCTCAAATGTCCTATTTGAAAATTTAGGTAAGGTTAATATTCCGGCCCTAAAATGTCCTATGATGTCAACACTCAAATGATCCTCACTGCCTGAGCATTTTTTATTTTCGCTCAAATGTCCTATGCCCCAAAATGCATAGGTACTTAAGTAACTTGACAGCTTGACAAGAAGAAGATGACTTAGACTGAAAGTAGGTTTGACTGTATTTAAGCCTGCCTAGCCGACTTAATAAGTCAGGCTATTTTTGTTGCTATTTAATGTTTTCTTTTAAGAGAAGATTTAGTAAGTTTGACACATTCACGTCATTTCTACGCACAAAATTCGCATTTATGATTTCTTAGAAATTTAGTCGCTTTACCCTTTTTATCTTAATGTGGCAGACTGTTTTTTAAATCAACAGACAAGTTACAGTTTGAATAAGTCCATTTCTATGAAGGAAAGGAGTTAATTTGTATAATTGACATTTTCTGATGCAGTCTTTTTATCTAATGAGAAAAAGGGAACTTAATATGAAGATCACATTGGTTTTTGTCTAGACTTAATAACATCAGACTGACTTATATATACTCAAAAGTGTCACTAATAGAAGGTACATTAGCCTTTTTTAGTCTCAAGAACCTTATCCTTTTTTAATTAAATTCGTCTAGGCAGAAATATCCAAACTGATTTCCAGAATTTATGTTCATTTTCAAGTTTTGAATTTGATATGTAAAGGTTATACCACAAATGTTGTAGAAGAAATTAATAATACATTTGAATTTTCTGCTGTGATAACTGCATATGAAAAAGTTACGTCAGTAAGTCGGCAACCCAATAACACAACAACCCAATAGACAACTAGAGGTATGATAGTGGTAAATGGCAATTTTGTCACATGATGACCTTGTAATCATACTTGAACTTTGTCTTTTAAAAAGCCAATCATTCTGATATCCAAAAATTTGCTGTAAAATTAGTTCCTAGCTGTATGATGACGAATAATAGGTTGTTGCAATTTCATCTTAAAGATGACCTGATTTTACTCAGAATTTTATCTTGCAGAAAAATTAATCATACGGATATCTTTGCCTTGTTGGACTTTCATAATTGACCGTAGAAAGTCATGTGCAATTTTTCATCCTAACTTTTCCAGATTTCTTTAATTCATCATAAAGTTATGAGGGAATTCTGATACAAACTTTCAATATTTACAAATGATTCATTTTCCAATGATTCATTGTGACAATTAGGAACATCCTCGGTGAAATGGTGCCGAGAGATCTTCGATAAGTCTGGCAGAGCTCCGCTCTGACTTACAATTTGATAATGTCTGAATTAGCAAGTTCTGCAAATATCGGTACAATTGTGTGTAGTCTGTTTCATCATATATCTTTTACAGATGGGAGTCAAAATTATATTGGATTTTTTTCGTAACATATAACTTCTTGCTAATTAATAACAAATGAGAGAGCCTTATATTATTGGTGATTCATGGAAGATGTTTTCGGTAGAAGGGGGCGTGCAAATTAGAAATGTTGATGAAAGAAGTAATTTTTTTTATGGACAGGGATATTAAATTTTTGTGAATCATAGGAGGATTTTGTAAAGTAAAAATTTCTTAAGTGAGAATACATCACAGAATATAGGATTAATTTAATGTTTCCTCTTAAAAATGAGTGAAAAAAAAGGAAGAACATTTCTTTCTCCAGCTGTCTTTTTTCTTTTCACTGTTAGCATAAACTTACAGTTAGCGTAAGAGAATTATCTCCCCTTTTAGGTTTATATTTTCATACATCACTGATAATTTGATTTTTGTTGTTTTTTTTTCAAAATTTCTATTTCATTCACCTATGACCTTCTGCTATAATACATTGAACCTCTGACCCCTCCCTCCAAAAAAAAATATAAATTTTACAATAGCTAAAAAATTTCAACCACGAAGCAACACTAGATCCTTAAAATTCAGTGTGGGTGTTTATAAAATATAAAAATATATGTAAACAGTACATGCTGAATGTTACTATATGTCACAACAACATTGAAAAGCACCTTTTGCCATGTCATTTTAATTAAACTGTCAATTAAAGATAACAAATTGATAATTAACGACTTTTATTGATGAGTCTGATTGACATGATTGATGATCTAATAACTAAAAGTTTATACAATAATTTTATGTTTTGAATTTTCAGCAAAAGGACTAAAGTCCCTTTTATAGGAATTTGTCTCCTTTAATTATTTAAATATGATGTAAATTGCAAAAATCAAAACTGTCAAAATAATTTGTAATCATAAATGAAATATTTTACTGTAAAACTTAATATTTGCTGATTCATTGATTTTTGCCGTAAAAGCAACATTTCCGATCTTTTTGTTCAAAACAGATCACTAATTAGAGCTTTCATGCCGATTGCAAAGAATTTCTAATTTGTATAAATGCAGCCGAAATAATTAATTTAAATAATTTCCTTCAGATAACAACTAATTTCAATTTAGTCCAGCATTATCATTTGAAAATCTTGTGTCCTTGCTGGTTTAGTCTGATGTTCAGAGAAAAACTGTTACTTTAGTGAAAAATCAATAGAACACATTTGTTTTGTTTCATTGACAAAGACTGTTATGTTGGAGGGATGTGTTGAATCCTTTAATGAAGACTTCTTGAATTGTCCCAATAGAAAATCGAAAATATCTTTCAATTATCAGGTTTAATTTCATTGCCAAAACATATTTATCCTTACACATGCACTGTAGTGTATAAATGGATAAATCATAATTAATATTTATAATGTTTGTGTCATGGTGATTTAAGATTTTTGATTGAGAACAAAATCAACATCAGTTAAATATGCATCTGCTACCCGAGTTTACAGACTTAATTACTTATGTTGACCATCCAATGATAAATACTATGAAACAAGGAATAAATGCATATTGTTCATATAGTTGCACTTTGTTTACATTGGCTGTTATATAAATATTTGCAGTCTTTTAATTTTATTTTATATCCTCATAATATAATCAATCATATTTTACCTGATAAATAGTAAATTGAGAAAATATTTGCAAACTATTAATTTTATGATAAGAGTAAACTTTGCAGTCAAGGGGAGCTATCCAATGTGTTACTAAAGCCTCAGGACAACATTGAATTGAAGAACAGCAATAAAACTGCTGTTCCTTTGCTTTGAGTTTTGTGTATTGGGATTTTGTGTCATGTCTTATTATGACATGTCTTATTATGTGTCATGTCTTGTTATGTGTCATGTCTTATGTGTCATGTCTTATTTTGTGTCATATTTCTAATGTCATGTAAAAAACAAAAAAAACATAGACCTATCATCTTCCTTTTTGTTCCCATCCTTCTGTTTTATGATAAGAATTTTATTCACCAAATTAGGGCCCACGGGAGAGCATATAGCACATAAATAATATGATTTAAAAAATATTTGCAGATCAATAATATGTTAATTCTAGATATTAAACATGTATTGTAAATTCAGAAATTATTGCCATGTTTTTATTAATGCTAAAAATGCAGCAGCATCCCAGTTTCACAATTATAATAACTTGCGTTCATAATTTCAGTAGGGATTTATCATCATAATATTTTTGCAATTGCATTAATTAGATTTTGTCAGAGATCAGTTATTTCCAGTTATAAATGCACACATCAATTTCTGAATTTACAGTAATATAATTTAAAAAAAAACACAAAAAAAACCCCATCATTCAGTTTTTCAAATGTTTTGAGATTGAGTCTTCCTGATGAAAACCGATCCAGAGTAGCACTTATAAATTGATACGCACCAAAAAGTTGGTGCCGAAGTGGTCAAAGTAGTTACTAGCCTGTCAACACTGAGGTTGTTGTGAGTTAGAATCCTGCAGGTGCGTTTGACTCCTATCTTAATTGACTAGGATTGTCAGTTTTCCTGCCGAAGGTTGGTGGTTTTCATGGTGCACTTCAGCTTCCTCCACCAATAAAAACAGGTAGCTACTTAATAGCCTATTAATGATTCTAAACACCAATAAATTGACCAATCAATCAATTTTTCATTTTTTTTTTTTTTTTTTTTTAGAAAGAACAGCAATTTTAACACCAAACATCTTTCAGTTATTTGTTTTATGAGACGTCCTGTGAATTCTGCTCTTTGAGAAATAATAAGCTTACTGGTGGGTAATAAAAAAAACCAAATCAGTCCAGTATAAACTACTTACGGTGACCTATAGTTGTTAACTTCTATGTCATTTGGTGTCTGGTGGAGAGAAAATGATATTGTCTCATTGGTAAAATATACCATATCTCTTTATTTTTAGTCCCTACCGACAAAGTTGAAGTACTTTAGGTTTGCACTCTATCTGTCTGTCTGTCTGTCCATCCGTCAGTCCGGCAAATCAGTTTTCCACACTTTTTTTCTTCGTGCTTAAAGATATTGATTTGATATTTGGTGTGTTGTTTTATAGTCCCCTATCGACGAAGTCTAAGGGGACCTTTAGGTTTGCACTCTGTCCGTCTGTCCGTCTGTCTGTCTGTCCATCCGTCAGTCCGGCAAATCAGTTTTCCAGACTTTTTTTCTTCATGCTTGAAGATATTGATTTGATATTTGGTGTATTGTTTTATCATGACAAGTTACAGGTCAAGTTCGATTTTCACGATTTTAGCTTTTCTCCTTGTTCAGTTAAAGCCCTTTCCCTAGAATTAAATTTTTGATGAAATACTTATTAATTACTAGATTTCTGTTCAAAAGGAAATAACTCATTTTTAAAAGATTTGTAAAAGACATTGTATTAAGATAAATGACATTTTGGATTTTTTTCCTTTTCTTTAGTAAATTGTTTGAGGAATTTAGTGGTAGGTTTGTTATTTTATGTAGTTTACACCATGACAAGTTATAGATCAAGTAAGCATTTTGTTCCAGTACAATTAATTTTTAACTGGTAGGGGACTATGTATTGTATTGGCATGTACTAAAAGGTGGAGTGGAGTGGAGTGGAGTGGTGGAGTGTTGGAGTGCTGGAGTCACAGAGTGGAGATACATAGTGAAAACATGGAATTAGGAAATAGAGTGTAGTGGAGTTGTGGGTTCAATAGTTTTGAAATTAAATCAATTTATAAGATATTTTTGTATACATGTGTACTATAAAAATCATAGAATAAATGTTTCAACAGCGTCCAACTGCATTCATGAACATTATACCAATATAATTCACCTTGGATGTGTCATGGGCATTTTTTAAGGTTATATTTCCAAACAATATTAAAAAAAAACATGATTAATGTTAAATGATAGATTTCTATAATTTAGGAGGGGGTGTTTCAGCAATTTTACCTTAGTTAACAACATTCTGGTGTAATTAATTTTACATTCAAAGCAAAGTTAAAATTATAAACTACTAGTATATTTAAAAAAAACAGCATCAACAGAACAGTCATTTGCAAGAAAAACGACACTTGGCTTCTGTCTGTTTCAACTGAAAAAGATATGAATTTGCTTATTTGGTAAAAGATCTATGTATCTATGGCATGCCAATATACATGTATCGTTCATTTAAGTTATTTTGCCCCCTGCTGAACACATTGCGAGGGGCATGGAAATACCGGGCGTCCAAGTGTCTGTCTGTTTGTGTGTCAGTCCAGTGTTGTTAGCGCTGTCACGGGTGCAATTCTTGCCAGATTTTTATTAAACTTATATATACTATTAGGTTAATATCTGTAACATCTTGGGCAAGTTCTACTTTTTAAAAGATTTATGCTCTTTGGAAATATAAAATATGTGCAACGCAGGTGACATTGAAACTCTCATCAAAACTTTGTCTGTTTGACATAAAATATATAGTTTTATTCAATGATCAATTAATGATTTTTTGTACATTTCAATATTTAACCTGTCCAATAAAATTTTGGTCTTCACATCAGCTTCATGGGAAAATCTTTTAAACTTTTAGGTCACCTCCAAAAATTAGAACTGTACTGACAATTTGTTGACAGACAACGAATATACGTGGAAAAGGTCATAAAATTGTATTTTATCAGTAAACTTTTTATCACAAGCAATGCCAGAAAACAATTAAAAATATTTTGAAACAAGGTAGAGGTTAAATGTGTCACAATAAATCTTTAAAATGTGATCAACTGAGAATGTGAACCTATATGGAAAGGCTTGCTGGACCATAAACCATTGCTAGATTCTAATCCAGAACAGCAACATGTCCAAGAAATTCTTTCTAAGGAAAAGCTATGCAGAGGCTGTCAGAGGAGTATCAGAAGAAAAAGAGAAAGGTAAGTTTTTTTATGTTTCTATCATGATCTGTCATTGTAACATAATTTTGTGCAATACACTTGCCTTTAAATGGAGGTTAGGGTTGTGGTCCCACTTGTTATAAAACAAGAGGCACAAAGGAGCAAATGCCTTACATTGGTTTAATGGATGAGAGAGGATTTATGTGTACAGTAAGCAGTATCACTTTTCTGAATCTGGAGATTATATCAAGATTGAATTATCAGATTGGCTTAAAATTTTCAAACTAACTTAACACAATAATTATAAAAAAAGATGAAAATATGATGAATTGAACATTTGTTGTTTCATCATATGCGTAATGTTTTGATGCCCATCGGGGGAGGGTATCTTTGTCCATCTACATACGTCCCAAAACTGGTTTCTGTTCCATAACTTTAGTCTGCCGCACCCATACCTTATGAAATTTACTTACAATGCTTGTCCATTCTCCAGACCTAGTACACATGTAATTTAATTTTGATGTAAAAATTATTAAAGATGTACAGGAATAACTTCATGAATGCATTTTTACTAAAGATATAACTGTTTTCAATTTTCAATGTTTATTATCAATTTTAGATATCTTTTGATTCTTAAATATTTTCCTATTTATATCTTTCAGACTGATACAGGCTCCATTAACCTCAAGAGTATCCGGGGATGATACCAGGGAGAAGGAAAACATACTGTCAATGTCAGCATCTGATAGAAATATAGACAATATACCATACCGAATTCTCGTGGATATTTTTAATGATGCCTCACAAATTTCAACAAAAAAAGGCAACATACATGTACAGACATTTTCTATGTGGCTGATAATAAATCGAAAAAAGCTAAGGAGGTGGCAGTTAATTTCAAAAGTTGGAATATCAAATGTGAAAAAGTGTGTTTCAGATTTAATGCATATTCCATTTGTGAGCACACACTTGCTTTGGACGAAAGTCGTGGCGGCCTAAGGGACTACTTAGCAAAATATAAATTAAAAAAATATCTAACTTTGGTTTGTCTAAAACAAGAGGAAAAAAGGCATCAAGTGCGACACAAAAAAGGAAGGGCTCTGCTAACAAACAGTCATTAGAGGTGAATGAGTATAGACAAGACACTGAAGTTCAAAGACCTGATTTAAATAAACAACCATTCCATCTTACTTTCATAGCTGGAATAATAAGAAAATGTTCTTCATCTTGACAGTTGATCTGCCTTCAACAATGAACAATCATTTTCAGATAAGCGGTACTAGAAATAAAGTTCCAAATGATCTTGTGTTAAAAGATATGATCATAGAATGTATTTAAGTCCAAGATCTAAAATCTTGAAACAATCTATAACTTAACAAATCTACAAATCACATATTTTCATTTAAATGTTGACTGTGCAATATAAAAAGGATCCTCAGACCAGTTTTTGAATTCAAAGATGTTTTAATCCATGAACAAGCAAATAAAGCAAAGTTTATCAGATGAGCATTTGCTTTTACTAGAATCTAGAATCAATAGAAAATGAAAGGATATGGAGTAAATGTACATGGGATAAAATCGCACACAATACATAGAAAACATAGAAAATTATCAATGAACAGGGCTTTTATTCCTGTTCTTCATCTTGACAGTTGATGTAGGGTTATTAACTTCTATGTCATTTGGTGTCTGGTGGAGAAAATGATATTGTCTCATTGGTAAAATATACCACATCTCTTTATTTTTAGTCCCTACCGACAAAGTTGAAGGACTTTAGGTTTGTCTGTCTGTCTGTCCATCCGTCAGTCCGCAAATCAGTTTTCCACACTTTTTTCTTCGTGCTTAAAGATATTGATTTGATATTTGGTGTGTTGTTTTATCATGACAAGTTACAGATGAAGTTTGAATTTTGTTTCAGTCTGTCGATTTTGTGCAGAGTTATGGTCCTTGAACTTAGAAAATTCATTCAAATAATCAGTTTTCCGCACTTTTTTGTCATGCTTGAAGATATTGATTTTGATAATTGGTATATAGTTTTATCATGACAAGTTACAGATCAAGTTTGAATTATGTTCGGTCTGATGATTTTGTGCAGAGTTATGGTCCTTGGACATAGAAAATTCACTCAAAAATCAGTTTTCCTACTTTTTTAATCATGCTTGAAAATATTATTTTGATAATTGGTATATAGTTTTATCATGACAAGTTACAGATCAAGTTTGAATTTTGTTCGGTCTGATGATTTTGTGCAGAGTTATGGTCCTTGGACTTAGAAAATTTACTCAAATAATCAATTTTCCACCTTTTTTCCATCATGCTTGAAGATATTGACTTGATATTTATACTTTCCTTTAAAAAGTGGGGTATACTGTTTTACCTCTGTCTGTCCCTCCGTCCATCATTAGTCCGTCAGTCCATCAGTCCGCCTGTTAGTCCGTCTGTCTGTCCCATGAATATTTTTCATTGCATTTTTCTCAGGAACTACATTACAAGGATTTCAGGGTATATATGAGTCAGCTATACCGTGTGATGCATTTTCAGATTCATCACTCAACAACTTCCTGTTTACCTTATACTTTTAGCGGGCGAGGTATCATTAGTGAGCAGTAGCTCACAGATTCACTTGTTATATGGTTTACAGTAACTTTACACCATGGCAAGTTATAGATCATGTTAGCATTTGTTTCAGTACAATGAATTTTTAACTGGTAGGGACTATGTATTGCCAGGCAAAACTCACAGAATGCTTGTTAGTCCCCTATCGACGAAGTCTAAGGGGACTTTAGGTTTGCACTCTGTCCGTCTGTCTGTCTGTCCATCCGTCAGTCCGCAAATCAGTTTTCCAGACTTTTTCTTCATGCTTGAAGATATTGATTTGATATTTGGTGTATTGTTTTATAATTTTAGCTTTTCTCCTTGTTCAGTTAAAGCCCTTTCCTAGAATTGAATTTTGATGAAATACTTATTAAATACTAGATTTCTGTTCAAAGGAAATAACTCATTTTTAACTTTAATTTTTATGAAATACTCATTATTACTAGATTTCTGTTAATAAAAATATTAATAATTTTAATATTTTATCGCATTGTATCAAGATGATTTTTAGCCTCTGTTTGATTCTAACATATTTTGCCCAGGAATAAGACATACATTTTTAACTAGGGACTAAACCTACCACAATTTGGAAATTAACATAAGCACTATGTGTACTTTAATAGTAGTTTTGTGAGCTCGTCCAAAATCAATTTTAACTGCATAGGTTACTGGGCCTTTGCTTCCCCCTTCTTATTAAAAATACACTACAATGCAGGACAGTACAGAAAATTACACGATAGACATTATAATCCCACCTCCAACTAAGCTGTCATAAAATGCTACCCAAAATATTGTCCAACTTTGATGAAAAATCAAATATTGATTGTTGGATATGTTAAGTATTTCACTCCATGACTCCACTCCAACACTCCAATCCACCACTCCACCTTTTAGTACATGCCCTAAGTATTGCCATGCAATACTCACAGAATGCTTGTTAAACTTATTTTCTCATGTTAGAATAAACACAAAAATGTGGTTGAAAAAACATTTCATTCCATGCCTGTCTTGTAAAAAGGTCAGAAATTACTTCAGTGATAGATTTCGTGTGTTGAAACATTTGTAAAAAGTCAAGAATTGCAAATAAACCAAAATATTTAGTTACAAGTTAACATAGAGAGATGTTGACCTTATCAGGTGACCTGTCAACACTTTGATATACATCACCTGTATCTTTCACCTTCTGTAACCTTTCAAAAAAATTACCAGATAAAACTTATCCTCAAATCTGAAGTATATCTGATAAGGGTATATACTAATATGTGGATGCCTATTCTGGATTGGAGATGTATGTATTGTTTGTATCTCTTGAAACCAACAAAGTAAAAACTTTCTTTCAAACCTTGCTTTTTTATCAGAGCAAAAATAGTGTTTCTAGATATATGTGCAACAATTTGTTAAAACAGCTACTTCATTATAGTGACAACCGATTGCAGGGGCAGATGCAGGAATTTTTGAAATGGCGGTGAGGGCGTAATTCCATAAAATGAATTAAATATAACAAAATTTTGGACAATTTTATGCTTACAAAAAATCATATAAATCGGGGAAAAAATCATATAATTATTTTTGGCAATTAAAGGGGAGGGGGGTGCACCCTGTACACCCCCCTGGATCCGCAACTGGAATCTTGTAACTGACAATGTAAGCATGTTTTGAAAAATTTAGTATAGAAATATTTTAAACATAAACCTTGTTTTGGAATACCTCAGATGATTGTCAGTAACCAGACTAGAACCCATTAAAAGTTTGTGGAGAATTGATCAATAGATCAACCAAAGATTTAATCAGTATGCCAGTCGAAACTGTTATCAAAAGGGAACAAGAGTGTCTTCTAATAGGTTCTCTTTGATTGATGTGCAAGTGGTGTCTTCTCATAGATTCTCTTTGATTGATGTGCAAGTTGTGTCCTCTTGGAGATTTTCTTTTTGATTGATCAGCTGATTTTTGTTGACATAGACTGCACTGAAACATAGATATGTCAATATCAATTGCTTTAATGTCAGTTTCATTTCCTGAAATATACATGCTTCAGGAGATTTGTAAGATATTTTTGTCTAGGGTTAAATGTCCAAATCGATACAAGGTATTTTGGGTCCATTTAAAGTAGAAATTTATCAACAAAACAGGATTTTTACATTATTTTTACACAAATCAGACTTTTCCAAATGATATTGACATTTTAGATGCAAGTTAATTTAGAAAGAAATTGGTTCCCAGTTACCAATATTTGTAGAAATTGCACTTTGGGGGATTTCCATACAATTTTTTTTTTTTTTTAGCAAATTAGAAAGATAGAATTTGATTAGATAGAAATATATAGTGAAAGTTTCTGTCTTTTTCTGTTTTATGCAGTTTTATAAAGTTCAGTCTGTTTTCTCAAATTCAGAGTTTTATATATATGTATGTTTGTAAGCCATTGGCCCATATAGGTGTAAAGTGCTTTTTCATTAAAGAATAAAATTAAAATAAAAGATTTAGAAGAAAAAACAATTCGTTGAAAAAGACTCAGAGTTAAATTTTGATAATAAAATCATCATTGTAAGGAAAAAGATCAGTAATAAAAGAGTCGAAAGTTCCTAAAGTGACATTCAATCTCATAAGTCGAAAATAAACTGACAACGCCATGGCAAAAAACGAAAAAGACCAAAAGACAAACAAAGTATACAAACACAACATAGAAAACTCAAAGGCTGAGCAAAATTCTAGCGTGATCCCAGGTGCTCCAGAAGAAAATAGACAATTATGCTGTTTATGATAGGTAAAAAAGGGTTTAAAACTCATTTTATGCCAAATATTAGCAAACTAAATGCTATCCAGTGCTCTGTAGTTTTTAACTCTTTGGTCAGTTACTAACAAAATGTTTTTAAAAACATTACTTCATTGTCTTTTGTACACACTGAAGTATAAATATTCTTTATATACCTATAGGGAGTTATTTCAGAATGTTAGGTCATTCTAACCTGGACGATTAATAAGTTTCAATGAAAATTCTTCTTTGGGTGTCAGGATTGCCCACAGGAAGTCCTCCTTACGGTCGGTCTTTCATTTGAACAATTTTGACACCCCTCAGCGTGTTATACAACAAGAAAAAATATGCATTATCTATTATGTAACTATTAGCAAAGTCTGAACTGAATTGTACTGAGACATGAATTAATGTTTATCTAGTTATTCCTATTTGTATCCACATGGTATAGTTTTTATCTCATTACATAAAGCATCATCAGTAATGTCTTCAAATGTAACTGTGCTGTAGAATGTATATACAGAAGTTAGATTTACATGTTTTTAGAATTACAGAATATGTGACAAAACCTCAAATTTACAAGCTGCTGTAATTAAGTCAGAATTAACAATAACATCAAACAGATGTGGATGGCTATTAACTTCCATCCTTAAGATTTTACACATCTAGAGTTAATGATGTCTTCTCACATAATAGTAAAATTAATGGTATGGTTTTTGTAGAGCTGACTGACCTTTTGTGACAGGACTTTCAGGTTCTCACTAATATTGGTGGATTTTGTTGTCTGTAACATTAGATTTTACAATCACACCCCCCTTCCCAGCCATGAATTTGAAATTGTTCTCCCCTTATTACATGTTTGGTCAGCAATATCAATACCTTTGATGTACTGTTTGACCAGTTGTGGTAGGTAAGTGGCTGCAAGGCTCCTGCTGAAGCCTTCTGGTTTTTTTGTAAGGTGTGTGTTGCTATCAATTTCAAAATAAATATGTTTTTCCAATTTCTTTTGAAATGAGTGCTGTTACAAGTATGTGTAGTCATAAATATAGACTAAGGAAGGGGACGACACACTACGGGGTGATGGATAATTAGAGGGTAAAAAAATGGGATCTTGGAAAAAGAAGGGGAGAAAAGTGGGGAAAAAAACCTAAAATAGCGAGATTTGGGAAATAAGCACCCCTGTGTTAAATCACCCCACCCACCCCCCTTTTTCCACTAAGGTAATTTACTTCCTGGTTACTAACTGCCAGTTTTGCTGTTGATGTGTGTACTGTTGTATCACAGGAAGTTGTGGAAATATTCAGACCTCTTATGCATGCTATTAATTGGTAGTTTTAACTTTAAGCCTCTGTCAGTTATACCTGAAGACTTAAGTTTTCATACTGACAATTGTATGAAATAAAATTATATTATAAAGCTGATTTTCAATTTTACCATTGAAAGGTTTAAAATTACAGCTTTTCAATGTTTGTTTAAGGTTTTTAATTACAAATATTTTGGTCTCTAATATCACTGAAGAGATATTAGTTGTTGTAAATTGCATGTAGTGAATTACTATTATACTTGATTGACAGTTAAACTGGTACCCTTTAATGTCTTGATTGACAGTTAAACTGGTACTGTCTTGATTTACATATGGAGCTTTAAGATCTCACCATTGGGTTTAAAGTTCAACTGTCAATCAAATTAAATCGCAGCTTTATACATAATGAGGCATTCATCAGATGTCATAACTGTTTCATATAATTCTTAATCTATTTGTGCATTACTTCCAATTGTATTAAAAGTATGATTTATTTATTATTGCAGGTTGAGAACATCAACACTTGTCTTACATTCCTGGCCAATCTTGGTGTAAGTGTAGAAGGACTCTCAGCTAAAGGTGTGTATGTTAGGAAAAAAGGGGGGAAATAATTTATCATTAACCTTATTAAAATATGTTTTACTTCTTACCAGTAATATTAAAACTAAGCTAGTGTTATTAACACATGCAGTATTACTAGCAATATTTAAAGACAAATAATTATGGTCAAGAGATTTTTAAAGTTTTCCTCATCGAAAATCATTGACTAAATTGCAGCTGAGTGAATATAATTTAACATCCATATTTAGAAAGCACAGTTAGCTTTGGTTTGAAGATCTGCATTTTTAACGAAAGTGACATTGAGTTTTATATAAAGATCAGGGTAAGTGCCTTGAATTTCTGCCGGTACATATGTACTTATAAAAATCAGAAGATGTGGTATGATTGCCAATGAGGGACCAAATGATGTAAGACCTTCAACAATGAGCAAGTCCCATTCCACATAGCAAGCTATTCATATATATTTTTCAGATAAAAAAGATGGGAACTTCAAGCTATATTAACTAGTACAAGAATAAGAAAATGAGACAACTCAGAGTATTCATTAAAACCAAAGGATGTAATTAATTAAAGGTCACTGTATGGTCTTCAACAATGAGCAAAGCCCATCTATAGTATCTAAGGCCAAATGAAAATATATGTGTGGTTCCAGTTACATCCTGAAAAAAAAAAAAGGGTCTGTAGGTCAGCATTTTTTTTTTTTTTTTTGGATTGTCAA
This sequence comes from Mytilus coruscus, assembly GCA_017311375.1. Taxonomy (NCBI): domain Eukaryota; kingdom Metazoa; phylum Mollusca; class Bivalvia; order Mytilida; family Mytilidae; genus Mytilus; species Mytilus coruscus. Next base: position 85,982,944 of record CM029603.1, read on the forward strand.
AAAACGGGAGAAAAAAATTGTGTGTTCACCGAGTCCAATTCTGAAATTTATACACCCCTACCGAAAGTTCGCCATTTTCTATAATAAGTAAAATAAAAAAAAATACCGAACTCAAAGGAAAATTCAAAACTATATGTTTGGTTGTAAAAATAATGTGTTATGGTTTTAGTTAATTTTGTTGCATTTTTAGCCGTAGTGGATACGTCTAATGGAAATTCAGATGACAGAAGTCTGTCAATTTAGATTATTGAAATTCACATTCCACAAAATAAGATCTTTCTAAATTCATTTTTCTGAAATGGAAAAAAGAGTACTAGGGTTGGTCAGGTAACTGGAACCACACATATGTTTTTATTCCCCTGCCGTAGCAAAGGGTCCATTAAATTTTACCCTTCTCCATCTGTCTTTACGTCCGTACGACCCAAAATTGGTTTCCATTCTCTAACTTTAGTTCACCTCAACCAAATGTTAGGAAACTTATACACAATGCTTATTACCTCAAAACACACATCAATTTGAATTTGGGTGGTGTCACCTTTACTTTTCTAGAGTTATGCCCCTTTACAATAGAAAAATTACTGAATTTTTCGTTTCCGTTCTCTAACTTAAGTTTGCCCTAACCAAATGTTATGAATCTTATACACAATGCTTATTATTACCACAAAACTCAGATCAAGTACGAATTTGGGTAGCGTCACTTTTACTGTTCTTGAGTTATGTCCCTTTATAATGTTATATGCAAATGGGGTTATAATCTGTGTCCCATGGACACATTCCCCATTTATTTTTTTTTAGTCTTACCTATAAAAAGCCCTGGGGTGACAAAATGTTAAACAAATCAAAGGAAAATATCTTCAGTCTGTTTGTACATAATACTATTTTTCAGATATAAAAGATGGGAATCTTAAAGCTATATTAGGCCTGTTCTTTAGTTTGTCACGATACAAACAACAGCAGAAGACACAACAGAAACAGGAACACAATAAATGTCATTCAGGGGAGACAACTCACCAGTCAAGTGGCAGCAGCAAAAACCAACTCAGTAGTAGTGATTCACAATCAAGGTTTATATCATATAATATTATTATATATTATTATAATCAATCTGTTAATTGTCCCCTGTTAGTGTTAGGATCTTGACTTTTATATGTTATTTCAAGAATTTTGTTTTTCATGCGAGATCTTTGTTTGTCTCAATCAAGGTTTATATCGGTCTGTGACGTGTCTGTACCAAGTTAAGTCTCAATCAAGGTTTATATCAGTCTGTGACGTGTCTGTACCAAGTTAGGTCTCAATCAAGGTTTATATCAGTCTGTGACGTGTCTGTACCAAGTTAGGTCTCAATCAAGGTTTATATCGGTCTGTGACGTGTCTGTACCAAGTTAATATCAGTCTGTGATATGTCTGTACCAAGTTAGGTCTCAATCAAGGTTTATATCAGTCTGTGATGTTTCTGTACCAAGTTAGGTCTCAATCAAGGTTTATATCAGTCTCAATCAAGGTTTATGTCAGTCTGTGATGTTTCTGTACCAAGTTAGGTCTCAATCAAGGTTTATATCAGTCTGTGATGTTTCTGTACCAAGTTAGGTCTCAATCAAGGTTTATATCAGTCTGTGATATGTCTGTACCAAGTTAGGTCTCAATCAAGGTTTATATCAGTCTGTGATATGTCTGTACCAAGTTAGGTCTCAATCAAGGTTTATATCAGTCTGTGATATGTCTGTACCAAGTTAGGTCTCAATCAAGGTTTATATCAGTCTGTGATATGTCTGTACCAAGTTAGGTCTCAATCAAGGTTTATATCAGTCTGTGATATGTCTGTACCAAGTTAGGTCTCAATCAAGGTTTATATCAGTCTGTGATGTGTCTGTACCAAGTTAGGTCTCAATCAAGGTTTATATCAGTCTGTGATGTATCTGTACCAAGTTAGGTCTCATTCAAGGATTATATCAGTCTGTGATGTTTCTGTACCAAGTTAGGTCTCAATCAAGGTTTATATCAGTCTGTGATGTGTCTGTACCAAGTTAGGTCTCAATCAAGGTTTATATCAGTCTGTGATGTGTCTGTACCATGTTAGGACCATCTTTTTCTTTCATATGTCTTTTAAAGAATTTAGCCCAAAAATGTATCTTCTCCTTTCTCCTATATTTAATGTAACTAAAGCTTCTATTTTGATCTTCTCTAAATTCAGATGGCATAATTTATCCTTTACTAGACCATCCCTTCACCAATTAAATGGATTACCTATCTTTCAAACTACTGGTACATGAATTTATAAAAAGTCTTTTTTTCTATTTCATCCTATTTTGTTTGCCATTTGTTGTTCTTATTACTATTACCCGAAGTCAGATTTGCTCTTAATAGAATTAATAATATTTGTCATAGCACAATTCCTTGGATTTTATTTAGAATAGAAACAGTACATTTGTGAGTTTATCAAGCTTGAGATTGAATTGTTTAAATTAGTAATTTTTGTGCTAAAACCATTTAGCTGTTAACTATGCCCATTAAAGTAAGAGACATCACTATAATTGAATAACATCTCTCCTGAGGATTTCTTGTAGATTTATATTCATATAAAAATTTGATTATTGTCCTCAGCAGACGTTTTGAATATATTTTTTGTGTCTTGTTCATCATGAATAAATTTAATTTACTGCATCTGACAGTAGCATGATAACTTCCTGTAATGGAAAAGGTTTCATTTGATTTTATGATTGAGAAAATGTGTCGATCATTCATTTGGATTGCCAGACATGCCATTCGGCTACCAAATAAAGATATTTTGTTGATTTTAGCATTTTACATTTAAAAAGATTGTGGTTAAAACTTTAATAATAAAAGTATTTGTCAGAAAGATCCCTTGTGAGATTGTACATTAGACATTGAGTAAATGTGCATTTACAGTACAGAAAGTAGACTGATTGACTGCTGTCAGGTCTTTGCAGTTTTTATACGACCGCAAAATTTTTTGCGGTCGTATATTGGTATGACGTTGGCGTCGTCGTCGTCGTCCGAAGACACATTAGTTTTCGCACTATAACTTTAGTTTAAGTGAATGGATCTCTATGAAATTTTACCATAAGGTTCAATACCACAAAAGGAAGGTTGGGATTGATTTTGGGGGTTATGGTACCAACAGTTAAGGAATTAGGGGCCAAAAATAAGCATTTTTGTAACTTTCAGACAATAACTTGTGTGTAAGTGAATGGATCTCTCTGACATTGTACCACAAAGTTCCATATCACTAAGGGAAGGCTGGAATTGATTTTGGGGGTAATTGCCTCAAAATTTTAGGAATTAGGGGCCAAAACAGGGCAAAAACAAGCATTTTCTAGTTTCATGAAAATAACTTGTGTGTAAGTGTTTGGATATTTCTGAAATTGTACCACAAGGTTCCATATCACAAAGGAAAGCTGGAATTGAGTTTGGGGTAATTGCCCAAAACGTTTAGGAATTGGGGCCAAAATAAGCATTTTCTAGTTTCCAGACAATAACTTGTGTTCAAGTGTATGGATCTCTCTGAAATTGTACTGCAAGGTACCATACCACAAAGGGAATGCTGGGATTGAGTTTGGGGTGATGAATCATAAGGGGGTTCAAAAATTTGGGGAGATTTTTTTTTTTCCTTTTTTTCTTTTAAAATTTTCCATTTTAAGTTGGTTATTTCTGATTTATATTTAAAAGCAAATAATAATGATATGGTAGGAGATACACACCAAACAGGATGTGTAAATTATTATATAATAAGTATTGTGCAATAGCAAGAAATTTTCAATTGCACAGTATTGCACAATAGCAAGAAATCTTCAATTGCACAGTATTGCGCAATAGCAAGAAATCTTCAATTGCACAGTATTGCGTAATAGCAAGAAATATCCAATAGCACAATATTGCGCAAAAGAAGATACTTCGTATAAATTGCTTATTTCTTGACCAATTTCAATGGGATTTTATTCTTGAATTCTTGGGGTTCTTTAATATGCTGAATCTAACCGTGTATTAAGTTTTTGGATTTTGGGCCCGTTTTAAATTGGTCCACATTGAGGTCCAAAGGATCCAAAATTAAACTTTGTTTGATTTCATCAAAATTGAATTATTGGGGTTCTTTGATATGCCGAATCTAACCGTGTATTTAGATTCTTAATTTTTGGTTCTGTTTTCAAATTGGTCTACATTAAGGTCCAAAAGGTCCAAAATTAAACTTAGTTTGATTTTAACAAAATTGAATTCTTAGGGTTCTTTGATATGCTGAATCTAAACATGTATTTAGATTTTGATTATGGGCCCAGTTTTCAAGTTGGTCCAAATCGGGTCCAAATTAAACTTTGTTTGATTTCAACAAAATTGAATATATGGGGTTCTTTGATATGCTGAATCTAACCATGTATTTTGATTTTTGATTTTGGGTCCCGTTATCAACTTTGTCCACATTGAGGTCAAAAGGGTCCAAAATTAAACTTTGTTTGATTTCATCAAAATTGAATTCTTGAGGTTCTTTGATATGCTGAATCTAACCATGTATTTAGATTTTGGATATTGGACCATAATAGGTGAATGTCCAATTTAAAATTTTAAGTTCTTAGATCACATTCATTCTGTGTCAGAAACCTATGCTGTGTCAAATATTTAATCACAATCCAAATTCATAGCTGTATCAAGCTTGAATGTTGTGTCCATACTTGCCCCAACTGTTCAGGGTTCGACCTCTGCGGTCGTATCAAGCTGCGCCCTGCGGAGCATTTTATTAGTTCCTTTAATTGTTTGTATTCTATAAAAATGTATAGAATATAGTCAATGAAATATGTCATATGGAGTAACCAGAATCTAAGTGCAGTTTACCCAACTATATTGATATTCATTTTTTTTTTTTTTTTCGTTTTTCGTTTTATTTGTTCAGTCCATAATGGAAGACCCTCCAAAAACTGTCAAAATAATGAGCAACAATAAAAAAGCATTTTTTTTTAGATATTAATTATTTCACATAATGTGGTCAGTAATTTAAAATTCCTACTTCTCCAAATAGCACAATTAATTGACTGTATTCTAAACACTTTCAAAGCATAAAAAAATAAAAGGGACTAAAAGTTCCAACTTTTTCTTGTATTGCTGCTCCTCATCTTGAAGCTTTTACGATTGTCTTCCATGATATGGTAAACAAATCAGAACTTACATTAACATCAGATGACCTGAGCATGACCTTTAAATGAACTTTGATCTCACTGACTGTTATTAAAAAGAGGTGGAAGATACCAAGAGGATATTCAAAACTCATAAGTCAAAGATAAACTTGCAATGCCATAGTAAAAAACGAAAGACGAAGGAAAGACAAAAAAACGAAAAATGGAAAGACAAACAAGTCCACAAAACACTATATAGAAACCTAAGACTCGGAAACCCCACCAAAAACTGGGGGTGATCTCAGCTGGTTTTTAAATATTAACAACTTATCCTACTTCTGAGCAGTTGTTCATTCCATTGTTCATCTGATTTGTTGTTCATCTAAATGGTTGTTCATTGGATTGGTTTTTTATTTGATCAGTTGTTCATCTGATTCGTTGTTCATCTTAACAGTTGTTCATCTTATTAGTTGTTCAACTTGCTGTTTATCTAATCAATTGTTAGTTCATCTTTTATCTTTTTATAGGCTTCCATCTCCATTTAAGTCAGGGAATAGTAAATGTCCTACCATAACTAATCCATCAACCAAACCATCATCCGGTAGTAAATCAACCAGCAAATCATCAGCCGACAAGCATCTCAACCAACAGAACAACAACCAACAATCAGCTACATTACCAGCAGGTAAGTAAAACAACCAACATGAGGGTTGTAATGGGGGTACCTTCATGACCAATAACGGTATCAAATCTTGCTAAATAACGTTAACAGTAATTTTGGTGCATGGTACATTTTCTTTATGACGATTAAAGAATTGACTGATTTTGATGAATCACGTTAAATTCTTTCCAAAAATAATGGTAACGGATAATTATTTGAGACTTCTGACGAATCACAATAGACAAATCACGATAAAAATTTTAACCAATTTGACGCTAACAGTAGCTAAAAACGACCGTTTGAAGCCTGATGGTAAAGGGCATTCCTACCCTCCCACATCAAGGTTGATTGTAAATTCAAGCAACAGTCAGCTTTAAAAGATATGTACTAACCTATGTATCATAACAATCATTATAACCAAAGATAAATTAGCAAATTGGTTGAAAAAGATTAAGGGTCATGCACTGTTCATCTTAGCAAGAAATCGGTTGTACAAATTATATTCATAAAAGTTTACAACTTAAATCTGATATTGCAGCTTACAAACGTGTTAGTGATTAGCATACAAGGAGATTATGACAGACAAAGCTGTCAACCATCAGTCACCATAAACATTAAGCATACCACCAAAAATCATGACAACAGCTAGCAACAAAAAACAACAAATCTATGACCTAAACAACATTACAAAAGTTGCCAACAAACAACAAACAACCAGAAATCTTAATCAACAAACAACCAGAAATCATAACCAACAAACATTTCTACTATGGTAAAGACCAGACGTATTCTTTTTCAACTTTTAAAAGATGAGACGTTAGATTTAACAATTAGGAATTATAATGTTTAAAAATGGAACTGTCTTTATTGGATTATCTTTGTACTGTCTATGAATGTCACTTAAAAGCCTCTGTGCATTATGGGTAAATCAGATTATACGAAATGATTGTCAGAGCATATTTTCCCGTGAGACTTGCATGCATCGAGAATAAATGAAGCTATTTAGGAATTCTTTTAAGAATTCTTATGAAATAATGTTGATTTACTATCTGTCTGCAAATGTTTCTATGATTAAATATCTTGTTCAATAGAAACTGAAAGTATTATTGTTTATGAATTCCTCTAGTTATACTACTTGAAACATATTAGATTTGAAGTTCATTTGATATATAATCCTAAGAACTCACTAAAAGCTTACAAGTTGAATTTTCAAAAAGGTGAAGTTTTCAATTTAAATCTTTGAAGTGTATTAACAAAATTGAAAATGAAGTTGAAATGTACTTCAGTATGTAGACGTTGTTGACCCTGATTTGAGGTTAATAATGCAAATTGAAAGAATTTGTTTGCTGTTTATTGACCAAGTCTGTCAAGTGTTTTTCTACATAACAAACGGAAATAGTCGTGTTGACACAATTGACATTTAAATTGGCATATAAGTAGTTGTAAGAAAAGAAAGCATTTTTCAAGTGCCATAATTAAATCAGTTTCACATAAGGAAAATTTCAATTGACTTTTTGCCTTTAAATGAGACAAATTAAAAGTGTCTCCTATAAGTCCAGAACATTCAGGCTTTAATTATTCCAGATTATAATTTATTTACCTAAAAGTTACGTAAAGGGACGACAAACATCAGAAGTTCATTGTCAATCTACATTTTGAAATTGACAAGTGCGTAACTTGACATTCGTTTATAATTGATGTGTGTAGTATCCTGTGTTCTTGAATAAATGTTGCAGTCCACACCCTGTTCATGTCACTCAGTGTCAAATTCTCAAATTTTTATGGAAAATTGATTTGAATCATGTTTGGAAACAAACATCAAACTTATTTACCCCACAAATTTAAATGGTATTAAAATGTGTTGTTGTTTCCGTATATAGTTCTTGTTGTTATTAAATTATGGAAAGAAAAATAGGGGTTCAAGGGGCAAAATTTTTATTGGCACTAAATGGTTAAAACTAGAGGATTGACAACAGAATATATGATAAATAGTCCAAAACAAGAGTAGCGGACATCCTTAAATACTTTTTTTTGTAATTTGGCGTACAGGATGCAGGATTTTCAAAAAGAAGAGGGAGTTGAAAGCATTACAATAAAAATAAATGTTAGGCGTCTAGGGGTGAGGAGACTTTGGCCTCCCTAGATCTAGCCTTAATATACCAGTTTAACTGCTTTCCAATATAAAAAATATTTAAAAAGGCAGTAGCAGTACTAAAAAAGTTTTAAGCTAAGATTAAACTTGCCTCAGGCTTTCTATTAAAAAAACAATAAAACAATATCTATAAAAAAACATCATACAGCATCGCCCTTTTTGTTAGAATAAATTATCAACGCTGAATGGTTAATCAATAGGAACATATACATGTTCATTTCAGGCCCAATGAGATATACATGTATTGGAAATAGATTTGACCACTTAATAAGTATTCAACATAAAAGCATCATAAATAGGGAAAACTAGAACAGATAAATGTCCAATAGTCCATCAATGTCTGCTTAGTGTAAAATTTGATACCAGGTTAATTGTGTATCTATCAAGATTTGTGTCAACCTAATATTTACTTTTGACACTTTGATGAACATTTTCAGCCTGCAGCTCTTTGAAACCTTGAGGTGTGATAAGTTTGAACAGGTAGGAAATATACATGGAAAGTCGTTAGTTAAATCTCATTTCACTTTATTATCAGCTGATCAAAATTAATCGAAAGGTAAAAATAATGATAAAACCTTTAAACAAGAGAGATTTGGTGCCCACCTGGACGTGAAGACGTAAGTGTTGTTGTATATAGCTGAAAATAGATCGAAGATATAGTAGTATGAAATTTAATCAATTAAACCAATTTTTCTTTGTATTGAGTGTTTTCAGATGAAGTTATAATTACTTATCGGAGGTTTATTTTTACTTAAAGATTTTTTGCACTACCTGCATAAAGGTATATTGAGTTTGATTTTTATGGCGAAAAATTGATCTGTGAGTTTTTGTCTTTCACAGCTGTGGCATTTTTACCTTGTTTGTATATATATAGGAAAGTGATATGAAATTTTGCATTTTTCTTTGGATGAAATAAAATGGATTACAGTGGTTACAAAATAAGGCAATTTGTTTTATGAATGTGTGAAAAAAGATAGAAAGACCATCGTTTTTATATGCTTATAAAACGGCTAGTGTAAACACTTTATTGTGGAACATTTAATACTAACAACCTGCTGGTGGATTAAAAAGTTTTTCTCACATACAGACAAATAAAGGCCTGTTTGTTCAGTAAATAGACTGTACTGATTCTCTCCTGTCAACAAAGAGAATTGATTAATGATTTTGAGATCTATATCTCTAAAAGTATCCTAGTCATTTTATGCAGTTGGTTTAATTATATTTTATTTCACAAACAAATACTTTGATTTTAATGCCTGCAGTTTTTGTTTTGACGAACTGATTGGAATCTTAATAGCGGGTCTGAAAATAGTTTTTTTTCACAAACAGCTGATGTTGTATGAAGGATATTGATTTTTTTTCTCGGTACATTTGACGTGATGTGGTTCTTTGTATGCCCAATAAAGACGTGGATGTAATTATTGACAATTAAGGCTAATATTATACACTTGATTTGGACCTTTTTCAAAGAACGTGAGTAGCTAATATTACATTCGTGTTATTATATTTATAAAGCAATGATATTTTATATATGATGGACATCAAATAGTAAAAAAACAAAGGGGGAGGGGAGGGGAGATAACTGGACATACACTATTTAACCCAAACAAAGAGAGAGGTTTGAGAGAAATTAACATGAAATAACAGGCATCGTTAAAATAATACAATCATGATGATGTAAACATAAATATTTAAGGGTTCCCTGTTCTCAGTTCAAACGTCAGCTCTTTGTAAAGGAGGTTAACTTATTTGCTGATACTGGCGTTGAAAGGTATAGTAAATATAAAAGTTTTCCCACTTGAGACAAATTTTTTCAATTGTTATTTGTAAATAATCCTTGGTTATCAGTATTTTATATTTGATATTACATGATAACCATCTTGTCAGCACTGTCGGGTAACTTTGGGATTTTCCCAAAAATTTAAAGTTTTCTTTTTTTTTCTGGCACAATTCAAGGTACAAAATCACAGCACACTTAATGGACAAAACCGAAAGCAATGAAACGTGCTTTATTGCTGTATTTTATATGAAAGTCATATTGAGGCTTTCAATGCAGAGCAAAAGCTGACACTTTACTGCAAGTACAAGATGCCCCTAGCTTTGATTTATATTCCTCCACAATGACTTCGCTTGTTTTTGGTATGTTTGGTAATCATAATCTCCTTACAGCAAATATATTTGACTATAAATAATCGTACATAGGAAGTTCATGGTATAATATGCATTATTTTTGGACAGGTAGATCAGTACACCTGTAATTTTACCTATAACAGGTAAATATATCAGGAAACAATTAGGAAGGATTGGGGATCACTTCAGGTGAAAATGACATTATAAGTATATGGTTTAGTTCCATTGATGTCATTCAGTGTATAAAAGTGGTTAATTTAGCTGAAATAAATACATCATGTTTATTTTGACTATTTAAACATTGGGTAGATTTCAATTGTGATAAAGACCACTTTTTTGTTTAAGACATGAAAATTACTCAGATATACATGTAGGTTTTGTCTCTGTGGTTGTACCTGGGAACAGTATATCTAACAATATATATGTTCCTGGTTGTACGGATTGTAGGGAGAAAAGTGTAGTAAAAATGGATTTTTTCTTGAAAATTGTGGCATTGAATGCAATATTTTCTAAAGATCTGTGAATAGAAGTTAGAATATTACAATAATACAGTGGAATATTTGTTTTAGTGGAAAAACACTTGTGTATCATTTTTTATTAGTGAGTATTGAAATTTCAGTGGAATAAAATATATTACAAACCCTTGTTTGTAAGGTGAAGGTATAAAAATTCTAAAAAATATTCTAAGATTCTATAGAAATTCTAGAAAGTTGAAATAAGGCTTTATAAATTTCCTCTGCCCATAGCGCTTTCTGGATTTACCTTCATCGGGGAACGTTCAAACCTAAATAAAATGGAAAATGTATTCAAGGTATACTGTACCCTGAGGTAGTGTATGTAATTTCTGTAGATAATATTTATGTTGAAAGTTACCTTGAGGGACATAACATCTTGGCACCAGCTGTAAGACTTTCATAATAGTGTATCATAATGTTTCACACCTCACTCACACTTGCTTGAAGCTATACAGAGGTTTAATTTGACAGTGGAGTTTATTTGTAGTCTATTCTGTGAATTTAATTCATTTTCATTGGTACCAATTTTCAGGGATTTATAAATAAAGTATTTTTGTGGAAACATGATTTTTTGCATTCTGTTACAAGCTTAAAGGTAATTGTATTTTGTGGGAAACTGAAAATTTGGGGTTCAACTATGCATATGAAATTCATAAAAATGAATACCCACAAATAATTGTAAACTCACAGTATTTTTAAAAAGATGATAGCATTATTTAAATGCAAAATACTTGATTCAGTGGTGGATACAGTGTTTTGCGCCTAAAATGTATACAATTTTTCTAATTGTGACTTCATATGTAAAAAAAAAAAAGAAAAATGGTATTTCATCAAGATGAATGGAAAAAGGAGCTAACCCTTCTTATATTTTAAGTGTTTCATAAGATGAAGGGGCTAAAGGGTGTGACTATCTCTTTTTGTTACTGAATTTTTGTTATACAAAAAAGCCAAAAAATTCCTTTGACAAATTATGCCAGGTTCTTTGGTAAATTAACTTCTCTCCCCAACACCTCCAAAAAAAACCAAAAGAAAGATGAAAGTAAAGAATTAATGGTGTGAATATCAGAAACTACAATCTGTTATCTGAAAAGAGATATAATATTACTAACAACTATAGTGGTCATCAGGAAATGGCAAAATAAATGGTATTTCAGGAAAAAAGAAAATTGTCTTGTATCAAAACATTGATAGCTGTCAGTTAGATAGATAAGTCACAGCTGCTGTTCTCTACTGGTTCACTGATTCTAATTACATTTTTATCTGAACATTTCAAAAAAAAAATGGACATGCACATGTTGATTTCAAAGTTTTTTGACATTACAGCTTGGTCTGATCTTTCAACCTGGTTAATGAAAGGAAAACATTTGGACTACAAACAATAATAAAAATGTTTTTAAAGCTGAGATTTAATATTTGTGTTTATTTTATGGATTAGTTGGTACTAGCTAGAGTTAAGGATTTGTATATTTTTTTATGTGGACTACAGATGTTGTCCAGTACCAAGCTGTGACAGTAATAACAATATTAAGAAATTTATGAAAAAAATCTTCAAGGACAATATTCTTGATTAATCTTTCAATTAGTTAGATTTTTATTTAGATTTGTAACATAAGTGGCAAAGCAAAATGAAAAACTTTTTAAAGCTGAATGAAAACTATTTATGTGTATTTTATGGATTAATTGGCAATGTTACACCATCTGGAAAGTTGCTTTTCTTTCAACTCATCTGCAAAAGTTGCAAATTGACTCCACTCCTGTACAAAAGTGGCAAACTCATTCACTCTACTCCACTCATATGCAAAAGTGGTACACTCACTCCACTTATCTCCACTCGTCTGCAAAAATGCCACACTCATTTTGCTCACTGTAAAAGTGGCAAACTTATTCACTCCACTCCACTCATCTGCAAAAATGGCATACTAACTCCACTCATCTGCAAAAGTGGCACACTCCACTCCACTCATCTGCAAAAGTGGCACACTCCACTCCACTCATCTGCAAAAGTGGCATACTCACTCCAATCATCTGCAAAAGTGGCACACTTACTCCACTTCACTCCACTCACATGCAAAAGTGGCACACTCACTCCACTCCACTCATTTGCAAAAATGCCATCATTTTGCTCACTGTAAAAGTGGCATACTGACTCCTCTCATCTGTAAAAGTAGCAAACTCTCTCTTAGCAGATCATCTGCATAAAAGAGGGACGAAAGATACCAGAGGGACAGTCAAACTCACAGATCGAAAACAAACTGACAAGGCCATGGCCAAAAAAAAAAGACTAACAGACAAATAATAGTACAGATGACACAACATAGAAAACTAAAGACTAAGCAACAAGAACCCCACCAAAAACTGGGGATGATTTCAGGTGCTCCGGAACGGTAAGCATGACAAGGCAGACCTCATTTTTGTAATAAAGTTTATCAGGTGTGTGCATAAGATGGGCTGTTTACCCATATCATAGATGTGTTTTTATTTGTGACGCAACCAACTATCACAAGTATAGGTAAACCACAAAATCAAATATCAACGAAATAAAAGATGTCTATAGGTTAGTATGAAGACTTTGGTAAAGATTTGCACCACAAATCAAATATCAACGAAATAAAAGATGTCTATAGGTTAGTATGAAGACTTTGGCAAAGATTTGCACCACAAATCAAATATCAACGAAAGTACAATTTATCCTAAATCTAGGAAAACAGATGAATCCACAATTAATAGATTCATTGATTTAGATCAGAATTATAGGAATTGAATCTATAAATGTCCTGTGCCCTACTAAATGAAAGGTTATTTGGAATTTTTCTGTCTATAAACATGTCAAGTTTTGTCACAGTATGCACTTCTATACTTCTTAAAATAATATAACTTAACAAGATAGGAATTAGCTTTTGTTTGAAGTTTCTAAAAATTTCTGTCTTCAAATGAATTTGAACTGACCACAACTGTCTCACACAGCAGGTGCTTTAAACCATGGGATAATTATACAAACAAGGAGCCCTTTGACCAGTTCATAGTTTTACATTGTAATAATTTTTCTCCCTCAACCATGACTAATTTTACTGCTGATTATTTTTATTAGAAATAATTTGGTAAATCATGTAAGGCCGCACCAAATAATTATGATAATTGCACCCATCTTCAGAAAGGCCCTGATTATGTATTGATTGATATTATTTATTTCATGTTGTTTTTTTTTTTAACTTTATAATATATATAACAAGTTTCCCCCCTTTTTTCTCAAAAAAGTTTCAAATGAAATAAAATTTAAAATTAGGATAAAAAAGTGGTGAAGACAAAACAGAAAATCAGGATTAACAATTTGGAAAATCTCTTCAAACAGTTATCATTGAATATTGGTGTTCAACTGCTACGTTCCTGCTCTGTACAGGAACTTTGTAACAATAAAAGGAAGTCATAATTTGAAAACTTTTGAGTATGACCTAATGATGTATTGTCTGGAACAGATAATCTGGGTAAATGATTATTTAAAATCAAGGATTTTAACGAAATTTTAAGTTTTGTACAAATTTTAATTGATATTTGCAATGATTCTTATACAAATCCTTGATTATTTGAAGTTTAAATTTCAGTCATGATAATTTTGATCTGGCCTAATTATGGTTTAATTTGATAGTTCAGATCTCAGTAAATATACACCAGGAAATGTCTGCCCTTGCCTGATTATGGTTATATTTGATAGTTCAGATCTCAGTAAATGTTTATACACCAGGAAATGTTTGGCCTGGCCTGATTATGGTTATATTTGATAGTTCAGATCTCAGTAAATGTTTATACACCAGGAAATGTTTGGCCTGGCCTGATTATGGTTATATTTGATAGTTCAGATCTCAGTAAATGTTTATACACCAGGAAATGTTTGGCCTGGCCTGATTATGGTTATATTTGATAGTTCAGACCTCAGTAAATGTTTATACACCAGGAAATGTTTGGCCTGGCCTGATTATGGTTATATTTCATAGTTCTGATCTCAGTAAATGTTTATACACCAGGAAATGCTTGGCCTGGCCTGTTTATGGTTATATTTGATAGTTCTGATCTCAGTAAATGTTTATACACCAGGAAATGTTTGGCCTGGCCTAATTATGGTTATATTTGATAGTTCAGACCTCAGTAAACGTTTATACACAAGGAATTTAGGAAATGTTTGGCCTGGCCTGATTATGGTTATATTTGATAGTTCAGATCTCAGTAAAAGTTTATACACCAGGAAATGTTTGGCCTGGCCTGATTATGGTTATATTTGATAGTTCAGATATTTGATAGTTCAGACCTCAATAAATGTTTATACACCAGGAAATGTTTGGCCTGGCCTGATTATGGTTATATTTGATAGTTCAGATATTTGATAGTTCAGACCTCAATAAATGTTTATACACCAGGAAATGTTTGGCCTGGCCTGATTATGGTTATATTTGATAGTTCAGATATTTGATAGTTCAGACCTCAATAAATGTTTATACACCAGGAAATGTTTGGCCTGGCCTGATTATGGTTATATTTGATAGTTCAGACCTCAGTAAATGTTTATACACCAGGAAATGTTTGGCCTGGCCTGATTATGGTTATATTTGATAGTTCAGATCTCAGTAAAAGTTTATACACCAGGAAATGTTTGGCCTGGCCTGATTATGGTTATATTTGATAGTTCAGACCTCAATAAATGTTTATTCACCAGGAAATGTTTGGCCTGGCCTGATTATGGTTATATTTGATAGTTCAGATCTCAGTAAATGTTTATACACCAGGAAATGTTTGGCCTGGCCTAATTATGGTTATATTTAATAGTTCAGACCTCAGTAAATGTTTATACACCAGGAAATGTTTGGCCTGGCCTGATTATGGTTATATTTGATAGTTCAGACCTCAGTAAATGTTTATACACCAGGAAATGTTTGGCCTGGCCTAATTATGGTTATATTTGATAGTTCAGACCTCAGTAAATGTTTATACACCAGGAAATGTTTGGCCTGGCCTGATTATGGTTATATTTGATAGTTCAGACCTCAGTAAATGTTTATACACTAGGAAATGTTTGGCCTGGCCTGATTATATTTGATAGTTCAGATCTCTATCATTTGTTTACCTCAGTATTTACTGAGAACACTGCTGTGTTTTGTACATTCCTGATAAACAGTTAATTACATGTAAACAGAACAGCTGGCCCTTGTCTTTGTCCCTGGACAGTGGTCATTTTAATCTGACCAGCAGGAAGTTTGACCATTTTATAGACAGGATAATTTTTGTTGGGATTATATGCTTGTCATGGAGGTAGGAATTACTAGGATGGTTTAATTTAAGATCTGTTTAAATTGGAATGAATTTTAATGATTTTAAATTAAATTCCAGTTTGAATGGGTAATTTAATGATTTTAAATTTTGATTAAAGTTTTTGTTGAACATGGAATTAATTTTAAGAGTTGTAACAGAGGTTATAAGGAACATATTTTAAATATTTTTACAGGATTTTAAGAAGGAAACCTCTAGTTTTAAGTAATTTATATGCAATTGCTAAAACATGTAGGAAATTATAAAATAAATATTTTATAAATTATTGGTGAAAAGGAAACAGCAAGGTACATAAAAAGCTAATGAAAGATACTTTTTTTTTCTCACCTGTCTCCTCAATGAATCAAAACTTTTAATCTTTAATGATGAATACTTGATTAATTTGGGTTTTATTTTGAAACTCTATAGATACAATGTAGGTAAATTTATTTTGAAAATGATTAACTTTGACAATACCATATGTAAAGAATTATTAATAGAACTGCCACCCTTGTTAGATATTACCCCTCCTGACAAGATAATCCTGCAGATCTAATGAGAAGGCTTATGTCCATCCTGATTATAGACCAAGGTGATAAGCCTTTACAAATAAACTGCCAACCATAATAACTATTACATGTTGATGTCACTTCCTTTACTATCCCGGGGGTGATTAAAGTTTGATTTGTTCATTTCCTATTTAAGACTTTTAACATGATCAAAATGGTCAGTTGACCCTTAAGGAGTTATTGCCCTTTAAAGTAATTTTTACCAATTTTTGTAAATTTTGTAATCTTTACAAAATCTTCTTCTCTGAAACTACTGGACTAAATTCAACCAAACTTAGCCACAATCATTATTAGGGTATTTAGTTTAAAAATGTGTGGTGACCCAGCCAACCAACCAAGATGGCTGCCATGGCTAAAAATAGAACATAGGGTAAAATGTAGATTTTAGCTTGTAACTCTGAAACCAAAGCATTTAAAGCAAATCTTACAGGGATTAACTTGTTTATCAAGTAAATATCTATCTGCCCTCAAATTTTCAGATGAAATGGACAACTTGTTGTTGGGTTGCTGCCCTGAATTGGTAATTTTAAGGAAATTTTGCGTTTTGGTTATTATCTTGAAAATTATTACAGATAGAGATAAACTGTAAACAGCAATAATGTTCAGCAAAGTAAGATCTTCAAATAAGTCAACATGACCAAAATGGTCAGTTGACCCTTAAGGAGTTATTGCCCTTTATAGTCAATTTTAACAATTTTCATTAATTTGGTAAATTTTGGTAAGTTTTACAAAATGTTTTCCTTTTGTAATCTTCTTTTCTGAAACTGCAGTAGAAAATCAATATAGAAAACAATCTACTAATGTACTGGCAATAAAAATAATTGATAATTCTATAACATGAAAAAAACCACATTAATACCTGATGATGGTGTTTCTTTCTTTACATTGAAAATGATGTCACAACTATAATCCCGAACAATAGGTCGAATGTCAGATATGTTTCAGTACTTTGGCTTCATTTTCTACAGATTCCGAAGTGCAAATGATGCTTGAATTCCTACACTAATTTATACAGACTTCATCCCCTTTCACAGGTAATGCCTGCCTCATATTATATTTAAAACTTTAATAGAATATCAGAAATAACAAATGAGAGTTTTTAACGACCTCAGCTGGCTATACAACCCTTGCACAACCAACTGAATTTTGCAGAAATCATTAATAGGAAAGATTGCCCTTAAATGATAATTTTTTATTACCTTTTTTTTTTTTGGTGGGTGGGGGGTTGCGCAACAACAAAACTTCACAACAAACTTTCTCATCACTTTGCATTTCTCGTTAGATAAATTTTACAAAAATTCTCCCCTGAAACTACTGTCAAATTAAACCAAACTTGGTTTAAATCACCAGTAGGATATCCAGGGACCACTGTGTATGATGACCCTGCCTGCCAACATGGCACACATGGCTGAAATAAACGCACTTTTAGTCTTATATCTCTAAAACTAAACGACAGTACAACAGTTGCATTTATCATGCATCAATTGTAAATAAAAATATCAGGTGAGCGACACAGGGTCCTTGGAGCCTCTAGTTATTATTACTTTCAAAAATAAATATTGTCTTTAGATAGTGTCTCCTAGTTTAAATTTTTAAAAGCTAATTTAATGAAAGATTATGAAATTTTCAGTGCCTGAGTATTGTTCCGTGGGACGATATAAAAACCTGTATGTAACAACAAGGCTGTTATCTGGCTTTTTGCATGCTAGTATTTTGTATGAATATATTTATATAATCATTTTGGGCTAATACAAATTTTGTGGTAAGCATATTTAATAAGCTATAGGGCATTAACAAATTTAATTTGATTACTCAGCAATAACATTATGCACTATTAAATTAAATATATATATTCCTGGAATTTTAGAGCAAATCTGACATGGGGTAATATTGTTGATCAAGTCAAGATCTATCTGCCCTGAAATTTTCAGATGAATCGGACAATGGGTTGTTGGGTTGCTGCCCTGAATTAGTAATTTTAAGGATTTTTCCGTTTTCAGTTATTATCTTGAAAATTATTACAGATAGAGATAAACTGTAAACAGCAATAATGTTCAGCAAAGTAAGATCTACAAATAAGTCAACATGATCAAAATGGTTAGTTGACCCTTAAGGAGTTATGCCCTTTAAAGTAATTTTTACCGATTTTGATTACAAAATCTTCTCCTCTGAAACTACTGGACCAAATTCAACCAAACTTAGCCACAATCATTATTAGGGTATTTAGTTTAAAAATTTGTGCGGTGACCCAGCCAACCAACCAAGATGGCTGCCATGGCTAAAAATAGAACATAGGGTAAATGTAGATTTTGGCTTGTAACTCTGAAACCAAAGCAGTTAAAGCAAATCTTACAGGGATTAACTTGTTTATCAAGTAAATATCTATCTGCCCTCAAATTGTCAGATGAATTGGACAACTGGTTGTTGGGTTGCTGCCCCTGAATTGGTAATTTTTAAGGAAATTTTGCCGTTTTTGGTTATTATCTTGAAAATTATTACAGATAGAGATAAACTGTAAACAGCAATAATGTTCAGCAAAGTAAGATCTTCAAATAAGTCAACATGATCAAAATGGTCAGTTGACCCCTTAAGGAGTTATTGCCCTTTAAAGTAATTTTTTACCAATTTTTTGTAAATTTTTGTAATCTTTTACAAAAATCTTCTTCTCTGAAACTACTGGACTAAATTCAACCAAACTTAGCCACAATCATTATTAGGGTATTTAGTTTAAAAAATGTGTGCGGTGACCCAGCCAACCAACCAAGATGGCTGCCATGGCTAAAAATAGAACATAGGGGTAAAATGTAGATTTTAGCTTGTAACTCTGAAACCAAAGCATTTAAAGCAAATCTTACAGGGATTAACTTGTTTATCAAGTAAATATCTATCTGCCCTCAAATTTTCAGATGAAATGGACAACTTGTTGTTGGGTTGCTGCCCCTGAATTGGTAATTTTTAAGGAAATTTTGCCGTTTTTGGTTATTATCTTGAAAATTATTACAGATAGAGATAAACTGTAAACAGCAATAATGTTCAGCAAAGTAAGATCTTCAAATAAGTCAACATGACCAAAATGGTCAGTTGACCCTTAAGGAGTTATTGCCCTTTATAGTCAATTTTAACAATTTTCATTAATTTGGTAAATTTTGGTAAGTTTTACAAAATGTTTTCCTTTTGTAATCTTCTTTCTGAAACTGCAGTAGAAAATCAATATAGAAAACAATCTACTAATGTACTGGCAATAAAAATAATTGATAATTCTATAACATGAAAAAAACCACATTAATACCTGATGATGGTGTTTTTTCTTTACATTGAAAATGATGTCACAACTATAATCCCGAACAATAGGTCGAATGTCAGATATGTTTTTATTATTATTACTTTCAAAATAAATATTGTCTTTAGATAGTGTCTCCTAGTTTAAATTTTTAAAAAAGCTAATTTAATGAAAAATTATGAAATTTTCAGTGCCTGAGTATTGGTCCGTGGGACGATATAAAAAACCTGTATGTAACAACAAGGCTGTTATCTGGCTTTTTGCATGCTAGTATTTTTGTATGAATATATTTATATAATCATTTTGGGCTGATACAAATTTTGTGGTAAGCATATTTAATAAGCTATAGGGCATTAACAAATTTAATTTGATTACTCAGCAATAACATTATGCACTATTAGATTAAATATATATATTCCTGGAATTCACATCAAAATCCATATTAAATCTTTTTTGGGAAATTCACATAAAATAAGCTTGCTGTTCGTTGTGAGCCAAGGCTCTGTGTTGAAGACCGTACTTTGACCTATAATGGTTTACTTTTATAAATTTTGACTTGGATGGAGAGTTGTCTCATTGGCACTCATACCACATCTTCTTATATCTATAAAATAAAGTAAATTTTAAAGAAATTTCAGATGTAAGCTTGATTCTGGTTACTGTACTTGGAATGTATTATATAGATTTCATAGAAACCCTGTACATGGAATTAAATTAGTTTTGTTGGTTCATTCCGAAAAAGCTGTTCCACTTTATATGCTGATGATTGAATAAACAATAACTGCCTCAAAGGCAACAATCACTGAGCTATTGACTGGTTCCTGAACAAATATTATCCCACTGGTACGGTACTATCCTCCATTGTTTTTGTCCTGAGGGCAAGAATTAGCTCATGGTTTTCACATTCCTTGACAAATCAGTGGAGACATATAGATCTGTTGGTTTAAAGAAGTGTGCTATTGTATCTACTGTCCTGGAAAATGAAAACATGTCAATTCCAGTTGATTTGGAGAGAGAACTCTTGGGTATTTAAAGGATGTGGTGTTTATCTAGATATTGCATGATGCATGTTCAAGGTAAAATTTGTTTGGAAAAAAAAATCTTTCAATAGATCAGTTGTTTAGATTATTATACAGGAAGTTTAGAAAATTTTAGCTGTTTCAATTAGAAATTTCTCTTGTTTTCATTCAGACAGCAACCCAATGATACAAATAACAATAGACATCTAAAAGCCAGTAATTCAATGGTTCCCATTGGTTGCTGTCGATCATATTTTGTTTTCGTTTTTGTTTTCAGGCCAATGATTTTCTTGTTTGAATTGCATGTCTGGGCCTTTATAGTGTTATACTGTATGAGTTTTGTTCATTGTTGAAGACTGTATGGTGACCTATAGTGCTCACTTCTACATCATTTGATCTCTGGTGGATAGTTGTCTCATTAGCAATGATACTTCATCTTCTTATTTTTATATCACAGTCTTTCTTAACAATAGAAAGATGTATATCACTGTAGTAAAGCTCTATATTGTCTTGAAACTAAGTAAATATTTACCGAGACTAAAATGTGCTTTTGTTTGTATTGTTGGGTTGGTGTATACCATATCTCTCTTTATTCAGACATAAGAAAAAATAGCTTACTTCAATAAAATCACTGATTTTTTTTTCGCACAATAGTAAATCATGGTTTATTGTTCCATTTTTCACAACCACATTTTACACTTAAATAAGTAAAAATGATTATATCCATCTCAAGGACAACATTCGTTATAATTTATAGATTTTCCTTTTAATCCAACCCATTTATTTTGTAATATTTCAGAGGATTTTAATTTTCAGTTTACTGGTGAAATTATAATGTTTGCCTTTAATTAATGGCTTTATAATTAGAAGGTTATTTGCCAGAAGTCAAAGGTCATCTGTAACTGAGTTAATCGATCAATCTAAAACTGATTTTAGGTTAAAATTTCAAAGTAAAACTGTAATTGAACACAGTGCAGCAGATTTTATCACCAGATTTCTGTTTCAGTGGAGGCTCGTATCCTTCACTCTGTTCACTTGGTGGTTAGGTTGCCCTGATCATTTTCAACATTTATGAATTGTGGTCACACATGTTATATTTATATGCTAATTAAGCTGATGAAGATCTTTTATAAATATTTTGTTTTGGATATTTGATACAAGTCCTTGGAAAAGATATTATACATTTATATGTACATTAATTTTGCACATCTGTTGCATAAACAGGTATTACATGTAAATATTGCATGTTATTTGCAGTTGTTGCATGGGATAATTTAACGAATTGGGAGGGGGGGGAAATAGCTATAGGTATGTTATAAAATCGATGCGAAGTAGTATTAATCTGTACACAAATTAGACAAAGACACTAGTAATATAAGAATGGGGTTATATATTTGAAGCTACTGGATTGTTGAACTATAGGAATATATAATATATAAACGTTATTGCAAAAAGTAAAACCCTGACAGGTTAAAAGGGGAGCCAATGTACAGGCACTTGACATTAGAATTATTTTCACCAAACTGAACCCCAACCATCATGTGCATATATCTCCATACACCCAGCCAATTTTGTTTTAATGTATTTTTGTGAACATTATTTTCAGAATAAATGTGTAATTGATGGATGAAAAGTTTGAACAGGATATTAATTAAATGTGTTACTGTAATCCTCTTTTTCCATAAGCCTGGATACACAGTCAGATTAGAGTTATCTTTCTTGATTTCATTCTGCATTCTTTATCAGAATGGGATTTTACGACCTTTTAAATTGTGTAAAGAATGATGTCATTGTGACATTTTATTGACAAAATTTGGTCTAGTTACAAAACTTTAAGAGACAGACACTTTTATGAGACCAATGTTTATGACCTGCCCAAAGAATTTCCACACAATAATTACCTATATTGTATCAAAGCAGCATGGTGCCTCTTTTTACCTGCTCAGGTAATCTTCAGTTGCATAAGAATCTCGTTAATTACAAAGTTTGAAACAGATTTCGTGTTTACCCTCAACATAGGAATATTTGTCTAAGTCATAGCAGATAAATATTGCTTGTTGACATGAACTGACTTTGTTTATGATAATTCCATGTTTCTTTTGAGAATGGGTAAAACCATCTTTGAAATTTTACCTGAGGCAAACAGTATTTTTCTTTGATAGTTTGTGACTTTATAAAGAAATAATACAGACTCAAATTTGGAAAGACTTCCTTTTTAACACCTGTCTGTTTACACAATTAGCTTTTTTGCCTCAAATTTATGTATTTTATTTGACCAATCAAAGACTTATGACTTAACAGAGACCCAGTGACAGGGACATTTTATTTTTTATACTTTACTAATATACATGTACTTCACTTTATCAGCAGTATACAAAATTTGGGGAGGGTGGGCATATTATGTACTATGGTTGCTTGGCTCCACGTCATTTGTCTCCATATCTCCTTAATTATATATTATTCCTTTTGTTTTCCATGAGTTAGGAGAAATACAAAATTAATATATATTTGCTTTAGTTTTTGTTTATTTAGAATCTCAGACATGCTGAAATTTTTATTCCAAGTTCAACTTTTTTCAATAACGGTTTGAAGATTGATTGATTCCTTATATTTTGAAGGTTGCTATTTGATCAGATAAAAACACCAGGGATCAAAAAAAAAAAAAATCAAACCCAAAGAATTTTGGAAAATTGTTACCAATATTTGAAGTGTTATTGGCAAGGTACTTTCAGACTGTTGACACATTAATCTTCATAACAAAAGGTTAACATTTTTCAAAGGTGAATCAGCTGATAAAGATCAAATTTGGACATTTTAAAAAATGATTGAAGATGATT
The DNA here is from genome assembly GCA_017311375.1 of Mytilus coruscus. Taxonomy (NCBI): domain Eukaryota; kingdom Metazoa; phylum Mollusca; class Bivalvia; order Mytilida; family Mytilidae; genus Mytilus; species Mytilus coruscus. The sequence goes on from CM029603.1 coordinate 86,006,522, forward strand.
AGGTAGATAAGGGGGTCAGAAGCCAGGTGATAGTCCCTGACTAAGGAATGTTCTCACCTGTCCAAACATTTCTCTTTGAAGTTTACCTGAGGGATCGTTACAGGGATCTATATAATATTATAAAGATCAACAAGATATTGACAAGTTCATCATATTTATTTATTTAATATACCTGACAAGTGATTTGTAAATAACAGGATTATTATAATGAAAAACACATAAATTAGGGATGATTGCAGCTGACAAAATAACAGGTATTGTTATCATTTTATTTTTTTATATACAATTTTCAAAGAATTTATTTTCTTTTAATTAGTGAAAGTAGCAAAGTATCATAGTATTTTTATCAGTAGAATTATACATTTTGTACTTTAAAAACCCACCGATTTAGATAGTAAAATGTAGAAATCCATGAAAAACATACTATATAAAGATGGACATTATACGGGCTCCCAGAGGGCCTGCATCCGTTCCTGGGCATTCAAAACAGAACAATATGATTTGAACATTTACATAACAATAATATGTTTTCAATAACAATTTAAAGCTACATCAATATTAAGGGTCACCCTCATGTTAATGCACAGTCCTGTGTAAGTTTGACCAGAAACATATAAAACTCTTGTGAGATTGGCAACGTGACAAAATCTCCTAATATCATGCAACCCTGGTAATATCATGAAAGTTTGACACAAGACATAATGACAAAGAGACTGACAACTTCGTAAAATCTGATGAGTTCATTGAAAATGGAAAAAGTAGAAATTAAAATCTCATTTCCTTTAAAGAATCAGTAAAATCTTAAATGATAACTGCAATACCCTATCAAGAAATCATTTTAGATTTCCATGTATTATAACTTTTACCCTTTACAAAAATGTATTTATATTTAGGTTTAATCATGGAAGTATTATATATTGTCAATACAATACTACCATGGTTTAATGTAGGAATATTATATGTAAAAATATTGTATTTTGTGATTAACGCATCATATTTGTAAAGTGTATAAGCCTGGCCCTGCTGACCTAATTTGTAAAATGAAATATCTTAACTTATCTTATAACATAAACATGATAAATATATTTTATTATCAAAAAAAAAAAATGATCGTTACCATTATAACCATATTGAATTGAAATTCAGTTACATTTAAAAAAAAAACATCTATTAAGTAAAAGGAGTATACCTATATATCTTTAAATTTCATTCAGCTTAGTACTTAAAACTTTTCAGATTTAAATGATAGCATTTAATTGTAAATTCAGATTTTTATTTTCATTTAAAATCATACAGTCTATATCACAATCCTTCAATAATTTCAAAAGCCATACAATTTTCAGTGCAGTTATTGTGACACATTCCCAAATTACTACATACCAATCATATAAAAAAATCACTCTTATTTTCCCATTTAATGGTTCATTTTCTAAACTATTATGGAGTGCACAAAAAGCCAACATTTTTACCGATCCTACATAATGTTTTGGCTGTTACAGTATGATTGATATTAAAGGTTACATACTAATTGAAAACACAAACGATGTTGTAAAAGTAATTTAGATCACATTTTATCAGGAATAAAACTGTCAACCAGAATATAGACATGTGGTTTGTTTGTAAATCTTACAATAGTTAGGGAGGAGTGTACAGAGACAAAGACAGGTACAGTTTTCATTTGTTCTTAGTATTCTTTAATTTTATGCCCCTGCCAAAGGCGACAGGGGCATTAAGTGTTTCCCTTGACTGTCCGTCTTTCCGTTCCATTTTCTTTTGTTTGAAGCTTGAGCGGGGGCATTCATGTCCTCAGTCACATTCTTCTTTAGCTATATCAAATACACAACAGATGTGGTCCTGGATTCGAGAGGGGTACAAAACCAGTTATGGCCACTATTAAGGCTAATTTTTCATATATTTGTATTTGTTACTTAAAATTCAGGGGTAGTGCATACTTGGGGCATCCCAGATCCCTCTCCCCCCTGGTAGAAGAACAGATCAGTCCCTATGCTTAGGTACACTCGTCACGATATATGATTTACTCTAAATAATTGTTTTATTTATATCTAGGAAGGATTTATAGAAAATTAATATGTGATTAATAATTCACATTTTCACATTATTTATTAAATATACTATATTTATTGACTCTTAATGCAGAAGTATTGATTTGTCACCAATAAAAGTGACATTTAATAGTTTACATGTAATATCATAAATTTGTATACTTTTGATAAATTGAATTAATTTGGTATGGATATTTAAATAATTGAAATTGATGACCCTCTTTATAGAGGTTAATACCCCATAAAAATGGAAATCTTAAATAGTTCTTTGACCCATTAGTCTGACAAAGAGAAGATTTTAGAAGATAATGAGGGCCTATCATATTTTCAGAGGAGATAATATCTAAGCTACCCAGCCTTGTTATAAAAACTCACTTTTATCTAGAATCTTAAGGGTAAAGATAAATAATCTTTTATAATTTCAGTGAAAATGAACTTTTATCTGATGGGAGTTAATCTTGATGTATAGGGGTTTTAGTTATTTGGGAAAAAATGGAAAATATGACACACTTTGTTTGTTATTTGACAAATTTGATACATGAATTATTAAAAGAGAAAAGAAAGCCATTGGACCATCTTAAAGAGATTTCACAGTTATAATTGAACTGTCAGTTATGCTTAAAGAGGACAAAATCAGTTTGTGAATGGTATACACAAAAACACAAGATAAACATTTGGAATGGGTATTCTAGATGTCTTTAAAAGAGGGACGAAAGATACCAGAGGGACAGTCAAACTCATAGATCGAAAACAAACTGACAACGCCATGGCTAAAAATAAAAAGACAAACAGACAAATAATAGTACAGATGACACAACATAGAAAACTAAAGACTAAGCAACACGAACCCCACCAAAAACTGGGGGTGATCTCAGGTGCTCCGGAAGGGTAAGCAGATCCTGCTCCACTTGTGGCACCCGTCGTGTTGCTTATGTTATTACAAATCCGGTAAATAGTCTAATTTGGTAGGTCACATTCATGAAAAGGGAAGGGTATTGTAGTTACAACATAAGGACACACATATCCGATATCATCTGTGAAACAGTTATTCCATAACGGTCAACCAACTCATGATGGCGTCCTTAAAATTTACGAAGGGATGATTTCAACTTCACCATTTGGAACTCTTGGTTTAATAGCTTCCTTGTGAGCAGCAATCCTCTATCAAGGAAATTATGATAGGAAATACAAGCCCGGGAATATCGTATCAATTGGGAGATATATACATTAAGGTTATAATGTGCTGTTGGATTCCAGTGTCCGGATATTATTTATTTCTATTATTCGTAGTTTTTGGCTAGCCCTTTTAATGTCTTGATGCTTTGTTGTTTGGATGCTGTCACTTTGATATACCTAAATCTATCATTTGGCAATATGCCTAGCCCTTCAAACTTTTTGATTCTCAATTTGCAAGATTAACTAAAATTATTTCAGATAAATCTACTTCTCTTTGATGTGTAGAAAATTTTCCATTTTAATAACAACAAATGTTTTGTTATGGAGTACATAACCCATATTGGTACGTTTTCGTGGTTGAAACAGAAAGTTTTGTTCAGAGTATACCCCAGCTAGTTTAATTGTTTCATAGTGAGTTTAATTATTTCATAGTGAAGTGTTATCAATCAAACAATCAATAAATTTTGTTTCATAGTATAAGCTTTAAGTACTGATAACTTTCTGGTGCTCTACTATAATCGTCCATTAAGTTCCAGTCCAAAAGTCCATGCAATATTTTAAAGCTGTTTTTCTTTTATCAGAGTTTCTAAGGTGAAATCAAAATTATGCAATGATCAATTATTTTGAAATAAAATACTAGTTTACAATTTTGTACATAATTAAGAGAAAAATAGAGGAACTTGCTATTTTCTCTTGTGAATTTACATATTGAATGACTTTGGTATTTCAACTTTTATCAGACAGTGTTAAGCAAAGTAAATTCCTTGTTCTAACTGATTGATTTGAGTTTTTGGAATGTCAGGTAAAACTTAGGTCAAAGGTCATTCAGGTAAGTTTTTGTTTGTTTTCATTTTAATGTAAAACACTTAATATCTCTAATTGTATATAGATGTACAATATTACCTAAAGGGAATATATTTTTTGTGGTAAATTAATACAAGTTTATCTGGTGCCGTTCTGTTTTATGTGACTTAAGTTTAGATGAACTTGATCTACATGGAGATATACATGTATTGTTATGAGTAAGTAAACTTCAGAATTTAAAAGTTAGACAGTCGCAAATAATTTGACACTATTTTGAGTTAGCAATGATGCCGGATTGATTTTGCTTGACATTTGGTCCAGTGAACAATTATTATATACGGGTCCCATCAAAATTTTGACTGAAAAATCTACAATTTATATATTTCTGAAAATTTCAAAAGTTTTATCCAACATTTTGACCAGTAAAAGTTTATAATATTGTTCCGAGAATTTACATTTTATTTGTTCTGTCAATCCCAGTGAAGTTCGTAATGTTGTCAACATATATTTGTTCCAGTGGAAGCTTTGTTATAAACAATGTCATATACCTGTTCCTGTTGGAACAAATATTTTATACTATTTATTTCGTTAGGAACATATATTATAATACTTATTCCTGTGGAAATATTATTCCAGAATATTTTTTCCATTTGGAACTTATATTATGAAGGAACTTCTATTTCGTGACAATATGAATGCTGTTATTGATACATTCACAATGTTTCTATCTAGAGTCTGAAGACTGGGAGGAAGGGGGTTCAGATCTAGATATGATGTGTGGTGCTTCACAATTGTTGAAATTTGTATTGTAACCTGCAGATTTCTCATTTTTGGGGAAACTTGTATTGATGGGTTACTGTGCCATGTATATCGTGACAAAAAGGAATCCATACTTTATATGTTTGCATGTCAGATCAGATAGCTGAATCAAAGGAGAACATGCATCATTACATTTATGATCCAATCTAGTCCCTTGATAAAGCAGGCCAACTTAAAAGGGGTTCAAATCACTTTCTAACCATTTTGTGGTTTAGTGGAAGTATTTAATTGCTGTAATGGTACCAATGTTTTGTCAAAATGACTTCCTAAATTACGTTTTCACAGATCATTAGGCGACCTTTAATTGTTTACTACTGGAGATTTCGAGGTTCGTGTATATTTGTTTAAACTCAAGACCACACAGTAAAATTGGGACAAAAACAAAAACAGCATGGGGTCGGACAAAAGACATGGAAAGTTGACATTGTTTGTTTTGTCTGATGGCCATTGTGACTGATGATATTGTTCAAACTTCACAAAGAAGCAGACGTTTAATGACTTATCCTTTACAGCCCGCCAAATATCATCTTCAGTTGTGCGTTTTACCTGATCCAAAAACGACACACCTGTTGTTATCACATCAAAACATCAAAAACAATATTTTCTTAGTCTTTAAAAAAAAAACCACAGCTGGTAATATTGTCCAAAGGGATTCGAGTTATAAGGATTATAATACTGCATTCAGGCCTTTGATGTGGTGAAAAATTCGAAATTTGAAACAAATGTCCTGTAAAAATTGTATGTGACAATGTGAAGTTTTTATCATCTAGATTAAAAAAGATTAATCGTATGGATTTTAGTCATATTATGATATTTAAATGATATGATACGGTTTGGGGATGTTACAGTTCACCTTAGGAGACATTGTTTAAGAATGTAACTTGGATTTTTACGATACTTTGTTTAAGAACATAATTTTTTAACGTAACTGTTGGAATTTTGGGGATATTGTTTAAGAACATCATTTTGAATGTAACTGTTGGATTTTAACAAGACATTGTTTAAGGACATTATTTTGAACGTTGGATTTTTATAGGTTCAACAAACATGCATGATAGAGGTAAGGAGAAAGCCAGAATAGTTGTTGCTTATTGTATAAATAGTTAATAGAAATTTATTGTTAATTTTATACAGCTTTACTTATTTTTGGAGAGGGGTGTTGCTATCTTTAATATAGATTTTGTAAAAATATGTTTATATATATATTGAATATCCTTTTTATGCCCCCACTGTAGCGGAGGGGGCATTAAGTTTTACCTTTGTCCGTCTGTATGTCTGTCCTCAACCAACTGTTATGTAACTTATACACAATGCTTATTACCACAAAACACAGATCAAGTTTGAATTTTGGTGCGTCACTTTTACCGTTCTAGAGTTATGCCCCTTTACAAATGGAAAAATTGCTGAATTTTTCGTTTCCGTTCTCTAACTTAAGTATGCCTCAACAAAATGTTATGAAACTTATACACAATGCTTATTACCACGAAACTCAGATCAAGTACGAATTTGGGTAGCATCACTTTTACCGTTCTTGAGTTATGTCTCTTTGTAACATTATATGCCAGCAGGGGCATCATCCATATCCCATGGACACATTCCCCATTTATTTATACATGAAATGAATTTGACAGTGATATTGATTGTTGGGCAACTTATGACTGTATTTGTAAGATTTATTTGCCTCATATAACATGTATAAGTTTTAATTTGTTGATAGTCCCTGCAGCTGTGTTCTTTAATAAACACATGTAGTGTGGTCAGCATCTAGCAAAGAATTCACCTCAAACTTAGATGCAGTCCAGGATTTTCAAAAGGAGGGGAGAGGGAGCGGAACAATGTTTTGGTGTGGAACATGTAAAAGTCTATGTATTAACCATATATGTAGCTCCATAAGGGGCCCTGGGCACCCCTTCTCCTCCCCCCCCTTGCCTTTTTCCCCTTAATCTGCCTTTGAAACTGATGGTACTGTATGAGCACCTTGAACTTGCAATGATGTAGAGTTTTTGGGTTGGTGTTTTTAAGACCTCAAGATATTTATACCTAAAGGATTGAAATGACTTGAAACCAGCAATTAGAAATATACCGGGGAAAAACGATTAATGACTACAAGCTTTCTGTATTTACCAATATTTCAACAATACCCGGTATTTGGGCAAAATGCATATTTTTTAAGGGTTAACTGTTTGTCAAGAATATTTGATTCACTAACTTTTGCCAGGATAATTATACATATGTAAAATATTTTATACACAAAAGTTTGCAAATAGGATGGTTACTTAGTCATGTTAGTACCATATATGACAACTTTCGATAGATTTTTGTTGAAAAAAGGTTAAATTTTTATTTTCATTAAACAACAACAGCAGTTATAAAAAAAATTTTGACACTCTTATTTCTGTAAATCTTACTATTAAAATTGATCCTAAGAATAGTATACTGAAATGTGTATTTTTACTTTTAAGATTTTATGTGAAAAGAGCTGCATGTCCTTATTATGGTTGAATAGTAAAAGAAAAAACAACTCTGCAAAGCAGTATATCCCTGTGAAGATTAATATAGCACAAAGACAATTATAATGACAAAACAGATTAACTATTTTATTTGTCTTTTACCTGAGACAATATTTAACTACATACCTGAAAACTAATAAGTTTTTACCTGTTGACCTCATTGTACTTTTCAATAAAAATCATTTACTATGTCATTTGGTTAAATACCTGTTAAGAGAAGTAAAGTTATGTAAATATTCGCATGTTTGATTAAAGAATAAGAATTGTATTTGATCTTCCTGACAAATTTAAAGGGACCAACTTTTATGATGATTAGAGTGCTGAAAATATGTACAATTTGGTTGAGACTAAATCACCTGACCAATGAAGAGTTATTTGTATAGTTTTTGTGCTGATGAGGTGGTTTTCTCTTGGCAGTGAATTGAAATTAAATTGTTGGTTATATCTCTTTGGTTTCAACCGCCACCTGTTGTTAATTTTACAAGACTCCTGGTTTTGTTGATTATACATGATTTTTTGTTGTACTTGCAACACCACTTTCAGCTACTAATAAAAAAAATTGGCTGTATCTTGGTGGCCATTTTTTATTGGTTGAGAGATGATTAAGCAAGAGTACCCTGAGAGAACCACGAACCATTTTCATGAAAATTGGCAATCACACCCTATTACAATTGGAATAAAACACATTTCGCAAGGTCCAAACTCATAAACTTAGTGTGGACAAAATATCAACTCACAAACTTAGTTTTGACAAATTATCATAGTCATTAAAATGAACTTCACTCTTTTTCAGGTTCTTCTTTGAATACTGTTAAAAGCAGTCATCCATCATCCCGAGCTACATCACCCGCTGTTCCAGGATCTGGTATTCCAACTCCTGGTGGTCGCTCTTTGACTACACCGAGACCATCTGGAGAGAAACAGCCAAGAGTCGTCAGTACAGGAAGTACGACCTCAACAAGTTCAACTGCTTCAAACAAAAGTACTTCACAGAAATCAGCACCACAAAATAAAAACTCTATGTTGGATAAATTTAAATTTTTCAACTCCAAGGACAAATCCAAGGGCAAAAGTGGAGTTCCTAAAAGCACTTCAAAAACAAGTACTGGTAGTACTGCGAGCACAAGTTCCTCATCCTTAGCTTTGAGTAGCGATAGGGATTCTAGAATCAGTACAGATACCAGGTCAAGTACTGCTAGTGCAAGAAGTTCAAGTTCTACTGATCCTGGTGCTATAAGTTTTTCACCAGAATCAGAAAGTCCCAAACTTCCACCAAAAACTAAGTCCCTTGGAAAAACGGTTAACAAGAAGGAGCACCCATCTACGTTGCCCTTGGCACAGAATGAGAAACTTTATTCATCATCTGCTTCTGATCATGGATCTGGAGTTAAAAAATCATCGAGTAAAACAGATTTAAAATCAGGACAAAAAGGGACAAAAATTGGAACTCTCATCCCATCAAAGTCTGCATCTAAATCATCGAAATCCACATCATCAACGCCAACGAGCACAGGTATACGGACACCGACAAGCATTCCAAAACCAGGAAAATCTCGTAGTAAAGATGAGAAATCCAAAAGTCATTCTCAGTCGTCGTCTGCAGCTACATCACCATCAGTGTCAGGAGTGCCATCAACAAAACATTCAGGATTAAGTGCATATGGGTCACCATCTGTAGGGTCACATTCAAAACAACACTATGAAACAATAAGTGACCACTCAAAAACAAGTGTGCAGGATTCAGACAAGATGTTACAGATGAAAGGTAGATACACGGAAATTGACTATTCTGACGGGAAAATAGACCGAGTTGGTGATGGCCAATATTCTAAAAGTAGTTCTAAAATGTCTGGATATCAGAGTGGTATTCAAAAGCCTTCAGTGAATAAAGAAGGAAACTTACAACAAACAGTCAATGTTGTAAAACCAACATGTTCGGTGGCTAATACTCAAATGCATGCCATGACTGGCATATCTGATCTCAATACACAATCAGGAATAATAAACCGTGCATTACCTCCACCTCTCCCAAAGACAGAACCGCCCCCTAGGAGTAACACACCGTCAATGAAAGATCATAGTAATAACTCTATGCCACATGGTGCTAAAAACGAGAGTCCCGGTTCTCCGACAGGACAATCATCAATATCAGGCCATAAAAGTGATTCCACATCGTCATCGTCTAGTCATAGCGGACCTAGTGGTAATAATAGTAACTCGTCAACGGAAAGTGTGATATATCGTCCGTCAGACTCGGGCTCTGATGTTGGAAGTATAAGTGCTACAAGTTCACCGAGGCTAGGATTGAAAGTGTTACAGCCTCAACAACCAATAAATAAATCAGCAAACAATGTGGCAATCGTTCAACCAAGACATGGTGAAAAAGTGGAAACAACATTTGATTCTGAAGTCAGGACAAAAACTGTGAATAAAGACAAAGAAAAAAGTTCAAAAGAGACTACTTTTTCTGAAAAAGAGACAACATTTGTGGACGATTCTGGTGAAGCAATGGATATTAAACCGATGCAGCCAATATTAAGAGCAATGCCATATGGGACAGGATATTTACGAGGGTACACTACGCCACCAGGAAAAATCTTTCACAATCCTGGTTATGCTACACCTACTGCAACTTACTTTGCTAGCACAAGCCGGTTAGGTATGAATCGTCCTCTAATGGATCATGGGAAATTTTATTCTGGTCCGATAAGAAAAACACCATCTAGTGGATTAAATAGTTCATTTGATGGAGATTATAGTTCTGATTATGAAAGCTTTGATTACATATCTGGATATATGTCAGATGGGGATATACTTAAAGGAAGTCAAAACAAAGTGGATGAAATGAATTGTGGGTACATGAGTGAAGGTGGTGCTTCACTCTATGCCAGACGTTTACAACAGAGGTTCAGAGAAGGGATGCAAGCTGTTAAAGAATCCATGCAGAAAAATAACGGCATGATTGACGATGATAGGTATTCTACTTTTATTGAACTTTGAACTTTGACCTCAATTGACTTAAAAGTTAAAAGAAAAAAAGTAACCAATAACCACACAATAACTTAAACAAAATTACAATAAGAATGAAAGCTTTAAAATAATCTTTAATTTTTGATATTTTTAGTGATAGCCATGTTATTAAGCCATAAAAGTGTTGTGAATTCAATATCTGATTTTGAAATTGGTAAAACCGATATTTGCTCGTTCTCTGTCAAGCATACAATATTTTGGTCAGTTCATAACAACACAAAATACTTAACCTTTACTTACTCGGCAAAAAAAGAAAAACATGTTTTAAGGTTGGTAGGAAGAAGACTGACACTAGAAAATATATGAGCTGCGTCGGATAGAAATCTACCTTATGCAAGTGCACGTATACATGTACATTGATAAGACTTTGATTGATTTTGGAACATTCAAATATGAAATGAAAGATGAATTTAGGTTTGTTTTGTAGGATTTTATAATAACTCAATTTCAAAACAGTTACAGACTTTGCATTGATTTTTTTTTCAACCCAAAATATGTTAACAGATGTATTGACATTCATTTGCATAAGGTCGATTGCTATCCGACGCAGCTCATATGTTTTACCTTAGTATTTCTTTTCAATAAGTTAAAACTATTATACTAAAAAATAGTTTTCAGTGGACATGGGCAGGTTGGTCATGGTGGACTGGTGTAAAAGGCAAAATTGATGCAAGATCATAAAGATGTAGTTTAGTTAAGAACACATGTATTAAAATAGTTCCCTTATCAATAATAAACAATACTAAAAGTGTGAAAATAGACAAGTTATCAAGTTTATAGAAACTATCAATCAAAAATTTCAAACAAAACTAAAATTATTTACATAATATTTCACACTTAACAGCTATTTAAAATCAGGATTCCCATGTGGGCTAGACAAAACAAATGTTACTATATGTTAATTATGTAAATATTTATTTATAATGGTGTTTAATGTTTATGTTAGAGGATGATTGATTGAAATTTAGTTCCATTTGGATGATAGATGGATAGTCTGTGACGTAATCAAAGTTAGAGTTATCTCCCTTCCCTGCCATGTTGGAGGGCAAACTGGTTGATTTGACTAACCAAATTTAAATATGGTATGAGCGAGTCTGATAAAAGAACCTTACTAAATATTACTGATGATTTGTAAAATGTTCAGAAAATAACTTTTCTAACATTAAGTGGTCAATATGTCAAGGTTAATTTTGTTGATTTAGTGAAGGAACTTGTGCATTTTGCCCTCGGAATGCAGCAAAGGGAAATAACTCTTAACTCAAATTACATAATTGGAAAACTATCAATTAATGAGATTATGATATTCTTCTGTTAGACAACATCACAGAAAGTTTCAGCCAAAAAGGAGGCAATCTGTTCCCAGATCTGTTCGGTAAATTTTGTTACAAAATATCCTTGGTGGAAAGCTGGTACAAGATCTTGTATACCCTGCTTGGTTTAAGGGCTTAATTTGGTATAAAGTTAAAAAAATTAAATATGAATATATTTTTTGCTTAGTTTACAGCAGAATAAACCAGGAATTGTTCATCTTTAAAGATATTTTCTTTCAAGTGGTCAGTTCGTTTTCAACATAATTGATAACTTTTAAAGAATTGTAAGGTATGAAACCTTCATCGGATGTCACCAAACTTTTAGCTCTATATTAATGCATTCAACCTAATTTAAAAATAGTTTATTGATTTTTTTTCTTTAAATTGGTCTTAATAGAATTAGAATTACATTGACTGACCACTTGCAAGTAAACAGATATCCTCACAATGTCAGGTGTCCTGTCATGCCTGTGTCCACTTTCTGACATGAGAGGACACAGGACACCTACCAATTTGAAAAGTGGAACTTGATTAAATTGTGATGAAGTGAATTATTTCTGATGTATAGGCCTACCTAGGGTTGCCCAGTCCATACAACTTTTGGTGAAAAGCTAGATCATATATCCTATATAATAAAAGTAATAAATAGATGGTGGCGAAGTATGTGCATGAAATTGAAAAAAAAATTGTCTGGCATGAACATGGTAGAATATGGTGAAAGGGAAGTAACTCTAATTATTTTTGCATGACTTCTGTGAAAGTTATAGTTGATTATATGTTGAGCAAAAAATCACTCTGAAACAAATGAAAATTTCTGGTATGAACATATTCTGTTGAGTTAATGACAGAAACCTCTTAGGAGAAGTGAAACAGATAATTTGTTGAATGATTTTGCCATCTTGTGGATGAAACACTTACAATTAATGGAAATTCCTTGAACAACAAAACGTAAGTGTTTCCAGATTATTAATTATCCTAAACATTGTTTATTTACGTTTGTATTTGTGTTTTTGTGTTGTTCATTAAAAGAAAGATGAAAGCATAAGTACTTTTGGTAATTGAAAAATTAAACCAATTTTAGATTGGCAAAAATTAATTAGATTTAGAAATTATGGCTTGTACACTCAAGTATGAAATAAGTAAAAGCAACTTAGTAAAGTTTTGTATATGATGTAACTTTACGATATATTTGCTGGTGTACACATAAGCAAGAGCTTGTATCCTCATAACCTCCAAATATATTATTCATTAAATGCAATATCTTGACAAAATAGAGGTCTCCAAAATTAACAATTACATTTTAATTTTCAGTCATGAAATTAAGTGGAAAATTCTATTTTCAAATTTTACTATGATGATATCTTTGGCGTAGCAGTTTGGGGACTAGTTACTGGCATATTAAATGACTAACTCCTGTATTTAGAAAAAAAGATATACTAATATTCATATTTTGTTTTTATACTCTCTTTGAAAGTTTTCCATTATATTAAGTTTAATGCTTTTAAAATATACTACTTTTGTTTTTCTTGATGCACAATGAAATCTGACAAAAATATGGAAAGTTGAGAAGGTGCAAACATCAGAATCTTTGAAAATATAAGAAAAAAAGTTAATTAGCAGAAAAAAATAAGTTGCATATGTTTTGAAATAGTTTAATCTCTGTAACTGAGGAAGTGATGTAAACAATGGTAATTACACGGCTTATTATCTCACAGATTACTTATACAGATAGTCGTTAACAGACTTTAGGTGGTTTTAATATAGAAACTCAGTATTGGAAGCTTAAACATTAGACCCGTCAACATCAGATTAATTATATTTTGAATTGAGCAGTGAGCCTGAATCCTAAGCTTAGAAAATGCTAGCCTGGCATCCTGACCCAATCTAATACTTCGTCGATAGAGCCAGGTGTAATACAATCCATGTGACCAACTTTCAGCGCTAAACAGGACTGAATTACTGCGCATGTGCGTGTTCTATTAACAAGGAATATATTGATCGGATCGTTAATTAACTGTTGATAAACAATGTTTATCAATAACATTTGGATTATACATGCTAAATTTTTCGAAATTTGCAATTCATATGAAATTAAAAACAATTTTCAATAAATTCATGGCAATGAAAATATTTCCTGCCATATGTCAAGAAATGATGCTATCCCACAATGCATCTTTCTAACATCCAATTGACGAAACCATGTTGTTGTATTCTGCCTGGCTCTGCTGTCGAGCAGTGAGCCAGGATCCCAGGCTAAGGAAATGCCATCATCCAGTTATTCCCCTTTGTATTAATTAAAAACTAAAAGAGCATACAGAAATTATTTGTAATAGATTGATTATGTTGTGATATCATCTGATAAATGTTAGGTCTATCTGTTGACAACAATGGATATCCAGTTACTCCAGTAGTCAGATGAATTATGGGTAGTTCATGGTCATGGTAATGTTTTATCTGATGATGATGAGGGTGGTTTTTAACGACCTTGACTACCCATGAGGGTCTTGCACGGTCGGTTTATCTGATGTCCCTGCATTAAAATGTGGTGTTATAAAAAGTTCAGTGTCATTTCTGATTGCCATTTATTCAGGTTTAGTGTTTCAGCTTTACTTCCTCAAGGTCATTTGTTGCAGCTTTTTGCTATGTTTTTCTTTTCAGACATGGCATATGAGGTTGCTCAATGGAAAATTCTCATTTTTTTTTTTTTTTGTTATTTTAGAAAATTTATACACAGAAATTCAAAACTACTGCTCAAAGATGATTAAAAAATATTAGAAACCAAACATATGGAAAGAATAATTGAGCTGAAGTTTGATAAGACAGTAAGGCCAGCTTTTTGTTTTACCATCGTTCACTGAGAATGTTTGTACAGTCTACATTTCAATTTTGGATTGTCGCTCATGTTCCATCTTCTGCTGTTATCAAATCATTTTGAAATATTACATTTAAATTTTATTTCTGACAATATCTGAAAATCTATCATCTATTTTATTGAAAATCATTTTGAAAGTTATGTATTTTTATTGGAGAACTGAAAAGGCTCCCAATGGAAATTCAGTCCTGAATAATTTATAGCCATCACACACTTTCTACAATATGATGGTATAAAAGTGTTCATTTTAGAATAGAAAACCTTGTGAAATCGTGTTGGATCTTGTCTGGTTGACGGCTGCTGGGTGTTGGGTAGGAATAATTGATATGACGATCGTAAATCAAGGATACGTTCAATAGAATTTGGATTACTCATTCTCTATTGATCCAGTACCTGCGTCTGAGGTTTCCTATAAATTTTATAAAGTGCTACAGTTTCTCATAAATATCTATAAAATGGCGCTATTACGTGTAAAATCAAGCCAAATAGGCGGATTGGGCTTTTCTATTAAGTTTCCTGAATCAATTTATTCAATTTTATTGGAAATCATAGAATTTATTCAAGTCAGTATAGACATGTTTAATACATTTTACAATTGCTATGGTCACCAGGGGTCTGAAATTCTTTAGTTTTACAAATTATCAGTTCCAGATGGAAAATTATAAACATTAAAGTCTACAGTAATGGGTTCAAAGTTATGTGACTTTTTTTAAATGGAAATTACTTTGATTGATGAATGACATATCCATGGTATCTTTATTTTTTTATTTTTCCCCTGTTGTGAATTTTTTGTCTTTAAGGTATAATTCTAATTATTATAGTTTCATTTGTTTTTTTGTTTTTTTTTTCATTTTACATTGAGCAGGTCCAAATCATTTGAAATATTATTAAAGTAAATAAGTTTTAAAGTGTTTAGAATATAACAATGATATTTACTACATTAAGTCTCTGAGTCATAGGTGTTATGGTTGATTCAGTTGGGAACCAAGGATTGCAACTAAAAATACCAGAAGTCAAGAAAAATCATGTAGTTATCTCCCTTGGCAAAATTAATTGAAAGAAAAACATTTAGTAATTAATTGTGACATATTAATTAATGTTATGATAACATTGCCTGTGAATGTTGATATGTTTATATCTGCCTTGTACATTAATGCTTCCTGCATAATAAGTCAGCAGGGTTCCCTGACAAATCATTGTAAGGTTAACCAGAGTTTTCAAGGTAAGACACAAGTTTATTTTTAAATCATCAAATTACCATAAGGATTTTTTTCTAGTCAATTAAACTAAGAATCAGAAATAATGTCTTTTTCAATAGATAATGTACAATACCTTAAAGTTATGAAGCAATAGAGATAAGTCCAACTGTCCATGGAGTCATGTTATCTTTTAAAGCTGCAAAAGAGGCATGGCTAAAAAAAAGTTTGCATTTCAGTCTAAAAGGTTTGAACTTTACATTTGTGACTGATTTGCATAAGGCTTGGTGTATCGGTGTATCACATGCTGTAAATTCAAGACGTATATGTATTAGTTATCATTCCTCTGTATTATAAATGTCATCAGAATCATCATCTTATATATAGGTGCCCTGGAATTTGCTTTGCAAGATTTAGTTGTTGTACTAAAAAGTTCTAGAACATAACATTTGCATAGAAATGAGGTTGATCAAATCTATTATAGCTGTAGACATGAGTTAATGCAGGTTTTTTGTAAAATTGTTTGTCACAAAAATTTTCTTGAATGGAATCTTTTCACATTTCAAACATCAGTTGTATTATTTTGTCAGCTTTGAATAGAGGTACAAAACCTTGCTTAAATCTGACTTGAACATTTGTAATGGGCTAAGGGCCGTAACTTAAATAAAGAAAATGCAAAGTTATAAATGAATTGTAAAGGTGACTATATGTTTGGATATGTATATTTGGCTTCCTTAAGAAAATGAACTGTATATTAGGATTGCAGTAAGAAGGAGGGGCACATGCAGTAAGATTAGGAAGGGCATATGCAGTAAGATTAGGAGGGGCACATGCAGTAAGATTAGGAAGGGCACATGCAGTAAGATTAGGAGGGCACATGCAGTAAGATTAGGAGGGGCACATGCAGTAAGATTAGGAAGGGCACATGCAGTAAGATTAGGAGGCGCACATGCAGTAAGATTAGTAGGGGCACATGCAGTAAGATTAGGAGGGGCACATGCAGTAAGATTAGGAAGGGCACATGCAGTAAGATTAGGAAGGGCACATGCAGTAAGATTAGGAAGGGCACATGCAGTAAGATTAGTAGGGGCACATGCAGTAAGATTAGGAGGGGCACATGCAGTAAGATTAGAGGCGCACATGCAGTAAGATAAGGAGGCACACACATGCCATGTCAGATTTTTGTAATTCTTATGGGCACTTTACAAAAATTTTTAGTGTGGCAAATGTTAGATCTCATCCATTTGAATGGACTTTTGACTTTCAAATTTAAAACTGCAAAAGGTCTTCAATAAACTTTTTAAAGTTCCAGATCTGGGACCTACACATTTTTGGGCCTGGGTCACACATTCCGATGGGAGGAAGAGCTGTTGAGTACTTTATGGTGAAAGTAAAAATTAATGAGGTACTTTAATGAAAGTATGCAATATAATGTAAGAAACAGATGCTGAAAAAAATAGTTAGAGGATGTGTTTTAAGATAATATCATAAAAATCAATAATTAACAAAGACTTATGGTATTTCTTGATAATTTAACCACCATTAGACACATGTGTTGAATGGATTTTCGTCAAGGCTGACAGGGAAGGTTTTCATGTAGATTTGGCACCCTGTCCTACTATTCTTGGCTGCTTTTCAGCAACGTTAAAAAGCATCATAATGTAATAATGGAGAAATTTATGATTTAATTGGTAAACAAGTACTTTGATCTTTTAATGTAATTATGTTTATTGGATAACACTTGATAGGTAATTAATAAATGTCTTGGAGAAATTCCTGGGTAAATAACATGTTCTGTAATTTGTTTTTATTTATTTTTTTTTTTTGAGGGGAGTGTTGTTGTATAGAAAAGGAGTTAGGCCCTACTGTCCTGTGTTATGTTAAGTGGCCATCATTTACTCTAGAAGACCCTGTACTTAGGATTAGGCTTCCAGGTGTTTAGGAATAGGGTAAGGTAAGGGTTCTGATTTATGGTTAGAGCTAAGTCCTTTTCCTCATGGATTTCACAATAAAACAAACATCTTCAAAAATTATTTTCTTTTCAATGCAGCAATGTAAATGTATGATAAGATATTTAGTACCCAAAAACCATGTTATCTATATAAAAATAAAGTGATGTACTTATAGTATGATTTCCATTGATACCACTTTGGCCCAGAGACCAAAGGAAATGTATGTTAAGCAACTATATATTTGTTCATGGCTGTACATCCTTCAACAGTGAGCAAAACCCACACTGTATAGTAAGCTACAAAAATGTAAAATTATTCAAACCAGAAGACCAACGGCCTGATTTATGAAAAAAAAACCAACAAACAGAACATTCAGCAACCATGCAACGGCTTGTACATATAGACCACTGATTTATAGGCTCCTGACTTTTGGACAGGTACATATAGACCACTGATGTATAGGCTCCTGACTTTTGGACAGGTACATATAGACCACTGATTTATAGGCTCCTGACTTTGGGACAGGTACATATAGACCACTGATTTACAGGCTCCTGACTTTTGGACAGGTACATATAGACCACTGATTTATAGGCTCCTGACTTTTGGGCAGGTTCATATAGACCACTGATGTATCAGGCTCCTGACATTTGGACAGGTACATATAGACCACTGATTTATAGGCTCCTGACTTTTGGACAGGTACATATAGACCACTGATGTATAGGCTCCTGACTTTTGGACAGGTACATATAGACCACTGATTTATAGGCTCCTGACTTTTGGACAGGTACATATAGACCACTGATGTATAGGCTCCTGACTTTTGGACAGGTACATATAGACCACTGATTTACAGGCTCCTGACTTTTGGACAGGTACATATAGACCACTGATTTATAGGCTCCTGACTTTTGGGCAGGTTCATATAGACCACTGATTTATAGGCTGCTGACTTTTGGACAGATACATATAGACCACTGATTTATAGGCTCCTGACTTTTGGACAGATTCATATAGACCACTGATGTATAGGCTCCTGACTTTTGGACATGTTCATATAGACCACTGATTTATAGGGTCCTGACTTTGGGACAGGTACATATAGACCACTGATTTATAGGCTCCTGACTTTTGGACAGGTTCATATAGACCACTGATTTATTGGCTCCTGACTTTGGGACAGGTACATATAGACCACTGATGTATAGGCTCCTGACTTTTGGACAGGTACATATAGACCACTGATGTATAGGCTCCTGACTTTTGGACAGGTACATATAGACCACTGACCTGACTTTTGGACATTTAGACCACTGATTTAGGCTCCTGACTTTTGGACAGGTACATATAGACCACTGATTTATAGGCTCCTGACTTTTGGACAGGTACATATAGACCACTGATTTATAGGCTCCTGACTTTTGGACAGGTTCATATAGACCACAGGTACATATAGACCACTGATTTATAGGCTCCTGACTTTTGGACAGGTTCATATAGACCACTGATGTATAGGACAGGTTCATATAGACCACTGATGTATAGGCTCCTGACTTTTGGACAGGTACATATAGACCACTGATTTATAGGCTCCTGACTTTTGGACAGGTACATATAGACCACTGATTTATAGGCTCCTGACTTTTGGACAGGTACATATAGACCACTGATGTATAGGCTCCTGACTTTGGGACAGGGTACATATAGACCACTGATTTATAGGCATATAGACCACTGACTTTTGGACAGGTACATATAGACCACTGATTTATAGACTCCTGACTTTTGGACAGGTTCATATAGACCACTGATTTATAGGCTGCTGACTTGGGACAGGTACATATAGACCACTGATTTATAGGCTTCTGACTTTGGGACAGGGACATATAGACCACTGATTTATAGGCTCCTGACTTTTGGACAGGTACATATAGAATGTAGCAGGTTAAACTATGGTTGCAAGCCCTCAATCCTCCCCTAACCTGGGACAGAGGTATATCAGCACAACATAAAGAACAAAGTGCAGGAAACAATTTAAAGTGGGCTATCAGATTGGGCTAAAGTACAATTAACACTTCACAATAAGTGGAAAGACACAAACTTCCTTTAGCAAGATAGTGATACAGAAAAAATAAACAATGATTACTTTATCTCTTGTTATATCATTGTTTGAAATTATCATTTTTAATATTTTACAATATAAATATTAAATTTTATTCTGGGAATACACTCGCAAGAATTCTAGTTATAATTTCACTGGTTAAATGGAGGTAATTTTATTAATCAAATTGCAATTAGTTGAGTAGCTTTGAATAATTTTCAATCAATACTTGAATAATACTAATGTTAAAATTCAAATCTCTGGAGAACCCTAAAGCACTTACATTTCTGTGGTAACTTTGAATTCCTGTAAAGGCATGAAATAAAATATATAAATGATTCCAATTTTGTCAATAACAGTAAAACATAAGTTGAAGAAACTTTGCATGAGTCAGTGCCAGTTTGGTTGCATAAAATGAATAGTTAGGTGATACATAAATAGATTGAAATTGACCTTTTAGATAAGATTTTATTGGTTAAAATTTTTAAGATGACAGTGGTTAAAATTTACATTTCATGTTTTATCTGGCTTGTCAATTTAAAGTTAAAATCTCTGAATGTCAATAAAACAATAAAAAAATAATTTGAAATTCCCATTGGTAAAGGTCAGACTGGTCGTTAAAGGTTTGAAATGAAAGTGCTATATTAATCATGACCTTAGCATAAAAGATGTTGTGAATACCAGACCTGACAAGATGCTGCAGATCAATACACAGAATCTGTACTCTATCAATCAGACAGAAACACTACAATCAATATACACAGGAAATGTATATCTAAGAAGCCATTAAAATGCATCTTCTCGCCTCAAAAAATGTTGATGCTTTTTCTGTTTTAATTTAATTTAGGAAAAATTAATTTTGTCAGACTTTGATGACTCATATGTTTAAAAAATAATTGTTCATCTCTAATTACCTCCCTTTGTTGGTCTACTGAAGACTATCATGTTTGTTTGTCAGCATCGCTATTAACCCTGTGATAAAAGTCTTCATGCATAGATTATACTGCATAAGATTGCATGGGAAACTAAATTATTTATCAAGCATTCAGTAATTACAATAAATTGGAATTCTTATTGGAAGTTACAAAAGACTTTTCTGTGGAGTCTGAATTTTAATAATGTGATTATTCTGTCAGAATTATAAAATTATCTGCTAATGAATCAGCTGTTTAAGGATTGTTGACATAAAAGAATTATTCATAATGAGAACTAATGGTGCATTTCTTCGAACATCATTTGATTCACGGAGGCCAAGAAGGGGTACAAATGAGGGTTCCAAAAGTGACGGGGAACAGCCCCAGTATGGGCCTTCTTACTGGAATACATCTTCCTCATCTGGGTAAGATTTTGTATACTATAACTTTATGAAATCAAAAAAAGGGGAGGGTAATTGAAGAATTTATTTTTAAAAGGAAGTGTAAAAACTTAATATAAATATATGTAGAAAATTGACCTTCAGTGATTGTATAGTTTTAAACCACTCTAAGTTTAATATACTAACTTTGGGTTAAATTCTAACTTAACTCATTTATTGTTATTGTTTGGTGTGAGAATCAGAGATTTGGTTGAATTTGGTCACATGTAGTCAAGATGTGTTAAAACTCTCAATATAATATCATAGGTTGTCTATCATTTACGATTAGGTACAGAGCTCTCTGGATGTTAACTTGAGTGATTTAGCTAGACTTCAGGAGTCTAGATAAATTTCTGTTCATATGCCTGCACCTACAATAGTATTTTTCTGGTCTGTGAATCTGTCAATCCTGTTCATTTTGAAGTAATTATAAGCCAATTTATGGGTTTGACCTAAATTCTACAGTTTACTGACAATGTGATTATGATTGATTGATTGGTGTTTAATGCCACTTTCAGCACTATTTAGATATAAGGGTACATATAGACCACTGATTTATAGGCTCCTGACTTTGGGACAGGTACATATAGACCACTGATTTATAGGCTCCTGACTTTTGGGCAGGTTCATATAGACCACTGATTTATTGGCTCCTGACTTTGGGACAGGTACATATAGACCACTGATGTATAGGCTCCTGACTTTTGGACAGGTACATATAGACCACTGATGTATAGGCTCCTGACTTTGGACAGGTACATATAGACCACTGATTTATAGGCTCCTGACTTTTGGACAGGTTCATATAGACCACTGATTTATTGGCTCCTGACTTTTGGACAGGTACATATAGACCACTGATTTATAGGCTCCTGACTTTGGGACAGGTACATATAGACCACTGATTTATAGGCTCCTGACTTTTGGACAGGTTCATATAGACCACTGATGTATAGGCTCCTGACTTTTGGACAGGTTTATATAGACCACTGATGTATAGGCTCCTGACTTTTGGACAGGTACATATAGACCACTGATGTATAGGCTCCTGACTTTTGGACAGGTACATATAGACCACTGATGTATAGGCTCCTGTATTTTGGACAGGTACATATAGACCACTGATGTATAGGCTCCTGACTTTTGGACAGGTACATATAGACCACTGATGTATAGGCTCCTGACTTTTGGACAGGTACATATAGACCACTGATTTACAGGCTCCTGACTTTTGGACAGGTACATATAGACCACTGATTTATAGGCTCCTGACTTTTGGGCAGGTTCATATAGACCACTGATTTATAGGCTGCTGACTTTTGGACAGGTACATATAGACCACTGATTTATAGGCTCCTGACTTTTGGACAGGTACATATAGACCACTGATTTATAGGCTCCTGACTTTTGGACAGGTACATATAGACCACTGATTTATAGACTCCTGACTTTTGGACAGGTACATATAGACCACTGATTTATAGACTCCTGACTTTTGGACAGGTACATATAGACCACTGATTTATAGACTCCTGACTTTTGGACAGGTACATATAGACCACTGATTTATAGGCTCCTGACTTTGGGACAGGGACATATAGACCACTGATTTATAGGCTCCTGACTTTTGGACAGGTACATATAGAATGTAGCAGGTTAAACTATGGTTGCAAGCCCTCAATCCTCCCCTAACCTGGGACAGTGGTATATCAGCACAACATAAAGAACAAAGTGCAGGAAACATTTAAAGTGGGCTATCAGATTGGACTAAAGTACAATTAACACTTCACAAGAAGTGGAAAGACACAAACTTCCTTTAGCAAGATAGTGATACAGAAAAAAATAAACAATGATTACTTTATCTCTTGTTATATCATTGTTTGAAATTATCATTTTTTATATTTTACAATATAAATATCAAATTTTATTCTGGGAATACACTCGCAAGAATTCTAGTTATAATTTCACTGGTTAAATGGAGGTAATTTTATTAATCAAATTGCAATTAGTTGAGTAGCTTTGAATAATTTTCAATCAATACTTGAATAATACTAATGTTAAAAATTCAAATCTCTGGAGAACCCTAAAGCACTTACATTTCTGTGGTAACTTTGAATTCCCTGTAAAGGCATGAAATAAAATATATAAATGATTCCAATTTTGTCAATAACAGTAAAAACATAAGTTGAAGAAACTTTGCATGAGTCAGTGCCAGTTTGGTTGCATAAAATGAATAGTTACGTGATACATAAATAGATTGAAATTGACCTTTTAGATAAGATTTTATTGGTTAAAATTTTTTTAAGATGACAGTGGTTAAAAATTTACATTTCATGTTTTATCTGGCTTGTCAATTTAAAGTTAAAATCTCTGAATGTCAATAAAACAATAAAAAAAATAATTTGAAATTCCCATTGGTAAAGGTCAGACTGGTCGTTAAAGGTTTTAAATGAAAGTGCTATATTAATCATGACCTTAGCATAAAAAGATGTTGTGAATACCAGACCTGACAAGATGCTGCAGATCAATACACAGAATCTGTACTCTATCAATCAGACAGAAACACTACAATCAATATACACAGGAAATGTATATCTAAGAAGCCATTAAAATGCATCTTCTCGCCTCAAAAAATGTTGATGCTTTTTCTGTTTTAATTTAATTTAGGAAAAATTAATTTTGTCAGACTTTGATGACTCATATGTTTAAAAAATAATTGTTCATCTCTAATTACCTCCCTTTGTTGGTCTACTGAAGACTATCATGTTTGTTTGTCAGCATCGCTATTAACCCTGTGATAAAAGTCTTCATGCATAGATTATACTGCATAAGATTGCATGGGAAACTAAATTATTTATCAAGCATTCAGTAATTACAATAAATTGGAATTCTTATTGGAAGTTACAAAAAGACTTTTTCTGTGGAGTCTGAATTTTAATAATGTGATTATTCTGTCAGAATTATAAAATTATCTGCTAATGAATCAGCTGTTTAAGGATTGTTGACATAAAAAGAATTATTCATAATGAGAACTAATGGTGCATTTCTTCGAACATCATTTGATTCACGGAGGCCAAGAAGGGGTACAAATGAGGGTTCCAAAAGTGACGGGGAACAGCCCCAGTATGGGCCTTCTTACTGGAATACATCTTCCTCATCTGGGTAAGATTTTGTATACTATAACTTTATGAAATCAAAAAAAGAGGGGGAGGGTAATTGAAGAATTTATTTTTAAAAGGAAGTGTAAAAAACTTATTATAAATATATGTAGAAAATTGACCTTCAGTGATTGTATAGTAATAAACCACTCTAAGTTTAATATACTAACTTTGGGTTAAATTCTAACTTAACTCATTTATTGTTATTGTTTGGTGTGAGAATCAGAGATTTGGTTGAATTTGGTCACATGTAGTCAAGATGTGTTAAAACTCTCAATATAATATCATAGGTTGTCTATCATTTACGATTAGGTACAGAGCTCTCTGGATGTTAACTTGGAGTGATTTAGCTAGACTTCAGGAGTCTAGATAAATTTCTGTTCATATGCCTGCACCTACAATAGTATTTTTTCTGGTCTGTGCATCTGTCAATCCTGTTCATTTTGAAGTAATTATAAGCCAGTTTATGGGTTTGACCCAAATTCTACAGTTTACTGACTATGTGATTATGATTGATTGATTGGTGTTTAACGCCACTTTCAGCACTATTTAGATATAAGAAGATGTGGTATGAGTGCCAATGAGACAACTCTCCATCCAAGTCGAAATTTATAAATGTAAACCATTATAGGTCAAAGTACGGTCTTCAACACGGAGCCTAGGCTCACACCGAACAGTAAGCTATAAAGGGCCCCAAAAATTACTATTGTGAAACCATTCAAACGGGAAAACCAATGGTCTATTGACTATTTCATTGCTGTCAGTTTTTACTGGTGGAGGAAGCCGGAGAGAACCACCGACCTTCGGTAGGAAAACTGGCAATCCTAGTCAATTAAGATTGGAGTCGAGTGCACCTGCCCTGTGCGGGATTAGAACTCACAACCTCAGTGTTGACTGGCTAGTGATACAGTAGTTCGACTACTTAGACCACTCGGCCACCGAGGCCCCATAAAATGAAATGTGATTATTTGTGAAACCGGTACATTCTAAGGTTAAAGTTTTGGTGATGGTAGTTTACCATAAAGTTGTGGTCACATCAACTTCAAACTTAATACACATGTTCATTGTGATGTGTACTATTTAAATTATCTATGTCAAATTATCTATGTCAAATTATCTATGTCAAATTACGGTTCATGTTTCACTGAACAAAGGACAATTATAATGCATTTTATTATTTAGTGGGGCTTGGTGTGTTATGGACACATTTTCTTGTTGTAAAATCTTCTTTAGGTCTGTTCATAAGAAGTTAACTAAAATTTAGAAATTCCTTTAGGACATCTAGACAGAAAGGTGGCCAGACTGTTCTTTGATGACTGGTCCTTTAATAAGCTGAATCACTGAATGTTAGTCAAGTTATATTGTTTGGTAGCTGTCTCATTGATATATTATCATAAATTTGCTTTTTTTTGTTTGTTAGATTGTGATGTCAGGTAGATTTTCATTGATGTATATAACTCAGGAACCCTAAATTTTCTTTTTGTTCATAAATATGTCAGGAGACATAAAAACATAAAATCCATTTCTTAAAGATTAACTTGAAGTAAATGTTCATTGAAACTTATTTGTACTGAACCCTGAATAAACTGGATGTCTGTTTAGATTGAATTGAGTCCTATATATTAACTGAATACCTTGAAATTGAGTGTTAAACAAAATGAAAAATTACTATAGAATTTTATGTAGAATTTGTCAATTAATATTACTGATAATAAATACAGTCCAAATAGATGTTGGGGCATGGATCATGTCCATATTCTGTACTTTAAATAGATAAGTTGTAAAGTTAAAAAAATATTGAAAAAATGAAAATACTTTAAGGTCACTCATGAGTAAACCAAGATGCTATAAACTCCTTAAGGATGTTTGCTCCTCTTGTTTTTAAATTTTTGTCCGATATTCAGAATCCTCTGGTTTTTATCCATGTAGTATGCCTTAAAAAAATTTGCCCGCTTACCCCTACTTTTCTTTTCATAATTTTATTACATATAGTTTATAAAGCCATATTTGAAAATCTTATAATATCCTTCTTAATTTTTCATAGTTTTTGAAAGAAAAAAGGTACCAATGTTAAATGTATGAAATATCTAGAGAGAATCATTTCCTGCCAAATTTTCAATTGATTATATCTCAAAAACAAGAACACATACCTGTTACTTTTTTTAGACTTTTTAAGATCGGTTTAATATAATGTATATACTATCAATATATATCAGTCTTTTAAAAAGCTTGTTATTTTAAAACAGAGGAGCGAACATCCTTAAAGGACAAAATGGTTTTAAGAAACCATAAGATTTTAGTGAAATAATTGATATACATTGTCTATTTCGTTTCCACCTTTTATTAGCACCATATCTGTGCAAAGAAAAGGTTCCTGCATTAGGAATCGAGGCTCAGACTTAAAAAAATAAACTGTTTTGACTTACCCTAATAAAAGCAAGTAAATTTCAGACATTGTCAGCTTGATTTAGACCTCACATTTTTCTTTGCATTATATCTGTATTTTTTGACAAGTTTATTTCCTGCAGAACAAATATGTTACCTTTGGGAAGCTGTGATCCTAGCAGACGGATTTGGAAGACATCTTGGATTAGCAGAAGATGTTTTTTGTGTTACATAATAATGACAGGATTGATTTTAAAGTAACAATGGGGCATCTGTTAACTAGCATTAATTGTTATATAATACAATGCCCCCTGAGTAAAGAGTGATTAAGTCTAGGGGTCTTAAAAAATCTTTCTTTGTTCCAAGAAATTTACAAAGAAAATTTTGTTTTTCCGAAGTTTTGTATTTTTGATTGACAGGCTGAACAAAATTAGATTTTAAAACTTGGATTATTTACTAATTTGGTAAGTTATGGGCCTTAATAACATACAGGTTTACAATTTTTCCTTCAAAAAATTTAATGATTTTGCTTGTGCTTTTATGGTTGCATCGATTTCTGCAGGTGTTAATCTTAACTGATCTTAATTTGTTGGGAAAGTTTACAATTTTGAAAATAAATTAATTATATTTTATCAAAATTCATAAATCAAATATATTTGTGAATCACAACTCATAAATTGGATGAGAAGAAAGCTGTATTATGTACAAAAGGAGAGCATACTGTATGTATTAGATACACCTTGAGTCCACATTAGCCGGAATGGGTGTATCTTATTTAGACCAAGATTTTATAATTTTTATTGTCAATGCAGAATGATAGTTTGCAATAATTTAGGAGGGGGGTCTTTACCATATGTTACTGAAAAGCATTATAATTGCAGGGTATCCAATTTCATTTAAAGACATCTTTTTATTATAAGATTTGTTGAACAATGAACAAAAATGCTGCATAAAAATAATGCTAACAGAATTTAAAATATGATTTTATTTACGAAAAATATACAATTGCAATTTATGCAATAATAAAAACTTAAATTGCATAAATTTAACAGTATGTGTAGTACAATGACAGTATTGAATAGTTTTTCATTTTCTTCTTGGGTTTTTTTTTTTTTCTTACTTTTTATTGATTCTAAGACAGGTTTACTTATCATACAGATTATTTTCTTGTGAAGTGAGTTAAGTTAAATTGCCATTGCAAAACTCGACACAATCAAATTTGATTGAGGACTTTCCTTTTTGAATTTTCCTCGGAGTTCAGTATTTTTGTGATTTTACTTTTTACAATTACTTTCCCTCCGTTTAAGTGAGCTCTATTTTAAAATCTTTTAATTTTAGTAAATCTATATTTTGTGGTAATGCATAGAGATTTGTAATTGAGCATCATCGATTTTGAAAGTCTTATGGCAAAACGTAAAAAGTAAAGAAAAACCCTGCAGCTGAATACTGATAGTTTATCATCGACTGTAAGATAGCAGCTGACAGAAGATGCCATCATTTTCTTTGATGTTTTCACCCTCATTTACCAGTTCTTTCACTAAACATTCAGTTTTCTACACAATAAATCTGACTTATCGTTTGTTTGATAAGCTTTTGACATTTCTCAATAATCAAATGCACCTCAACCTAATTAATGGCTTTATAGAGTACACCTTAAATGTGTTTACCTGTGATAAACTAATTTGATTAAGGATGTCTATTTCTTATATCAGTTTTAACTTGTTTTATACGTAAAGTTACTCGGAAGGTCACAGGGCTTGAGCTGGTCATTACACAATAATGTATACTAGTTCAGCGAAATAGATGTCACGCTAAACTCCAAAACATACAAATGACGGAAATTTAAAAAAAGAAAAGTATTATATAAATTGTCTGAAATTTCTTAAAGAAAAAAATTAGTTCCTAAATAAGGAAGAACCCAATTCCAACAACTGGCCTAAATTTGAACAGGTATTTGATTCAATCCCTGGATGCCTGGTCAAACAAATTTTATAAAATTTTGAAATTTGGGTCCTCAATGCTCAAGAATCAAATTCGACTTTATTTGGTCTTTTAACATTTTTGATTTGAGCGTTACTGATGAGTCTTCTGTAGACGAAACACCTGGCATATAAAATTTTAATTCTGGTTATCTATGATATGTTCATTTAAGGATAGAAATGTTCAAGAAACTGAAATTTTGAGTAAATGTGCAAAATTTCAACCCCATTTATCTCTGAAAGTAGTACATGATGGTATATATTTTATTACATATTTGAATTGACTAGGTTAAAAATAGCTATAGCTTGTATGCAAATTCACTGTGGGATCAAAACTGTATCGTATGCCCTCAAACCTCTATCTATCCCTGCTAGAAACTATTTGAAGGAAGCTTATTTTAAGAAATGGAGGCTGATAAAGAGTTTTATCAATTTGAAAATTTCTAAATTTAAACAGATAAATATCTAAAATAAAGAATGGGGCCCAAATATGCACAAACCCTCTAGGGAAAAAATGTATCTTACAACCTTATAATTAGGGCTCCGCAGAATGGCGGATGCCCTATAGTGATCAGTCTGTCCGTCCGTCCTTAACAAAGTGTGTCCGCTCTATATCTAGAGAACCGTTATGATTTCAAAGTTTATACTTGACATGTATATTAACCATCACCAGAGAGTGTGTCATAATGTTTGTACAACTTGCTAGGTCAAAGGTCAAGGTCAAAAACTTTGGTTTTAGTTGACAACCCCATGTCCTATGGTAAAGATCGTGTCCGCTCTATATCTTGAGAACCGTTATGGTTTCAAAGTTTATACTTGACATGTATATAAACCAACACCAGAAGGTGTGTCATAATTTATGTACAACTTCCTAGGTCAAAGGTCAAGGTCAAAAACTTTGGTTTCAGTTGACAACCCCATGTCCAATGATAAAGATACAAATTTTTACCACACACAGTGTTCTCCCAGGCCGTTTAGCGTCGCGGCACCGCGACGCTATATTTTTTCCGTGATGCTATAATAATTTCGCGACGCTATAATTATTTTGAGGATGCTATTTTTCTTGTCTCTATGGTAAAACCATGTCCGAAATTTTGACCTTTCATCTAATTACCGCTTGTGATCATAAAATTATATCACCTTTAATTGTAATCCTGCAAGTCGGACACTAGAGACAATTTAGAGTGATTAAATAGGTGTTAATTGCCCTTTGGGTGATAACTGTTTGATACGAATACCCCAAGCTGACACTTGTGACATGACTTATACCACGTGGTCCAATCGCAAATTTCGACATGCAGAAAATGTAATCAGAAAATCATAAAACAATTCAAATCTACGTTTGCACAATGAAAATTCAAAGATACAAACGATTTATCTCTTTAGAAAAGAGGTTTGGTCGTATGTTTTACTACTTTCAAAAATTACTTTCTTTCCTTCCGGTACTACTTGTCAATCAAGACCGTATATAAAACATTTCGATTTTGAGCTAAATAAGTTTGATACTTATTTAGAAAGTGATCATAATTGGCTTTAATGTTTCATCCCTTTAATGCATTAAAAGCGTCATATGCATTCCCAATCTCTTGTCAAACATTGTTTATTTTCGTAAATTTTCCTTGGCCGACATTGAAATATTTGTGTAAACTACGGATCGAACCGGGCCAGATACGATAAAATCCGCATTTTACGATAATGCCTACAGATGCACAAATGGTACAGTTGACAGAAAAATTATCTCAAAAGAGAAAACTACGCATTTCAAACGCATTAACTGACTAATTGTTAGAACTTCTTACTAAATGTATTCTTTTGAAAATGCATTGTTTCAATATACTGATTAAAGTAGCTTAACTTTTGTTAAAATATATATCATTTTGATATAAAGAAGCAACTGGGACTAATTCATTGAGTACCATGAACCAATGAATTTCATAGACATGACAAAGAAAAATTGAAATTTTATTGCTATATGATACTTTCTCTTCCCTTTTATATAAAATTCATTCATTCACTCATTCTTTAGTTGGGTAGGTAGGGTAACTGAAACCACACATTTATTTATATTTGGCCCAAGAGGAAAAAATAACTATAAATGGATATAGAAAACATAAATTGAAACAACTGTTATCATGGGTATAGTTTAATTGTATTCTCAGTTATGATTTGAACAATATAAACATATAACATAAAGGAAATAGAGCATCGCCATGACGCGACAAATGACATTGAAAAAATAGTTTTTTACGCCAAATGTGATGCTATCCAAAATTTCTGGGAGAACACTGACACATTATTCACAGCGGGGCCAACAGAGATGGCTCCCATCTCAATGATATCTAGTTTATTCTTTTTCATTCTGCCACATACAAAGTGAACACTGAAGGGAATTTGAAAATACCAAACATTTTTTTTAAGTAATGCTAATTGTCTAGAAAGAGTATACTGTTGAAGAAGTAATTTATCATGTTTACCTTGTTACAACATCAAAAAGTAAAGATCTCATTTTAAATCAGAAACCATCCTTTCCCTGGGGATACAATTCTTATGTTTCCATTCCTGAAACAAGAGCTAGGTCATGTTTTCAGTTACAAACATACAGGATTTTGCCTGGGAGCAGTTGTTTTTCAAAGAATTTGCCTAGGAGCAGTTGTTTTTCAAAGAAGTGTAAATAGATGAATGTTTTAATGATGAATTATAATATTTCAACAAATGACAACAAAAGGAAATTAACTTTCTGTATATTATTAACAAATTAATATTAGTTTATTGTCAAATTAATAAGTTTTGTGTGTGAGGTTAGCAGCTGCTTGGAAAATAACATGAAATTCATTGTAAAGCCTGCAGCTCATAAAAAGTTGAGGTAATTTCGTTTTTTTAATTTTTTTACTTTTTACTTTGAATAATTTACTTTTTTCAGAAACTTATAAGAAAAAAACTGAATTCTTCCAAAATTATAAATTTTTAGTATTTATATTGATAGAAGAAAGAAAATGTATAAAATCTATATCAACAAGTCATTATAAATGACCTCCATTTTCTAAAGATTTACAGTAGAAACCATCAATGTGTTAATCTATTGTTGTTGTAAGTATCAGTATATATCAACACAGTAGCCGTTGAAATTAAAATTATTCAAGTTTAACATCTATAAGTACTCAGTTTATTAATTAACGTTGATTGCAGAAAATATTAGTATAAATTATTGATGTTTTAATTATTGCGAAAAATGCGACAGGGTTATAATCACAATAATTTAAACTTGCATTTTGAAATTTTTTATATGAATTAAACAGGATTTTTCTCAATATCGCAAAAATTAAAATCGCATTTTAGTCTAAAATGACAAAATCGCAATAATAAATGCATGCAATAATTTCTGAATTTACAGTAGTTTTTGTTGTGATCATACAATTGAAATCATATTAGTTATTTACATAAGTATGATTAATGAAATCTTAGTGATATCAGACAGTGTCTTGTATCCTTGGAGGGAAGTTTTCTGGATTCTTGTGTTAATATACGGGAAAACTGATAGATCTTTTGCAGATATTTTAATATGTTGCTAAGCAACTGTAACATCAAGTTTTCCATCATATTAGCAGTAAATTATCTTGTCTTTTGATATGATGTCCTATTGTGTGAATAAATGATGAAGACTGTTAGAGTTACTTCCCTTTGTTTGTTCTGTGATTATGTAACATTAATTAGTTTTGTTTGAGAATAGATCCTACTGATATTTAGGTTTCCTTTTCAACAATAAGATTAATAGCTATGATGAAACTTGAGTGTATAATGGCTGATCATTTCCAAACAAAGTGAGAAAATCCACGGGTGTACAATAAATATGAACAATCTGCTGTTTATAATTGAGTTTTTGACCTTTTTTACTTTATTTTCCTGTAAAGTAAAACATCATTTACATTTAAATGAAAAGTTTTTATTTTGATAAAATATTAAAGGCTGGCTGTTATTTACATGAAAGGACATCTAGATTTATAGACAAAATGGAAAACAAGGGATGTATGGGGTTTACAGAATAAACAATAGAAGACATGAGGGTCTGGAGGGGGTGTACAGAATAAACAATAGAAGACATGAGGGTCTGGAGAGGGTGTACAGAATAAACAATAGAAGACATGAGGGTCTAGATGGGGTGTACAGAATAAACAATAGAAGACATGAGGGTCTGGAGAGGGTTTACAGAATAAACAATAGAAGACATGAGGGTCTGGAGAGGGTTTACAGAATAAACAATAGAAGACATGAGGGTCTGGAGAGGGTGTACAGAATAAACAATAGAAGACACGAGGGTCTGGATGGGTCTGGATAGGGTGTACAGAATAAACAATAGAAGACATGAGGGTCTAGATGGGGTGCACAGAATAAACAATAGAAGACACGAGGGTCTGGATGGGTCTGGATAGGGTGTACAGAATAAACAATAGAAGACATGAGGGTCTAGATGGGGTGTACAGAATAAACAATAGAAGACATGAGGGTCTGGAGAGGGTGTACAGAATAAACAATAGAAGACATGAGGGTCTGGAGGGGGTGTACAGAATAAACAATAGAAGACACAAGGGTCTGGATGGGTCTGGATAGGGTGTACAGAATAAACAATAGAAGACATGAGGGTCTAGATGGGGTGCACAGAATAAACAATAGAAGACACGAGGGTCTGGATGGGTCTGGATAGGGTGTACAGAATAAACAATAGAAGACATGAGGGTCTAGATGGGGTGTACAGAATAAACAATAGAAGACACGAGGGTCTGGAAGGGGTGTACAGAATAAACAATAGAAGACACAAGGGTCTGGATGGGGTGTTCAGAATAAACAATAGAAGACACGAGGGTCTAGATGGGGTGTACAGAATAAACAATAGAAGACACGAGGGTCTGGAGGGGGTGTACAGAATAATCAATAGAAGACACGAGGGTCTAGATGGGGTGTACAGAATAAACAATAGAAGACACGAGGGTCTGGATGGGGTGTTCAGAATAAACAATAGAAGACAAAAAACAGAAAAGATAATGGGATTTTAAATTTTTTAGAATAGACTTGTGAGCAAAAAACCACAAAGAAGAGAAATAAATGTCCTACAAAATTAAAGAATACAAAAATGATGCCCTTCCCAATCCAGACTCACAAATTGACCCTTCTAATGTTTGATCTTCTTTTCAGCTGTCCCTGTGACATCTCCTCTTAAAGCCCAGATTTACCCTTTTGTAAACTAAAGTTTTTAGGAACAACGAATTTAACATGCACACTGAATTAAGCTTTATTTACAACTGTGTGATAATTTGATGTATTCTAGGGAACAACAAAAAAGAATTATCATAAAATTGAATGATGAAGTATGATAATTTCCAAAATAGTGATATCTTTTTCAATTATTAGTTCATGCATTATAGAATTTTATTTAAATGAGATATTTTTTGTAATTTTCAGTTTTGATGACAGCAGTTCCATCAGTAGCGGTGAGATCAGTGATGCTGTCAACGAGATAAGCACAGATGATGGAAATTTAACGGGAGGATCATCACAAAGTGATACCAATCCTTATCATAGTCTGAAACGAGCTCCTCAGAAAGATGTACGTCAACAAGGACAGTTTCCCGTTAAAAGGGCACCGAATCTCGGAACCAGTGCTTTTATGGGTTCTGACTATGGTGGTGAAAGTGGTCCAATTTCTGGTTGGCGCAAATACTCACTACCTCAAACTAATAGACTGCTAAGCAGCGATCCTGCTGATTATGCATATCTTTATAATAATTATGAACAGTTACACTCATGGCGGACTAATCAAGCAAATCAACTGAGAAAATTGTCAAACGTTAGTCAGCCAGAAATACATCATTACCGCAGACATAGTGATGATTATGCAAATAGTGAAACATCAAATAAACGAGACTCTGAAACAAACACAGACCAATCTCATCTGCTAGAATCAAGTATGAGAAGAATGCAACAGGGACGTCCCGGTTCTGGTGGGTCAATAGGTCAGGGCATATATGGTTACCGAAGACCAACAAGTAATACGAGTACGTCATCAGCAGGAAGTGGCAAAGGTGAAGAGGTCATTAAGAGTTCAACCGTTGGAAGTAGACTGGCTAGACATGCAATAGATTCCAATGGTAACAGGAATGAAAATGCACATGGCATACCACGACCGGGGAGTGCTCAGGCTCTGCGTTGTACCACACCAGTGAAAACAGATATGGGACCCGATGGATATGGAGCATCAACTTTAGAGAGGCGAAAGAAAGGCAGCATGTCAAGTTTAAAATCCTCAAATTCAGCACAGACTGATAGTGAAATATATAAATCTAATACACTTGGAAGAACTAAAAAGGGATATGGGAACGGAATAGTGAAAGGTCCCCCACAAGGTGAAAATGGAAATATGTGTTCTAGTACTATTATATCTAATCCTCATGCTACATATGGTAAAAATTTGACCAATGGTAGCGGGAATTATGTTGCTATGGAATATGGTAGTCCTAGAAACTCAAATCATGGTATATGGTTGAAAAGTGCTAATGGGAATGTTAACACGGCTATGGGGCATGTTCCATCCCATCTGTCTGAAACTGAGAGTATGGATTCCATATCATCGCATGCTTCTAGTATCCAAGCACAGATTCAGCAAGCTCGTGCTTTAAGTGGCGCTAGTGCACGAATCCTATCCAGAGACAGTTTGCCTGGAAATGGTATGGGACTATCACGGTCCAATAGCGTCAAATCTACTCACTCAGATTCGGCGTATGCCAGTGCACAGCAATATATGTCTGATCACGAAGCCTCATTTTCACAAATTCCCAGTCCTCAGCCTCCTTCCTCACCTACACCTAGCAATAGTTCGTCCTCACGCTTCACGTATCCCATGACTGCTTATGGTAGCCCTAGTGCCTTTTCCAGTCCTGGTATGTCACAAAACATGGTGCGATCCAATACTCAGACGAGTCTTCCTCCTTATGGTAGCTTGGCACTATCCAAGATCAATCGGGACGAAGATGGCAGTCGTAAGTTGTCAGAGAGAACTGTGTCCCTGAAAAACCAGTTCAAAATGTTTATAAATTGGGGAACACCATGCTTTATCATACCATTATTTTAAATTTTTTTGAGTTTTTTCCCTTCAAGGAGCCTTTTGATTCATTCACACCAGGTTTAAAAATACCATTGGAAGATTTGAATATCAAGTATCAAACAAACTTTTGGTGTTTGTTCCTTTATAAAGATCACAAGCTTAATATTCTGTAATTAATCAGCAGTTGTCTAGCATAGTTGATCAAACAATTTTAGAACAGAAGGATTTATTGATAAAATTTGCCTCACTGTCAGCATGTACTCAATAGAAAATTTCTTTGGATTGTTTGTGCCATTGGGTTGCTGTTTCATTTAAATGAATCCTACATTTACTTTAACTCAGTACATTGTCACAGACCTGCCAACTATCCCGATTTTGGCTGTATCATCCCAATTTTCATGCCACAACCGAATCCCAATATCGGGATCGTAAAACAAGTCAAAATCCCAATTTTCACAGTGATTGTATAAACTTATTTGAGAATTTCAAAAATTGATAGCTGTTGAAATTGAAATTTCATGTAAAAACTTTGAAACTATTGGAACTATAATACAATTTCATTAGCTGGTAATTTTTTAAATAGCTCTTGATAAAATCAAATTACATCTTACTTTGGCAAGAAAATATGTGTAATATCAGTACATTTGATTCTGTTTAAATTGATTCTGCACTCATTATTACAGACTTAACTACACCATGCTGACAAATGTGAATTATTTACTGCCTACAAGTTTAAATTTGAATTTAATTAGGTGAAATAATGATATTTTCCTTAAGGGATTTAAGATAACTCCACAAAATGCAAGAAGATTGTTGTCAAATTATTTTGACATTTTACTTGTCAGGGAAAGAACTCAAAATTTAAATTTTTTTGTTTTTTGTTGTCATTTTACAATATGCAGAAAATATTATATTTGATATTTTTAAGAATATTTACATATTTTGTTCTGTTATAGTATAGGGGAGATAACTCTAATTTGAACTGGTTGACATTTTGAACTGATATTTTTCAGAGAAATTCCTGTGTATGTTGTTTGTACTTTACCTGTAATTTACTTATGATTAACTTATGTTTATCTGCATGTTTAACTCTGTTTGCATTTACTCTTATTGCACAAATCTGCCTTTAAAATAATATGTTATGTGACCAAAAACCTTATTTCTAAGACTTGAAACCTATTTCATTTAAAGGGGTATTAGCTGTCAAATTCATGTACAAAAATAATCAAAAGTCAAAAATAGACAATTATCAATGGTGGACTAGATAATATGTACCAGCATTTCGTGTGTATTTTTGTCTAGACCCCATCTAATTATTAAACCGAGATGACCTCCGAAGAATGCCGACAGTCATATAAGCCGATATAAACATGAATATAAATATAAATAGATAGCCACCACATGCAATTGGATTTTCCTAGGTCTGTTTGATTTCATATTGTACGTTAAAAACAAATTTATCATCGTTTTTACCTGTATAAGAATGATTTTTTTTGTGAATTGAATCAGTCAACCAAATGGTTCATCCTTGTTTCACTTTCAATGTTGAGACTTTTTTCCTTTTAATAGCTGAATACATGCGTAACCTATCTCAAGCTAAGGGGTTAAATTGAAGGTCACTTGAATATGAATACAATGAGGTCGAATTATTCACTTGCAAGTGAATAATTCATCAGCGATGTTTCTTAGCTTATTTTTGACAAAATTGAAACAAATTGGCCACTAAAAGCAAATTATAATTTCACTATTTCACTTTCATACTTTCATTCATGATTGAATAAAAAAAGTTCATAATTTTTTTTTTTATCTCGTAGCTAATGCCCCTTTAAGTTTAAGACTTAAAAAGATAATTTTCCTCTGCCCTTAATATTCAGTTACAGTTTGAATAACTGTAAAAATGTTGGAAACTTGGAAATTATATCACATCTTAAATCCATTTATATTTTATAAGGTTGATTTGTTTATATGACTCAATCAAATATTACTATAAAGTAGGTCTAGTTTTCTAAGATGGAGATCCCCACAATCGATAAAGTTTAATCAAAAAGTGACATTCTATCTTGCATGAAAAATTGATGAACCAAGTTTACATGTTATGATGGAAGGAAATCTTAAGTAATCAAAAATGTTCTTATGTAATAGTTAAACAGGGTTACGATCTGTGCAGTTGATCACAGCAATTTGTCATTGTGTCATGTGACCAATTTGGGAATATGATCAATCTTAGAGTACTGATAATCAACTGCCTTTATTACATTTTATAATGTTTCATTTTTGACAAGTCATAGATTCTTTATTTAACCAATTTAACAATTTCTTTCCATTTATAGAATCTTTTATTTAACCAATGGAACAATCTCTAAGAAGTCACAGCTAATGAACCAATGAAACATCTTCTTCTATTGCATGGATATCCTTCCAAATTCCAATCATAGAACACCACATACAGCTGTGTATGTGTATTGAAACGTGTCACACAATTTGAAAATTTATTTATACTAATAAATTTAAAATCTAAAAGGACACTTTTATACTGTATAAGTAGGGGGAATAAATTATAAAATTTATATATACAAATAAATCTGTAAGAAGTCACAGCTAATGAACCAATGAAATAATCTCTAAGAAATCTCAGATTAATGAACCAATGAAACAATCTCTAGAAATCACAGATAATGAAACAATTTAATGTTGATGTATAATGCAAAGTACCATTTTGAATTTGAAATAAAAATTATTTTCATCAATCTTTTGACAAAACTTTTAGTCCTGTTAATTTGTATATCAATAGTTGTATTATATGAAATTAAAACTTTTTTTGAGAAAAAAATGTTCTGTTAGGGAGTGAATTGGATACTGCAAAAAAATATGTAAGAGTTTGACTCTAAAAATATTAATATGATACAAGTTATTTCCCTCCTTAGAATGTAACGTTTGTTTTTCTTGCATTGAGAGCAAGGTTGGAAACATACTTTTTACTCAGAAATGATTTTGGAAGAATTAACAAGGAGTAGGTCCCTCTCCCTGTTGCTCTTTACTGCAGCCAACCAGTAATCTTATCAAATTATAATTTTAGAGTCAAATTCAGACTTGAGGAAATGTCTTTCAGGAAAGTCTTAACAACATTACTGTCTTAAACTTACTAAATGAATAATTAAGGTGATTGATTAGTAATTTATCAACCAGTTCCATTTCAATTTTTTTAAATGAAAAAATGTATGGAATAATATTAAATTTAATATTTTTAACCATAGAACATTTGCATGAATTGAAGTAGAAGTAGATTTGTAGAACACATTTTAAGGTCACTGTAACCTACATTAAAATTAAAAACTGGATCACTTCAAGCTATTTTTATTAAACAGGTCTAACAAAATCAGCGACTTTGGATTATTCTTTCTCTGACTATGACTACGCCTCGGGTAAGTCGTTGTCAGATTTCTCGGTCAGTGTTTTCCTGAAATAATTTACATAAGTCTCTTTTATAATTTCCAAGATAAAGCAAATTGAATATCATACAAATATAAGTACAAAAATGTATAGAATGCATGTAAAGTATATTAAAAGATATATGAATAATTTGACTTAAAATAGCCTTTTCAAAAACCATTAATTAATACTTTTTACATCAAAATTGTTTTACATATAGAATTTCTTTGTAAAAATAATTTTCATTTATTTGAATTTTAAGGGCCACCAATCTTTTCTCTTGTTCTGTGTCTTTTTTTTTAACATGGAAAACACTGATTCTGTTGTGGACTATATGTTGTTTTGTCAAGTCATATTTTAACATAAGAGACAGAAAATATTAAAGAATAAAAATCATTTTCATAAAATTTCAGATTTTCTCAATGTAAAGAGTTAAATTGAATTTTACAAATAAACTTTATTGGATTAAAAAAAAACATTTGTATAAGAAAACTATTTTTCTATTGTTCAGAATTTATAATTTCGATTTTGAATACGATAAAAAAGATGCATGAAATTTGAAAAAAAACTGAGAAAATAGCAAAAATCTTTTAGGAAATAATTAAAAAAAGACTGGTTCTATAGATCAAAATAACGCATTGCCTCTTTATTCTGAAATTTACTCATCATAAGATTTTCATTTTAAAGATTTACTACTTACAGAAGTTTAGAAAATCCAGTTTAAAGTTCCTTAATTTAAAGGTGCAAAATACCTGCAATTTGGCAGACTCAGGGGTAGAAATACTGAGCCAGGTGGGAACACTGAATTGGAGTAAAAAAATTCAAGACTGCTAATCATTAAATGGTTTTAAAGATAACCATATACTGTGGATTCAGGTTTTTTTCTGGGGTACAAATTTTTGTGAATTAAGGCAAAATTATATTTTTGTAGATACTTGAATTCGTAATTTTGCCAAAGTTTGCATAGATGCCAAAAGATAATTGGTACTTTGTAATTAAACATTTGAATTTGTGGTTAGCCCCTATTGAATCCACTGTAGTGTTTTTGGATACCCTTGACATTATATATACACTAATGCATGTATACTTGTTTGTCTGTTGTTTATTACTGTAACTTTATCATTTCAGTCCATGGATCCAATCTATCTCTGGTGTCCAGTGCTTCCTCACACTACTCAACAGTAAGTCTTCATTATAGCAGTATCACTATGAACTTATGATGAAAGAACAGCAATTAAAAAGCACCAAAAAAACTAAAAACAAATGTAGATTACAAATAAAAGTAAATTCAAGCTTAAGGTTCACATTATAAAAAAAAAACAAATTTCATCCCGTCCTATTTACACAACAGAAATCAACAAAAATATTGAACGTATAATAGACCTCACCAAAATCCAAATCCTTGAAAAGA
Organism: Mytilus coruscus; assembly: GCA_017311375.1. Lineage (NCBI taxonomy): Eukaryota > Metazoa > Mollusca > Bivalvia > Mytilida > Mytilidae > Mytilus > Mytilus coruscus. The sequence continues at coordinate 86,047,167 of CM029603.1, forward strand.
ATAGACATACAAACAAGGACAAGCTATATTTAACAACACATGGTTTAGATATGGACAAGCTACGTTTAACAACACATGGTTTAGATATGGACAGGCTACGTTTAACAACACATGGTTTAGATATGGACAGGCTACGTTTAACAACACATGGTTTAGATATGGACAAGCTACGTTTAACAACACATGGTTTAGATATGGACAGGCTACGTTTAACAACACATGGTTTAGATATGGACAGGCTACGTTTAACAACACATGGTTTAGATATGGACAAGCTACGTTTAACAACACATGGTTTAGATATGGACAAGCTACGTTTAACAACACATGGTTTAGATATGGACAAGCTACATTTAACAACACATGGTTTAGATATGGACAAGCTACGTTTAACAACACATGGTTTAGACATGGACAAGCTACGTTTAACAACACATGGTTTAGACATGGACAAGCTACGTTTAACAACACATGGTTTAGATATGGACAAGCTACGTTTAACAACACATGGTTTAGATATGGACAAGCTACGTTTAACAACACCTGGTTTAGATATGGACAAGCTACGTTTAACAACACATGGTTTAGACATGGACAAGCTACGTTTAACAACACCTGGTTTAGACATGGACTAGCTACATTTTAACAACACATGGTTTAGATATGGACAAGCTACGTTTAACAACACATGGTTTAGATATGGACAAGCTACGTTTAACAACACATGGTTTAGATATGGACAAGCTACGTTTAACAACACATGGTTTAGATATGGACAAGCTACGTTTAACAACACATGGTTTAGATATGGACAAGCTACGTTTAACAACACATGGTTTAGACAAGCTACGCTTAACAACACATGGTTTAGACAAGCTACGTTTAACAACACATGGTTTAGATATGGACAAGCTACGTTTAACAACACATGGTTTAGACATGGACAAGCTACGTTTAACAACACATGGTTTAGATATGGACAAGCTACGTTTAACAACACATGGTTTAGACATGGACAAGCTACGCTTAACAACACATGGTTTAGATATGGACAAGGTACGCTTAACAACACATGGTTTAGACATGGACAAGCTACGCTTAACAACACCTGGTTTAGACATGGACTAGCTACATTTTAACAACACATGGTTTAGATATGGACAAGCTACGTTTAACAACACATGGTTTAGATATGGACAAGCTACGTTTAACAACACATGGTTTAGATATGGACAAGCTACGTTTAACAACACATGGTTTAGATATGGACAAGCTACGTTTAACAACACATGGTTTAGATATGGACAAGCTACGTTTAACAACACATGGTTTAGACAAGCTACGTTTAACAACACATGGTTTAGATATGGACAAGCTACGTTTAACAACACATGGTTTAGACATGGACAAGCTACGTTTAACAACACATGGTTTAGATATGGACAAGCTACGTTTAACAACACATGGTTTAGACAAGCTACGTTTAACAACACATGGTTTAGATATGGACAAGCTACGTTTAACAACACATGGTTTAGACATGGACAAGCTACGTTTAACAACACATGGTTTAGATATGGACAAGCTACGTTTAACAACACATGGTTTAGACAAGCTACGTTTAACAACACATGGTTTAGATATGGACAAGCTACGTTTAACAACACATGGTTTAGACATGCTACGTTTAACAACACATGGTTTAGATATGGACAAGCTACGTTTAACAACACATGGTTTAGATATGGACAAGCTACGTTTAACAACACATGGTTTAGATATGGACAAGCTACGTTTAACAACACATGGTTTAGACATGCTATAATCTTATATTTTCCACCCTTTCCATTTTTTTTATTTCGATAGAAAATTGTTAAACATACTTGTTTTCAACTAGTAAACAGCTCATAAAAGTTGCTTCTTTTCTACCGATTACTAAGAGAATGGAAGGTTTTGGCCTGAATACTTCTAGAAGTTCCAATGCTAACTACTCTGAATATTAATACCAAGACTGAATTGACTATTTTCATCATTTTTACTGTGAGAAGTAAAGTATTGAACACTTTTAAAAGTACCAAACCAAACTGATCTGAATTTTTCAATGTGAGAAGTAAATAATTGAATGTTTTATATTTTTTTGTAGGCTGAAGAGAAACAGAATGCTGAGGTATGCAAGAGTTATATCTCTTTACACACTTACAGCAAAGATTCTATAAGCATCTTGTATTATGTGTAAATGACTCAATTTGACTATTATTTACACTAAATCTTGTGTTCAACATTTGAAAAAAAAATATGCCAGAATTTATTTTGATTACAGTACATCAGATGGTTCAAAAGTTTGATGAAAAAATGTACAGGTTTTTCTACAATCTAAACATTTTGTAACAGCAAAAAGTCTAAACAATTCTTTTTTACCTTGTCACTTTCATGATTTCAATCAGTTTTATTTATAACATTCAAAAGGGACGTTTAAACTTTATTGCTCTTTTTTCTCGTCTTTTCAAAATTGGTACAATAAATTACTGGATATACTTGATTTACCTCCCCTGTCATGATCTATAAAACAATGGACATACTTATTTGTATTTGTGATTAAGGTGGATATATTTAACCATAGTCAAACTTCAATAATTTACCTTACCACCATTTTCACATTTAGTTTCCTCCCTTATAATGTTTAGAAACATCGCCTCAAATCTTTTATCTTTAAAACATGTATGAACCAATAAAAGATGGATACATTTGACTTGCCTCCCTCTTCAAATTGGATTGTGTCCATTTTCAAATGGGTTTGCTTTCATTATCATGTATACACACTTCAGAACTGAGGTACATGAAACATTTGTAAAGTAATTAAAGTGAATAAGCTTGACTTGTCTCCCTTTTCACACTAAATGCTTCTGTTGTTGTTAGCAGCCCACACATCAGAACTTTGATACATGATACATTGAAATGTTAGTAAAGGAATTAAAGTTGACTCCCTTTTCACATTAAATGCTTCTCTTGTTATTAGCAGCCCACACATCAGAACTTTGATACATGATACATTGAAACGTTAGTAAAGGAATTAAAGTTGTCTCCCTTTTCACATTAAATGCTTCTCTTATTGATAGCAGCCCACACATCAGAATTTTGATACACAATACATTAACACATTTGTAAAGAAATTAAAGTTGTCTTCCTTTTCACATCAAATTCTTCTTATACTTCAGAACTTTGACTTATCAATCAAACAGTGGTGATAAGTGATTAAAATCATTAATCAATTATTTCTGTATTCTGTATTTCAATATCTCATTAGAACATAGTTGTCAGACTTTTTATCAGAACAAACAATTTACAAAGTTCTCAATCTTTATAATGGACATACCATTTGTTAGATATAACCCATTCAGTATTTAGGCTATCCTGCTGGGTTTTTGTTTTGTCTGTTTGCCAGAAAAATGATATATTTGTTATATTTTTATGAAGGAAATACAAAAATAAGAAGATGTGATATGATTGCCAATGAGAGAACTCTCCGTCTGACCAAATGACATAGAAAACACAGTAATAAATATATAGAAATAAAACATTGACATAATGGGAAATGTACACAGCTCTCACGCAAGCAAAACACTGTAATTGTAAAAGTACGTTTTTGGGTATAGAACAAAGAGACAGCTACCCAAAAGGTTTGGCAAAATGTTTTTGAATTTTGGTTTCTCAATGCTCTTCAACTTCATACTTTGTTGGCCTTTTTAACTTTTTTTCATTCAAGCATCACTGATGAGTCTTTTGTAGACGAAATATGTCTGGCATACAAAGTTATTTTTTTATTAACTTTTTCTCCTTTTCTATTGGTTCACAACACCAAGTGGTGTAAATTGTTTGTTGTCACCTAATTGACATCTACAGAAATCTCCCCCTATTAGCAATTTGTGAGGGGTTTCATTTTGCAAAAATTGCAAGTTAGGTGCAGAATGAATAAAAGAAGATGTGGGGTACATGTCAGTCAGACAGCAACCCAACAACAAAAAATAACCCAAATATATTAAAGGGCTGAATATAGTCTTAAAATATAGGTGTTAATACCCATATCCAGTGTACCGGCTAAGGAAGGGTCCACTAAATTATAACTCTTTATTGACTCCGAGTATAATCTAATCAATAGATAGACGAGGGAGGATTACCTCCCCTGACTCACTGTGACACAAAATGATGTACACATGTACAAATAATTGTAATATGTAATTAAATTCAATTATTATTATTACCTGCCATCAACACTAAACCTTCAAAATAATAAAATAAAGATTGGACATCAAACACCCTAACTAGGTTCTGGACATAGGACAGCCAGATAAATAAGAAAACACTGATTTTAAACAGCAAGGTTTGTAAATTCCAAATTCACAGTCAATAGTACTGCAAGAACTACAGAATATGAAGTCAAAGTTCATGGTTACATTAAACAGGTTATATTTAAAATACTGGTATATTTATCATAATTTTTATTTTAAAAATGACTTAAAGGTTAGAGATAAAATGTTATTACTGCACAAGGTTCATAGTTAAGTCAATGCCTTCTTTAAGATGCACTTTAGATATGCTATCCAAATTATGTTTAATGTGTTTTAATCATTTATAAAGAATATAATCAATAAAAACATCAAATGAATCTCCTCAAAATGTTATTGTTTAAACAAGTGTGTAATCATATAAACACTGCTTAGTTGTCAGGAAAAAAACGGAAAAAAATGATCTGGAATTAAGCTTGTTTTACTGATGCAGTATTTTTAACGATTCTCAATCGTTGTTATCATTTCGGCAGATAAGTGAAATTACATTGTAGTATCGCCTGCTAAAAATATTCATATTGAAATTCCTTTAATTTCATAAAGATCTACTTAACAGAAAATTACTTTTTAAGTTGATTTTTCTTTTTGAACTTTGCTGGCTGACTTTTCAAAGCAATTGGATTTTTAGATGTACTGTGGATTTTGTTATTGTACCCTCGTGGATTTTGTTATTGTACCCTCGTTGATTTTATTATTGTACCCTTGTGGATTTTGGAAATTATGAAATACTTTGTTGTTTTATTATGACATAATTTGAATAAAATGAAGATAGAGATGTTGCATTGATTGCCGATGTTGTTATGACATAACGTTGATATCGTTAATTAGCCTGTGATTTTGAACTTGATGGAGTACATTTCCTACTTGTAGGTTCGTAAATTACGCAGAGAGCTGGAGGCTGCACAGGAAAAAGTGTCAACGCTGACAACACAACTCAGCACAAATGTAAGTTTTTTATTATTATTTTCTAGAAAATAAACAAGATTCCAATTTTCGATTTTATGAATGAACTGCCCGTTGACCTGGGGTCATTTGGGGGAAAACTCATCATAGGACATTGTGACCTAAAGATATTTGCTTTGTGAAGTCAAATTTTTCTGGGAAAAAGCATCAATTGGAAGATCATGTATAGAGGCTTTCTAATGATAAGAATTATTTATTATGTTCTATATCTTGAAATCCTTGTCATGGAAATATTTAATCACCTGTAAACATTAACAACACAAGGACTGATTTTTTTAGTTCAGCAATAAATTTAAAGATATTTTTTTCTATGAATTTCACAAGTTATAAATAAATACAAGGACAGGATGATGGCTCATATCTTGAGGGTACCATTTGAAACAGTTATTTGTACTGTAAAACCTGAAAAAAAGGTTTTCTGAAACAAATATTTGTACTGTAAAACCTGAAAAATATTATCTGAAATTGATATTTGTACTGTAAAACCTGAAAAATATTATCTGAAACAGATATTTGTACAGCTGTAAAACATTTTTTTTTAATTCATCTGTAGCAGTACTGAAAGTCTTTGTCAGTAAGATGTAAATATGTAGTTTTCTGTTAGGTTAAGTTGCTGAGGTTTGGTAATATGTCAAGTATGGTGAAATGTTGAGACACATAAGTTACTCATAAACTAATTTGTCTGTGTGTGTGTGTGTGTTTTGTTTTTTATGTAAGTAGTTGAACTAGAGTTTGAGTGACAGAACTTTGTTAATTCTTAAAGAGCAATGAAATGACCAGAACTAAAGTTTAGAAAGCTTAGCTGCCAATAAATTTGTTTTGGTTCCTTTTGACAGAGAAATTTAGAAAAAAGTCTTCAGCTGATGAAGAAAAATGAATTTTCATATTTATAATGTTTCACATAATTTTATTCGTCTACACTTTGGAATGAAAAAAATGATAGAAATAGATATTATAATCTCAATAACCAATTTCAATCAGGACTTGTTTGCTTGATGTTAGTGAAATTGAACCAAAATATAATGAGATAAGCAGGTCTTTTACTTTATAATACATTGAAATTGATTCCATGTCTGTTGAGTTTTTCTCGTATATGGCTCTGCATTACATGTTTGTATTATCTGTACGACTTTGAAGGAATATTATCTGATAACCACAAAGTTGTTATGAAGCAAAACTGAAAAATCACAACTGAAAATATCTAACTACTGATAATGCTAGAGTTACTCCCCTTTGAACAGTTTCCAATATCTGACACTTGAATGAAATGTACTCAAATAGCCTTGATTCAGATAAAATTCTATATTTTGATGAAAAAATGAGATAAACTAGGAAATCTGAGGAAATCTGCCAGTACATTTGATGAAAACTTGATAAATATTTTATTATAGGTAGTGATCAGTATTTATCTCCTCCAACTGTTTAATGCAAGATAGCACTGTAATAAAGATATATTTCCCATTCAGTTTTGTTAGATATGTGTATTAATTCCAGTAGTTCTGATGGCATGTCTTTATGATAACCATGCATGTTAAAAGTAGTGTCAGCTGATTGGTACTTACTTTTTCAAAGCTTTAAGTTCAATATTGATTTAAATGCCTTGGTTGTCTCGTGGCAGCATGCTGACAATCAGTGCAGGAGGTAATGGGTTTGATTCATGGACGACTTTAAAATTGGTGTTTGCTGGTTCTCTGCTGAGCAAGTAACACGTAGGAGTAAGAGCATCACATTGTCAGATTGAGAATAAGAATAATGTGTCATAGTAGGATGACATGTCTTCCTCCAAACTGTTACCATGTAAACTAGCACATTATAAAGCTGGCTCATTGTGTCATAGTAGAATGACATGTCTTCCTACAAACTGTTACCTTGTGAACTAGCACATTATAAAGTTGGCTCATTGTGTCATAGTAGAATGACATTCTACAAATTGTTACCTTGTGAACTAGCACATTATAAAGTTGGCTCATTGTGTCATAGTAGAATGACATGTCTTCCTACAAACTGTTACCTTGTGAACTATCACATTATAAAGCTGGCTCATTGTGTCATAGTAGAATGACATTCTACAAACTTACCTTGCGAACTAGCACATTATAAAGCTGGCTCATTTTGTCATAGGAGAATGACATGTCTTCCTACAAACTGTTACCTTGTGAACTAGCACATTATAAAGCTGGCTCATTTTGTCATAGTAGAATGACAATTCTACAAACTGTTACCTTGTGAAGTAGCACATTATAAAGTTGGTTAATGGACGACTTTAAAATTGGTGTTTGCTGGTTCTCTTCTGAGCAAGTAACATGTAGGAGTAAGAGCATAACATTGTCAGATTGAGAATGAGAATAATGTCTTCCTACAAACTGTTACCTTGTGAACTAGCACATTATAAAGTTGGCTCATTGGTCAGTGAATTTCAAAGCAAGGTTCATATTGATATCATATGAACATGCTGTCAACCTGATATGTATGTAATATTTACTACTGGACATTAATCACCAATCCATCCATCTTTCCTTCATCTTATTTTTTATTTTTTGGATTATTACATATTATATAGAAATAAACAAAATGTTGTATAGAGTTAAAATCATATTTAAAAATTTTGAATATTCCTATTGTAAAGATTTCTAAAATTTTTGTTAGAAAACAAAATTATGAAATTAAGAAGAAATTGAGTTCATATTAGAACAAACCCCACAATGTACATGAATTATCCAATGTCTTGAAAAACACAGCAGAAGATGTCATCGATGAGTATTTGAGTAGATGCATGTAAATTATTTTAACATCACATGGTGTTGTCTCCCTTTATGTTATAAAACAGTTGAAAAAAAGATAATGATCTCCCTTAAATGCTATATGCACCAACTATGGAAAGTTTAGGATTTTAATGAAAACTTGTTTGCATCTCACATGAATAAATGCAAGAAGGATGTTTTTTTACTATTTTAATGAAATGGCTTTTAATAGCTTGTTTATCCATGATGAGGAATTTAGGAAAAAAATGAATATAATTTGATCAATTGACATTTGAATATCAAAATTTAATGAATTTTTGTTATGTTACAGTTTCTCCATCATCTGAAAAATAAATTTGAAGCAAGAGTTATTCCCCCTCATATATGTATATAGCATTAGTGAAAACATTAAACTGTTCAAATTTTTTCTTATCACTACTGTTCCCTTGCATAACAATGGAGACAACCTAATTGTAAGTTAAGTCATCAGTAATCAAAACAAGAAATTGTCAGCATGATTCTGGTGATTTCTTAGTAGGCAAGGTTAATTAATAGGGGAAAAACAACATTTTTCATGTGTAAATTATAGGTTAATTCTTCAGGTGAAATACAGCAGATAGATCTATAAATAGATAATAATGTTCAAATCGTATAAATATTTAGAGGGATTACTACATAAGCTTTGTATCAGTATAGTTTAATGCAATATGTCTGATTTTATTACGATATTTACATATTTACGTCAGTTTATTAAAAAATAATTAGTGAACACTTTCTTCTTTTCAAGATGGAAATTGGTTCATAAACTAAAATTTACAAAAGCAATATAATATGATTGTTAATTATTGTTTTTGAGGTTTATAAAAATGATTTGTTTTCTCTCAGTTTATAGTCCTGAATATGCATTTAATTTGCCACTAGAAGGTAAACAGCCATCCATTGTCATCTTCGTTGACTTTATAGTCTTGAACATTCATTTAATTTGCCACTAGACGGTAAACAGCCATCCATTGTCATCTTCATTGACTTTATAGTCTTGAACATTCATTTAATTTGCCACTAGACGGTAAACAGCCATCCATTGTCATCTTCATTGACTTTATAGTCTTGAACATTCATTTAATTTGCCACTAGACGGTAAACAGCCATCCATTGTCATCTTCGTTGACTTTATAGTCTTGAACATTCATTTAATTTGCCACTAGACGGTAAACAGCCATCCATTGTCATCTTCATTGACTTTATAGTCTTGAACATTCATTTAATTTGCCACTAGACGTTAAACAGCCATCCATTGTCATCTTTGTTGACTTTATGGTCCTGAACATTCATTTAATTTGCCACTGGACGTTAAACAGCCATCCATTGTCATCTTTGTTGACTTTATGGTCCTGAACATTCATTTAATTTGCCACTGGACGTTAAACAGCCATCCATCCTCATCCAGTTTATAGTCCTGAACATTCATTTAATTTGCCACTGGACGTTAAACAGCCATCCATCCTCATCCTCATCCAGTTTATAGTCCTGGGCCCGGTTGTTCAAAAGGCTGGATAGTTATCCACTGGATAAGCTTGTCCACTGGATAAATGTTTATCCAGTGGATTGCTATCCAGTGGTTAAATTGTGTTGTTCAAAATCTGGTTAAGGATTGTCCAGCTATCCACTGGACAAAATGCTATCCGGAGGACAACTCCCATAACCAGATAACTCTTAATAATATTATTCATGCTCCGTTTCATAGTTAAAACTTAAAAAACAGATGAAAAAAAATCGTCCTACTCAGATCTACTCGTAGTTTTCATTGAATTATCGAAATTTTAAACGAACAGTTCACCGGAGATTATTTCCGGTATTCACTGGGATCCGACGACAGACTTGTTCACTTATCTTCATGCTAGATAATGGCTAGTTTCTTTAGGATGAAAATTAAACATATTTAAGACAGGAAAACAGGATATTCCGTATTTAATATTCATGAATTAAAAGTGATAACAGACCGTCGAATAATTTTGACCAAAAATCGAAGGATCTGTGACAAACTTCAAAGAAATTTGGGAATGTAAATGAAGTTGTTTGATAAGTTGTTCATACTAAAACAGTTCCTTTTTTTTTTTTACTAAATTTCAATATTAAGAACCCTGTGACACAGACGTTAATCATGTCAAAGCATGAACATGTCTTTTGTAGCGTAAAAACTGCAAAACTTTGTTAAGCATGTTATCTCCACGGAATGGTGGTTTCTTAACAGGAACAAACAGGAACACATTTTCAATAAAAATTCTTTACTCAACAGATGGATAGGCCTATTGATATTAACATTAAATTTTAGTACATCTTTACCTTCAGAAACATGTATTTTGTTTTATAAGTGAGAAAGTCGTCGCCCTGGAATGTAGGCTAGGCTATTCATCTCCATTGACGCTTTTTAGAAAAGTGCTTTCTTTCACGTCCGCATTTCTATCAAGTATGGCGTGCCAAGTTAACATTAAAGGCAAATATTATCATTGATGGCGAAAATGATTTCAAAACTGTATAACAACTACCTACATTTTAGTTAATACGACATAAGAATTAAGACACCATGTTCAAATTTTAATTTTCTAATTTTGTAAGTGTAACAGTAATAAAGATTAAACAAAAATGGGGTCAAAATATCCCGGCGACACTAATTGTGTGTCATGGTCATAGCGATATTTTTTATTATTATTTGCAATTGTCCCCCGCCTTCAAACCGCTCTGTTTAATGGAAAACGTGCAACTTTGTATTTCTTGTCTGATAATTATTCTTTATATCACCTTTTGTCAAAAATAATCATGAAGTGTGTGCCACTGGACGGTCAAAAATCAACATTTAATCAATATTACCTTCTCTTAAATTGCAGTATTATAATGTCTTGTTAACATATTCAAATAAATAAAAAAAAAAACTAGTTTATTCTTTTAATCAGATATTAATTTGTCAATAACAAACAAAATATTGCCTGTAAATTGCAAATCACGATTTTTCCAAACGGTAAAAATAAATTTATGTTGATACGAAATTGTTTAGGCCAGCATGGTTGCAGCTAACAGAAAATAACAATTTATACAATTTAAAATCTATATATCATTCTTAGTGTATATTCGGATTTTTTTCTGTGTGAAAGACATATGCTGTGCGTCAAAGGATTGCGACTGACTATTCTAAAACACGAAAAAGGTGCACATTTAAAAGTTTTTGTTTACGGTTGTAAAATGTTTTGTCCAGAACTTACCATAGGAAAATGTGGTGATTATTTTCAAAATATTATCATATCATTACTTACATTGGGTCTCCATTTGCTGATCAGAGAAATACATGGACTATCCAAATTAAACTGTGTTTAACCATTTGCAAATATTTCTCTTTTTTTACTCTTTCATTTATGCATTTCTAACAATTTTGATTAGAGAGAGAACTGACCAGTATTTCTGATTATTTCTATTGTGCTTTCCAAATCGCAGTTTGAAAATTTATACGATATGAAAAACAACTCGTATCTAGTTTTTCATCAACAGCTAGGTGCGTTGGCCGAGATTCTCCTACGTCAGACCTTTTGTGACGTCATGTAATATTTTAAAGTAAAAGCCGTTCTTAAATATGTCCAAACTGATTTTTTTTTCACTTCAATATTACACAATAACAAACATGCAACTGTAAAAAACATATAAGGCAAATTTTAATAGGTGTGGCAACTAGAACGGCATAGCTTCTGTGAGTAGGTCTTTTCAAATCATCACAAAGCAAAATTGTTAAAACTTCTATGCTAGCTTCAGAAAACCTTTACTTAGCCTGAAATTCAGACTCTATATATGGTTCACCGTGAAATTCACTGTTTATGCGTGGTTTATATGTCTGCTACACATCATACAACACATGGGCAGCCATATTTAGCCTCTGGATAAGAACTTATCCGAACCCCAGACACTGGACAAATTTTGTCCGTGGTTGCTTATTTTATCCACTGGACAATTTTGAACAACCGAATTTGTCCAGTGGACAAAAGTTATCCAGTGGATACAGAATTTATCCAGTGGATAACTTTATCCAGCCTTTGAACAACCGGCCCTGAACATTCATTTAATTTGCCACTGGAGGTAAAAAAATAGCCATCTTATCATCATCATCTTTATCATCATGGTCATTATCATGGTTAAGTTTAAATTTTAGAATTACTAGTACATGTAACTGTAGATACTGTAACTTCAGAAATATTGACCTGTCTAGAACCAGGAACATATATATTGACAGTTTTCAGTCAGACACTACCAAAATCCATAAATCTCAAGAAGTCCCAGATTTTATCAATTTTATACTGAAAAGCCTATCAGGGCCCGGTTGTTCAAAAGGCTGGATAGTTATCCACTGGATAAGCTTGTCCACTGGATAAATGTTTATCCAGTGGATTGCTATCCAGTGGTTAAATTGTGTTGTTCAAAATCTGGTTAAGGATTGTCCAGCTATCCACTGGACAAAATGCTATCCGGAGGACAACTCCCATAACCAGATAACTCTTAATAATATTATTCATGCTCCGTTTCATAGTTAAAACTTAAAAAAAACAGATGAAAAAAAATCGTCCTACTCAGATCTACTCGTAGTTTTCATTGAATTATCGAAATTTTAAACGAACAGTTCACCGGAGATTATTTCCGGTATTCACTGGGATCCGACGACAGACTTGTTCACTTATCTTCATGCTAGATAATGGCTAGTTTCTTTAGGATGAAAATTAAACATATTTAAGACAGGAAAACAGGATATTCCCGTATTTAATATTCATGAATTAAAAGTGATAACAGACCGTCGAATAATTTTGACCAAAAATCGGAAGGATCTGTGACAAACTTCAAAGAAATTTGGGAATGTAAATGAAGTTGTTTGATAAGTTGTTCATACTAAAACAGTTCCTTTTTTTTTTTTACTAAATTTCAATATTAAGAACCCTGTGACACAGACGTTAATCATGTCAAAGCATGAACATGTCTTTTGTAGCGTAAAAACTGCAAAACTTTGTTAAGCATGTTATCTCCACGGAATGGTGGTTTCTTAACAGGAACAAACAGGAACACATTTTCAATAAAAATTCTTTACTCAACAGATGGATAGGCCTATTGATATTAACATTAAATTTTAGTACATCTTTACCTTCAGAAACATGTATTTTGTTTTATAAGTGAGAAAGTCGTCGCCCTGGAATGTAGGCTAGGCTATTCATCTCCATTGACGCTTTTAGAAAAGTGCTTTTTTCACGTCCGCATTTCTATCAAGTATGGCGTGCAAGTTAACATTAAAGGCAAATATTATCATTGATGGCGAAAATGATTTCAAAACTGTATAACAACTACCTACATTTTAGTTAATACGACATAAGAATTAAGACACCATGTTCAAATTTTAATTTTCTAATTTTGTAAGTGTAACAGTAATAAAGATTAAACAAAAATGGGGTCAAAATATCCCGGCGACACTAATTGTGTGTCATGGTCATAGCGATATTTTTTATTATTATTTGCAATTGTCCCCCGCCTTCAAACCGCTCTGTTTAATGGAAACGTGTGCAACTTTGTATTTCTTGTCTGATAATTATTCTTTATATCACCTTTTGTCAAAAATAATCATGAAGTGTGTGCCACTGGACGGTCAAAAATCAACATTTAATCAATATTACCTTCTCTTAAATTGCAGTATTATAATGTCTTGTTAACATATTCAAATAAATAAAAAAAAAAACTAGTTTATTCTTTTAATCAGATATTAATTTGTCAATAACAAACAAATATTGCCTGTAAATTGCAAATCACGCATTTTTCCAAACGGTAAAAATAAATTTGCGTTGATACGAAATTGTTTAGGCCAGCATGGTTGCAGCTAACAGAAAATAACAATTTATACAATTTAAAATCTATATATCATTCTTAGTGTATATTCGGATTTTTTTCTGTGTGAAAGACATATGCTGTGCGTCAAAGGATTGCGACTGACTATTCTAAAACACGAAAAAGGTGCACATTTAAAAGTTTTTGTTTACGGTTGTAAAATGTTTTTGTCCAGAACTTACCATAGGAAAAATGTGGTGATTATTTTCAAAATATTATCATATCATTACTTACATTGGGTCTCCATTTGCTGATCAGATAAATACATGGACTATCCAAATTAAACTGTGTTGAACCATTTGCAAATATTTCTCTTTTTTTACTCTTTCATTTATGCATTTCTAACAATTTTGATTAGAGAGAGAACTGACCAGTATTTCTGATTATTTCTATTGTGCTTTCCAAATCGCAGTTGGAAAATTTATACGATATGAAAAACAACTCGTATCTAGTTTTTCATCAACAGCTACATGTAGGTGCGTTGGCCGAGATTCTCCTACGTCAGACCTTTTGTGACGTCATGTAATATTTTAAAGTAAAAGCCGTTCTTAAATATGTCCAAACTGATTTTTTTTTCACTTCAATATTACACAATAACAAACATGCAACTGTAAAAAACATATAAGGCAAACTTTAATAGGTGTGGCAACTAGAACGGCATAGCTTCTGTGAGTAGGTCTTTTCAAATCATCACAAAGCAAAATTGTTAAAACTTCTATGCTAGCTTCAGAAAACCTTTACTTAGCCTGAAATTCAGACTCTATATATGGTTCACCGTGAAATTCACTGTTTATGCGTGGTTTTTATGTCTGCTACACATCATACAACACATGGGCAGCCATATTTAGCCTCTGGATAAGAACTTATCCGAACCCCCAGACACTGGACAAATTTTGTCCGTGGTTAAGCTATTTTATCCACTGGACAATTTTTGAACAACCGAATTTGTCCAGTGGATACAGAATTTATCCAGTGGATAACTTTATCCAGCCTTTTGAACAACCGGCCCAGATTCATTTTCAGTTAGATATACTGTTCCCAGCTAGAACATATGTCTTAGATATACTGTTCCCAGCTAGAACATATGTCTTAGATATACTGTTCCCAGCTAGAACATATGTCTTAGATATACTGTTCCCAGCTAGAACATATGTCTTAAAAGTAACACTCAATAAATACAAGTCCAGCTACAAAAAGAGGAATATTGGTAGAAAAGTAAGATTCCGATTATATAGGCATTGTCTAATGCAATGTTGACTTTTCTTGAAACCTTGAGGGAAATCACACTTTTTGAGATAGGGTATTTGTAAAATGTAGGAATGTGTAAATAAGAATATGTTAAAAATTATAGAAAATGTGATTAGACAATGATTGGAATGTTGTTTTAAGACAGTGGTCAACTGTGTACAGTGTAGGATGACTGTCAAATAAGATAAAATAATAAGAAGACAAAACTTGTTTCATCAAAAAAATTTTCCATCACTCTGCCACTGAATAAACGGAAAAGAAAGGGGGAGTTTTTTCTCTCTTTCTTTTAGATTGAGAAAAATTTAACAATAAAATTGAGAATGGAATCAGAGAATGTGTCATTAGAGACAACAACCCGACCAAAGAGTAGAAAAGAGACCACGGCCACCAATGGATCTTCAACACAGCGAAAAAATCCTGCACCTCTAGGCGGGCGTCAGCTGGCCCCTAACAATAATGTATACTAGTTCAGCTTAATACACTTCACATTAAACTCTGAAACATATAAATGAACCAAAATTACAAAAACATGCAAGACTAACAAAGGCAAGAGGTTCCTGACTTGGGACAGGCACAAAAATGCAGCAGGGTTAAACATGTTTTGCAAGATCTCAACCCTCCCCTCTAGCCAATGTGAAATAAACAAACACACAGCAATACGCACAGTAAAACTCAAATTAAAAGAAGTCTGAGTCCGATGTTAGGATAGGGAACAGAAGAAACTAAGCAACTTGACAATGATACATGCCAAGTTAGTTTCCATTAAAAGGACTAAACTGATTCATCACTTCATCAGATTTTCTCATGTTCATCAAGAAAAATAATTGGGATGTTTTTTACTATTTTAATGAAATGGCTTTTAATAGCTTGTTTATCCATGATGAGGAATTTAGGAAAAAATGAATAATGCTCTCGTGAAAATGCTGAAAATTATGCAGCTGGAAAAGTGTAAGAGCCTTTGATGTGAAAATGTATTTCTTTCATGGGTTATTATTGATTAAAAATTTTGAATTAAAATAGAAACACAAATATTTTGAGATGTTTTCCATGGTGCTGAAATTATTATATTACATAATCTTTCATCAAAATCACACAGACTGATGTATTTTTAAAAAGATTTTATTGTAATTACATCCAGAAGTTTAATTTCAATGAAATTTGTAATTTTTTATCAGCTGGGAGATTAAATTAGTTTGTGTCTGCTAAAAATAGTGATCCCTGCCCAGAAATAAGATCAGATTAAAGTCTTCTTAAATCATGGAGATAAAAAGGGTTTAAAAAATCTTCAATGTGATCTTCAGATCTAAAGTTACTGAGATATATTAAAAGGTTCTTGAGTGTGAATCATTCCATCTAAAAAAAATGTCTTCCTGAATGAAAAACAATGAATCATGAGAGAATTAGATGTTCATGTAGAATATCTTCAAATTTAGATAAATGAAAAATTCATATTTCTTCTATAAAACTGTGTTCAGTTTCAATTAAATCTAAAGGCTTTGAGGGGAGAATGACCATTTAATGGAATCCATCACTGAAAATGACCAATGAGTTAAACTACTAACATGAGGTTAAATATTGCAAAAATCAAGTGTGCAACTTTTGTCTTTTTTTTTTTTATTTGTCTGATTATTACTGTCTGCAAAGTTTGACTCTTTATGACTGTCTTAGTATGTACAGTTTGTCGCTTTGTATTTCCCTGAGTACAAATTGACTCATTATGACTGTCAGTGTACAATTTTGTCCTTGTGACTGTCTTTGTACAATTTGAATCTTTGTGAATGTCTGTGTACAGTTTGAGACTTTGTGTTTGCCAGAGTACAATTTGACTTATTGTGACTGTCAGTGTACAATTTGACTCTTCATGGCATTTAGTGTACAATTTGAATCTTTGTGAATGCTTGTGTACAACTTGACTCTTTGTGATTGCCAGTTTACGATTTGCCTATTTGTGATTGTCGGTATACAATAGTTGACTCTTTGTGACTGCAAGTGTACAATTCGCCTATTTGTGACTGCTTAAGTGTACCCATGTACAGTTTGACTCTTTTTGACTGCCAGTGCATATAAATTGACACCTTTGTGACTGCCAATGTACAGTTTAGCTCTATGTGATCACTAATGTACATTTTGACTCTTTGTGACTGCATGTGCACATATAGACTTCATATGTCATTTAACCATTTCTATTTGCAAATTGGCAATTTATGTTTGCTTTTTATGTTTTGCATAAAACCAGGATGTATTTGGATAGAATAAAAAGAGTAAGTTATGTTCTCCCATCCCTACAATATGTAGCCTTCAACTTCACTCCTTTTTAATAGAGTTTAATATGGTTTGAGCCAATTAAATAGATACCTGCAGGATAGAGGTGATATTTTGCCAATTACCACTGGCTTCAAACATTGTGAAAAGTGTTCAGTAGCTATTTTTGAATGTTGTGTTTTTGTCAGATAAGATGAGATGTTGCAGCAGTTATGTGTCCATACATACCAAAGAATCCTTATCTTTAAAGAACAGCTTATCTTTTTTCCTTGGCAGTAGCACTGAACATATCATATCACATAGAAAAATCGGCACACAAACTTCTAAAAGATAGGCCATCTAATGTTTAAAGATATGAAATATGCTGATATCTTTACCCTAAAAAATTCTCAAATATTTTATCATATAGAAGCTTTTCTAGTTTTTGAGTTTGTTCTCCTTGATAAGTGTGGATTTTAATTATTTTGAATTGAAGAGGTTAATGGAGGGAGATAACTCTCGTTGTAAGTCTATGTATGACAATGAATGGAACACCAGAGCTGAGATGTATAACCCTTATCATTCCTACCATGATGATCAGGCAAGTTTTATTGTTTTATTTTTTCGAGATAATAATTCTATGAATATCTATAATATTTACATTCAAAAGCCATAAATTTAGAAAACCTTCATTCTGATATCTCTCAAGGGTTTTAAGATCACTAAAAACATTTTTTTTGTAAGCTTGTCAGATTTGGATAAAAGTTAGATGTGGGGTAAACATCAATAAGATGGCAACTTAACAAAATGAATAATGTAAAGACTAGAAGAGGGCAAAATAAGGTATTCAACAAAAGACAGGTGTCTATACAATATGGTTCTAAAGCATTCCTTAAGTCTAAGAGGTTGTGAAACTAAATGTATGTCACCAAAATCTATAAATAACAAACTAATTGCCAAGAATTGTCATGATAACCACTTACATCAGGTTCCTGATTTTGGACAGACACATGAATATGAGACATTGCCATTGAGGAAATGTTACTACTTAAAAGAGATAAAGGAATTCAGCACAGCATATTTTGTTGAAGAAATGTTCTTCTTTAAGGGTGTCGTGCTGGTTCCTCAAAGGGAAATAATTCCTTTTAAATCTATTACTAAAATAATCCTAATTCATCAAAACTTATAGAAAATTTGAAATTGATACATTGTAGTAAGGTTTGTTTTGACACGGAGTTTCCGTTTTTAGATTTTTAAAACTTTTTAAAATATTTTTTAAATGCTTCTTGTATACGATGAACTTTAAACTTGTTTTCTCCATTGTCTTGTTTTGTTTTGTGTTCTTTTGGATGAAAGTCCCTTGAAATTAATAACTTTTAATTTTTTTTAAAGAGTATTCTATTCAGCTTATTCTGTTCTGTCACTAGTAACTATAGAATTAATTACATTTTCAATGTTCAACAGTTTTATTAAAAAACTTTCCTGTAAATCGAAAATAATTTTAGAGTAAGCTTCAAGAGTTGTCTCCCTTTTAAATCTGCAGCTTGTGTTTATATAATTCTCTGGAATAATGCCCTAAAAATCAATCTAGTTAAAAACCACCTGCAAATATCAGTAGAACTCTAAATACATTTGGAAATTTCATGTGGTTATGGGTCACTTCTCACGTAAGATATTTAATCACCATCTGTGCAACGATAATCTGTTCTCATCATTTGGAAAATTAGTTAAGGAAATGAATGCCATCATCAAATGCAATCCTTTCTACACTTTAATGATCATGTAGAAAATTTTCTAGTACGTTTTCTTCCTCAACCAAAACACCAACATTTAGATTTGATATGGTGTTTTACAGGATAAATGGGAAAATCATACAGTACTTATTTATTTAGCTTTAGTAGTGAATTGGAAGAAAAATTAAATCTTTATGTGATTTCATGTGAAAAATAGATGTTTTGTACAGCAATCTAACCACACAAGCCTTAAATCATCATCTTCAACAATAATAATATCTCTCTACCATATGTCAAGGCAGCATTTATGGGAAGGAAGAGAAACATGTAATTGGTTGTTTAATTAAGCATCATGCTTCTTGAATGCACATGTATAGTGTTATCCACATCTAGAAAAGTTTTGAGCTCATGCTGGTGCTGTGGAGTATGTAGATTTTGCAGTGAGGTGTGAGCCTTTACTTGCATTTTGAAGGCCTCATAATGTAACTTTGAGTTTAAAAAGTTTTGTTTATTTTCTTAAGCTTTGTATATGTAGTGATTTTGTGTCATGAAATAATATACCATCTTCTTTTTGTCCAATTAAAGTAAATTAGTTTCTCCTTTATTTCAAGGTCATTTATCTGCTGTTGTAAAAAGTTCAAGGTCAGAAATAGGATAACTAGCAAGGATGTTATTAATGTTGTTTGTTAGTCACGAAGTTACCTTGGAAATAATTTATTTACTTGTTTTTAGAATTGCTGCTTTTAATTGCTAACATGTATTTAAAAATTGTCAGCTTTAATATTTGCCAAAACAAAATTTGGTAAAAATGAAAAAGGCAGCAACTCAAAATAAAAACAAATAAAATGGCATCTACTGGTCAAATGATTATCATGATCAACAAGCTGAGAACATAAATGTATAAACCTCATTAAAACAAACACCTCTTTTGGAAACATAAATGTATAAACCTCATTAAAACAAACACCTCTTTTGGAAACATAAATGTATAAACCTCATTAAAACAAACACCTCTTTTGGAAACATAAATGTATAAACCTCATTAAAACAAACACCTCTTTTGGAAACATAAATGTATAAACCTCATTAAACAAACACCTCTTTTGGAAACATAAATGTATAAACCTCATTAAAACAAACACCTCTTTTGGAAACATAAATGTATGAACCTCATCAAACAAACACCTCTTTTGGAAACATAAATGTATGAACCTCATCAAACAAACACCTCTTTTGGAAACATAAATGTATGAACCTCATCAAACAAACACCTCTTTTGGAAACATAAATGTATAAACCTCATCAAACAAACACCTCTTTTGGAAACATAAATGTATAAACCTCATTAAAACAAACACCTCTTTTGGAAACATAAATGTATGAACCTCATCAAACAAACACCTCTTTTGGAAATATCTTTAAGGCTTATGAACACAGAAAATGCTAAATTGTACCACATGATTTGGCTCGAGACCTTAAGTCTTGCTGATATATAATTTTTTGGGGTTAATATCTCATACAACACATATCCTTTTATTCTTATATATCTTATTACAAGTATTTCTTTATTAATCTTATTTCAGAAATTATATAATCATATTAAAAATAATTAATTTCCTGATTATTATCAGAATTTGTGTTATTTATTGGTAGTGTTGTCTGATTCATAATGATGTTTTTATTATTTCAATTTTCTTACACAAATTAGACCCTATCTAAAGAACATGTGTGAATCTAATAAAATAATTAGAAATTGACGATATTGTAAAAAACATATGGACAGATTGTGATTTCATCAAATTATAACCTGATATTTGATCTGGATATTTATTAAAATAACGTCTTGTAAAACATACGGTGTTCTCGTTTCTGATTTCTGGTTTGTTATTATTTCATAATGTTTTCATCCAAAGTTAAACAATATTTGCAAAAAATGCCAAATTGATTTGAGTACATACTAATCAGATTTGTATTTTTAACAATATTAAGCATATTAATTTGTAAAATTACAGTATTTGAACTGGTTCCCTGCTGAGAAATCTGTTTCTGTTATGTCTTTCATAGCGGTGACATGCAGACAGAATATAAACTGTAAAGGAAACATGTCTGTATGCCTGTAATCCATTCCACAAAATAAGAGTTCATTTATTTCTCTGCATTCTCTGTAAGCTGCTCCCTGCAGGGCATTTCATGTTTTAATCAGGCTATAGGTATAAATTAATGTATGTATGCATTGTTTATTTTAATTTATACCAATAGCCTGATTAAAACATAGAATGAAATGTCTCATATATTTCAATACAATTTCTTGGCAAAAATTCTTAGGTAAGGGTCACAGACAAAAATCAAACTTACTGGAAAGCATTGCAAATTAAGAATTTTGGAAATTAGAAAATATGATAAAAGGATGCATCCCTACATTCAATTATATTAATTTTCGTTTTTGGTGGAGTTATCTCCCAAATCTATTCTCTCAGTTAATAACTCATTTTGCCTTTTTTATTCAGCTTTTCATTCAATATAACCTTCCATCTTATTGGATAAAAAAATTGTCTTTTGAAGAATAAAAATATTAATCTGAGTTGTCATTTGAAATCAGTTGATGAAATTTGACCTTTTTAAGGGTCAAGGTTAGGAGTCTTTGAGCAGAAGTCGTTTAATAGTATAAGCATGACAGAATAGACTAGGAATTTATATCTTCTCACAAAACTGCACAAAAAACAGAAATGTTCTGACATAACTGATCCATCACAACATGATCTGATTATGTGTTACATAAAACAAAGGATAACAGCAGGATTATGGTTATGTATTGTTTATAAACTGCATATCTTGGTAAACATCTGGTTCTTTAGTGATATACATGTATAAATTGAAAACTTGAGTTGTCTCATGGTGTCCTGTATTAGGAAACCAGATGTTTTCTACAGCTTTTTCTCAGAATGCTTTGAGTTCCTAATGTTAGCCTGGCTTTTCATTCTGTCAAAAAGTAAGTTTTGTTCTTTTGTACTTTGTTGTAAATGAAATCTTGCCTTTATGTATTTTTTGTTGATGTGGTTATTGAGAAAATGTTAATCTTTGATATTTTCCAAGCTGATGAGTCAAACTTAGCCCTTTTCAACAGCTTTTTAGGATGAGTGTTGAGCTCTCAGTTTATGCCAGTCTGAAGCTAGGAGCAACAATAGTATTTCAATGCAGGCGGTTTTCAGTCACCAAACCATTTAATGTTCGTCCAAATTTGCACAGTGTCTTGCAATATTCCTAAGTCAGTTAATCTAGTTACAGACTGGACTTTGCAGATTTAGTTTCCAGTTTTATATAGCCGCCCACCTTTTTTTATACAAAACTTCAAAGTCTTTGGGGTTGAAATTCAGATATATTGATAAAAAATATTTAGCTAAGTACAGAAACATCTCACTCATTTTATGATTTCTAAATCAATGGTTGGTAAAGTCTCTGAGTTTGGAATCAACTTTATCCTTATAGTGCTAACTCTTTTAATTAAAATTTTTGATGGTAAAAAAAAGAGATAAATTCCAAATAAATTTCTTCAATGAAATAAGATTATACAGGTGATTAAACATCTGTTGTCAATTTCAAAACAGGAGGTGGATTATTTTGTCAAAAAACATCAAAACAGGACAGAAGTTACGATTTTTACCTTAGATTACGATTAATAACATGGAATATCGTTTGTCTTTCACACGTGAAGATGTTATTAAAACATGATTTTATATCTGAAAACTTGGGGTTAAGGTCTTGTAGATTTTGGCACATTTTCAGCTAAAAAAGGGAGGCAACTCAGTACAGTTTTTGTGATAACTTACACGTAGGCACATGCATGTACTATAGTATCAATTTTGCAGTTAGACATTGATTCAATTTATGTGAATTTTTGGCTTTCAGCTGTTTCTGGATTAGCTGATCAGACAATCGATAATTTTATAAATGGTAAACGATCTGCTATGCCAAACAAAATCTATACAAAGTATCATTGAAGATTATTTATTGGTGTTAAGTTATGAAATGTTTCAGATGCCCTAGTGGAAGAAAAAAGAAAATTTATGACTGATTTATCATTGACCCTTTTGAATCTTCTCTCTCTTTTTAAAGTAGCATAATCACACACCAATCACTCAGTCTGGACCCTGGGCCCTTGGCAGTGGCGGATCCAAGGGGGGGGTTCCGTGTTTGGAACCCCCTTTTTTTTGACGATCAAACATATGGTTGGAAGTTTGGAACCCCCCTTTTAGAAATGGCTGGATCCGCCTCTGCTTGGAGATCACATATATGATTGGTCTGACACCATCTGAGACAATAAAAGAAATTTAGTCACCCCAACCCTTAATTCCATTGCAAAACATGCAAGATCCACCATGAAATCCTAACTTGGAGATCCACACCAGTAATAGCAGTCTCAACATTGTAGAAAAGGAGTAAAATTTGTGCATGATTTATCATCATTCTTGACTTATAGTTTTGTCAGTAATTAACAGAAAAATGCTTAATTTTCATCACCTAGTATACAAACAATTTCCATAGCAGTTACATTGATGTATATTTCATGTATAACAATGACAGCTATGTTGTCTATTACATGTAAGGATGAGAGGTCGTACAAGGTCAAAGTTGTCAGCATGTGGAAAATCCATCATTCTTTGGCTTGTACCTCTTTTCATCATCGCAGAGGATACTTTAAATACTCACAGATGAACACTGTATACAATATATTTTTAAAAGTTCAAGAAAAAAGGGGAATATCATTTGTATTAATTTATGACACAAAATCCCCATGACATGTGACAGAGTCCTTATGCATACTTTTCTTCTCTTCCTTTTTACATGATGTATGGTTCCATTGTGGTTTAATGGTAGCGTCTGTAACGTTTTTATTGCTAAAATGTTAAAGGTTTGATGCATAGCACAGTTACACAATGTGTACTCCCTCCCTCCCTCCTCTCCCTTTTTCTGCTTTTTAATGTTAATTTTTGGCCACATTATGTTTGAAGTATGATTAATTTGAATGAAATGTGAAAGATGAATCTATCTGTTTTTCATCTGGAAATTGGGATTGAGTTAGAAATGTTTTTACTTAGGAGAGCTTAGCTAAATACCACAAACATAACTTTCATTGAAGGTATGTACAAGAAAGAACTCGGTTAGTTTAAGTGAAAACATTATTACTGAAACAACAAGCACATAAGCTAGAGAAAATATTTATTTAATGACATCAATTTCGGTTCAATGGTCATTGTCCTATAGGTGTATTGATATAACCAACTTTCATACCATCATTTGAATAAAAAGAATGGAGTTCAATAATGATGAAATTGATGAATAACAACGAGAAGTAGAAAGATAAATATGGGATGCTGAGGGATTAGGTTCTTTAACTAAAAGTAAATATTTGATGTCATATGCATAGAAATTCTGCTTAGAATTTTAGTTTAAAGTAAATATTTGATGTCAGGATATTAGAATTGATGCTCAATCACTTTCTATAATGAAATTCAATATTTGCTGCTCTTTTCAGCTTTCTAGAATAGCAATAATGATTGATGTATGTATACTCTCAGAATGATAAATGGTCCTAAACAAGGACGGAAAAATAAGTGGAGTAGGGGGGCATTGTAGTCCTGTATTTCTACTGAAAATGAACTATGCTTGAAAAAAATGCAATGTTTTTATCTAAAAGAGCAAGGTTTCATCCATTCATCTAGGTATATAAGTGATATAGTAAACAATAGATGTCATGTCCTTTTAATGAAAATCCCAGTGTATGGTCTGGAATACCAGTATGTCAATATGTATGGTCTGGAATACCAGTATATCAATATGTATGGTCTGGAATACCAGTATGTCAATATGTATGGTCTGGAATACCAGTATGTCAATATGTATGGTCTGGAATACCCGAGTATGTCAATATGTATATCGTCTGGAATACCAGTATGTCAATATGTATGGTCTGGAATACCAGTATGTCAATATGTATGAGAGTGCACTGAAATTTGTTTTCCAAATTCCTTAAGACCATTTAATTGTTCCAGCTCCCTCACTGTCCCTGACTGATGACACCTAATTACAACCATAAATGCCTACAATATTGGAATTCAAGATGTGTATGCCTCTTTTTAAAAAAAATTTTTTTAAAGGAGTCCCAAACTTTGATTAGTACAGAATGCATCATTTTTTTTCTCAATCACATACAGATAGGTCTTCAAATACATGTATTAGTATTAAACTAGGTTGTATTTTTGATACGTTTTGTTTATTTCAGTAAGGATACTCCCTTCAATCTGCAATGTTCTGGTGCCCTTGGTTGTGGGGTTATTATTGTTTATTCATAGTAAAAGTTTTGGATGATTTTCTGGACCATTTGGTATCAAGGTATTTAAGACACCTGGAGCCAGATGTTGACACCACTTTCTTTCAGGTGCCAGTTTCTGCATCATTAGGAATCCTAATTTTAGATTACACCTGTTTGACACCTGATTTTGAGTTCAGAGGTTGTAAACTTATAAAACATTGAGTAAAGAAATACCTTTGGGGAAAAAATGTTAAGGTCATTTGATATTCAAAGTAAGATGGTCATTAGAATCTGAAATGCTACAACTTTGTAAAAATCTTTTTGCAATTGATCAGGAGTGTTTTGATTTTTAAATAGAGCTATTGATATTTTATATATATATACTTTGCATCGGAACTAAACACATTTATTTAAAAACCAGTTGTTGGCATGACACGGGTTATGCTCTTCTCATATATTTTATGATGGTATGATACTAAACCCCTAACGGGAGGGATAATAATATGCCTGATATTCATATGATGAAGACATAATCTTTCAATCAGTTCAATTGAGGTCTGGAGCTGGCATGTCAGTTGACTGCTAGTAGTCTGTTGTTATTTATGTATTATTGTCATTTTGTTTGTTTTCTTTTGTTACATCTTCTGACATCGACTCAGACTTCTCTTTAACTGACTTTTAATGTGGGTATTGTTATGCGTTTACTTTTCTACATTGGCTAGAGGTATAGGGGAGGTTGAGATCTCATAAACATGTTTAACCCGCGCATTTTTGCGCCTGTCCCAAGTCAGGAGCCTCTGGCCTTTGTTAGTCTTGTATTATTTTTACTTTTAGTTTCTTGTGTATAATTTGGAGTTTAGTATGACGTCCATTATCACTGAACTAGTATATATATTTGTTTAGGGCCAGCTTAAGGACGCCTCTGGGTGCGGGAATTTCGCTGCATTGAAGACCTATTGGTGACCTTCTGTTGTTGTCTGTTCTGTGGTCGGGTTGTTGTCTCTTTGACACATTCCACATTTCCATTCTCAATTTTATTTTGAACATATGATTTTTTTAAAGGGCGTTTTTGGTCAAATCACCTATAAATTTTTACGCCTCAACCATTAACTGAGTGGCTGCGGCATATACTGTAACCTTGTCCAAGATTGCTGGCGTCTGACAGTCTTCTCTTAGGAGTGGCTGGGGCCCAGCTGGTCATGAAAAAGGCATTCAGTAATATCCTGGTCCTTTTTCTTAAAGCCTGTAAAATGATTGAGTTGTTTTTATACCCATATAATTGTGAGTTTTGTGATCAATTCCATGTTTGTTTAAGATAACCTGCCTTTACAGAATTACAAACTTTAGAATTCAGCAGGACACATTGGTAACATTATGTTATCCAATCATATCTTGTTCATATAAAAATAAGAAGATGTGGTAAAAAATCATTGGCAATGAGACAACTCTCCACCTGAGACCAAATGACATAGAAGTTAACAAACTATAAATCATTGCCAATGAGACAACTCTCCACCAGACACCAAATGACATAGAAGTTAACAAACTATAAAATCATTGCCAATGAGACAACTCTCCACCAGAGACCAAATGACACAGAAGTTAACAAACTATAAAATCATTGCCAATGAGACAACTCTCCACCTGAGACCAAATGACATAGAAGTTAACAAACTATAAAATCATTGCCAATGAGACAACTCTCCACCAGACACCAAATGACATAGAAGTTAACAAACTATAAAATCATTGCCAATGAGACAACTCTCCACCAGAGACCAAATGACATAGAAGTTAACAAACTATAAAATCATGGCCAATGAGACAACTCTCCACCTGAGACCAAATGACATAGAAGTTAACAAACTATAAAATCATTGCCAATGAGACAACTCTCCACCAGACACCAAATGACATAGAAGTTAACAAACTATAAAATCATTGCCAATGAGACAACTCTCCACCAGACACCAAATGACATAGAAGTTAACAAACTATAAAATCATGGCCAATGAGACAACTCTCCACCAGAGACCAAATGACATAGAAGTTAACAAACTATAAAAATCATTGCCAATGAGACAACTCTCCACCTGAGACCAAATGACATAGAAGTTAACAAACTATAAAATCATTGCCAATGAGACAACTCTCCACCAGAGACCAAATGACATAGAAGTTAACAAACTATAAAATCATGGCCAATGAGACAACTCTCCACCAGAGACCAAATGACATAGAAGTTAACAAACTATAAAATCATTGCCAATGAGACAACTCTCCACCAGAGACCAAATGACATAGAAGTTAACAAACTATAAAGTGATTGCCAACTAGACAACTCTCCACCAGAGACCAAATGACATAGAAGTTAACAAACTATAAAATCATTGCCAATGAGACAACTCTCCACCAGAGACCAAATGACATAGAAGTTAACAAAACTATAAAATCATTGCCAATGAGACAACTCTCCACCAGAGACCAAATGACATAGAAGTTAACAAACTATAAAGTGATTGCCAACTAGACAACTCTCCACCAGAGACCAAATGACATAGAAGTTAACAAACTATAAATTCATAGCCAATGAGACAACTCTCCACCAGACACCAAATGACATAGAAGTTAACAAACTATAAAATCAATGCCAATGAGACAACTTTCCACCAGACACCAAATGACATAGAAGTTAACAAACTATAAATCATGGCCAGTGAGACAACTCTCCACCAGAGACCAAATGACATAGAAGTTAACAAACTATAAATCATGGCCAGTGAGACAACTCTCCACCAGAGACCAAATGACATAGAAGTTAACAAACTATAAAATCATTGCCAATGAGACAACTCTCCACCAGAGACCAAATGACATAGAAGTTAACAAACTATAAAATCATTGCCAATGAGACAACTCTCCACCAGAGACCAAATGACATAGAAGTTAACAAACTATAAAATCATTGCCAATGAGACAACTCTCCACCAGAGACCAAATGACATAGAAGTTAACAAACTATAAAATCATTGCCAATGAGACAACTCTCCACCAGAGACCAAATGACATAGAAGTTAACAAACTATAAAATCATGGCCAATGAGACAACTCTCCACCAGAGACCAAATGACATAGAAGTTAACAAACTATAAATCATGGCCAGTGAGACAACTCTCCACCTGAGACCAAATGACATAGAAGTTAACAAACTATAAAATCATTGCCAATGAGACAACTCTCCACCAGAGACCAAATGACATAGAAGTTAACAAACTATAAAATCATTGCCAATGAGACAACTCTCCACCAGAGACCAAATGACATAGAAGTTAACAAACTATAAAATCATTGCCAATGAGACAACTCTCCACCAGAGACCAAATGACATAGAAGTTAACAAACTATAAAATCATTGCCAATGAGACAACTCTCCACCAGAGACCAAATGACATAGAAGTTAACAAACTATAAAATCATTGCCAATGAGACAACTCTCCACCAGAGACCAAATGACATAGAAGTTAACAAACTATAAAATCATTGCCAATGAGACAACTCTCCACCAGAGACCAAATGACATAGAAGTTAACAAACTATAAAATCATGGCCAATGAGACAACTCTCCACCAGAGACCAAATGACATAGAAGTTAACAAACTATAAAATCATGGCCAATGAGACAACTCTCCACCAGAGACCAAATGACATAGAAGTTAACAAACTATAAAATCATGGCCAATGAGACAACTCTCCACCAGAGACCAAATGACATAGAAGATAACAAACTATAAAAATCAGTTGAAAAGGGCTTATCAGATTGATACAAAGCAGAAATACATCTAACAAAAACACAGACCGGAATAGGCAGTGTACTTATATTTTATAACTGTTAAATTTACTTCTATTGAAATATGAATAAATACGACTTCTTGCAACAAAACATGATTGAAACATTTTGGCTGTAATAATACAGGTGTATAAAATAAACAAGTTTTAAGCAACACCTGTAGCTCAGTTTAGCAACACCTGGGAAGCCACTATCTGTTTTATCTTGTCTGGAATGTCAGGTATCTCTTCAGAAATTGACTGGTCAGTCTGCAGTGGATCCATTGTTTACTACATTATAATGTTACAAGGTTAATGTCAGGTATCTCTTCAGAAATTGACTGGTCAGTCTGCAGTGGATCCATTGTTTACTACATTATAATGTTACAAGGTTAATGTAAACAGTCTGTAGAAAAAAATGCATTGAGAAAAAGTCCTGGTTTAGTACATACAACATGTCTCTCTTGGTGATAATTTTTTACTGTGAATACTGTCAATTTTGAATGTGTCTTAGTTCATTGAGAGCTTGACCCTCCCCTTTTTTATCTTGATCAGAGGAATTTTCACTGTCTTAACTTATTGGGAGCCGGGAGATACCAAAGTGAAATCAAAACTCAAAAGTTGATGATAAATTGACAACGCCATGATGGCAAAAACACAACCAAAAGTTGATGATAAATTGACAACGTCATGATGGCAAAAACACAACCAAAAGTTGATGATAAATTGACAATGCCATGATGGCAAAACACAACCAAAAGTTGATGATAAATTGACAACGCCATGACGGCAAAAACACAACCAAAACACAACCAAAAGTTGATGATAAATTGACAACGCCATGACGGCAAAAACACAACCAAAAGTTGATGATAAATTGACAACGCCATGATGGCAAAAACACAACCAAAAGTTGATGATAAATTGACAACGCCATGACGGCAAAAAAACCAAAAAACAACCAAAAGACAAACAACAGCATACAAAACACAACATAGAAAGCTAAAGCAACACGAACTCAACGAAAAACGGCGGGATATAGCAGGTTATCTGTTTAATTGATCAGCTAGATGTGGGATTATTTCTGAAGTGTTTCATGATGTTTCAATTTTATTGTACTTTCATGATTACTTAATTTATTTTCAAACATTTCACCACATCTGAATGTGCACTCAATAAAATTGAAAAAGATATTGATAAAACAAATTTTGATAGCATGAAACATTAGAGTAGGGTGTCACAACACATTAACTCTGGCATTTGTTAGTACTCTGATATTTATTTTCTACTCTTTCTAATTTGTTTATTATGAAGATTTGGTTCATCTCATGACATTGTTTATTGTTTATTTGAGTTTCTTAGTTATCGCAGTACCTCTGATTTGTTTTTGGGATACGATTGCTTTCAAGCAATCTGTAGACTTTTACCATTGACTCAGGGCCATGCCCTCACGTCAACCGTTTTATTCTAAACATTAAGGAACATCTCAGATTCTTAAGATTGTCTTGCTTTAAAAGGTAAAACAAACAAAGGGATTGAATTTAAACAACTGTCCTATAATGTTCTTCTCATATTCTTCATGTTTAGATATTTCCTCGACTTATATGCGTGTTTTAACAACACGGAAAATCAGAATTAAGCAGTATTTATATTTAGTGTTTTATAAATTTAGAAACACGTCAGAGGAATTCCCAGTTTTGATAAAATGCGAGAGTTCTCTGAATTCCGATAAATCTATTTCTGTAATATAAGAACTGAAGTGGAGTTTTTCTTATAAGTCACCGTTATGAAACTGATATTTGATATTGTACTTCCATAAAGAAATGGAGAACCATCTAGGTCGTTTAAATAAAATTGAATATACGTCCTTGCTACAAATCACAAGTCTAGGGTTTGTTTAGGTAATTATGCGCATGCGTATAGTTTTCTTGACTTCAAGGGGAATCAGATTGAATGATTGCTCTGGATTCCCAACTTCATTGATTAATTTGAAACTCATGAGATCCTTTCTATGTCTGTCTGCTATTGAGGGTTATTGTTGTTGCATAATTTTAAATCATATGCATCATTTAAATTAAAATAAATGTAGTCCACACCGCAAAGGTGTAACTAGAACACCCTTCAGCCGAAATGGAGTCTTCCGTATTATCGCTTCGAGTTGCCTCCCTTATACTTCCGTCAATTCTGAATCAAAATACGATGATACGTCGATAAAGATTAACTCGTTTTGTCGATAGACGTCGTATTATATTAAAAGCGATCGCAATTTAAACAGAGGAATGTGTACGGAAAGGAGTCATGCCCACTGACCCAAAGGAAATTAAATATTTAAAGAGTTAGAAATGGGATTCCTCCTAGAATTCACGTAGGAAAATAGGCGATAAGGTACGAAGTGAAATACCTTCTCTCACTCTCAGTGACTGCTGTGGAAAGTAAACTTGGAAATGATAGTACAAAAATAAAACACAATAATTACATTATTCATACACTTGTATCGATGATTGGCTATTTTTAAAGTTGAATAACTATTCAGATTACGTAAATTACATTTTACATGTGCAGTTGAATTATTTTTGAAAATAATACTAATACATGTATCAATGAAAACAATGGCAATCGTATCCCTCAGAGCAATCATGCTCTTTGATTGAAGTTTTGCTTCAATTTCATTGATTGATTATGTAGATATTTGACTATTTTGGAAACTTGTTTGTTTTTAATGTCATGTAAGTAAGAAAATAAACAGAAACAAGATATTTAAAGTACAAAGATTTGTTGGAGGCACAAGAAAAATAAGTGCAGAAAGGTTACCTCC
This sequence comes from Mytilus coruscus, assembly GCA_017311375.1. Taxonomy (NCBI): domain Eukaryota; kingdom Metazoa; phylum Mollusca; class Bivalvia; order Mytilida; family Mytilidae; genus Mytilus; species Mytilus coruscus. Next base: position 86,079,287 of record CM029603.1, read on the forward strand.
ATAAAAATTATAAAAGATGAATCTTAGCTAGTTAAAACTTACTTGAGCTCTTTGACGACCCTCAAAAAACTTTCACAACCTTCCACAACTAATTAAGATGAAATGTAACAATAAATATTTCGCCTATTTTACTTTTGTCAATTCAAAGTTTTGCCCCTTGATAATACAGAAATTCATGTAGCCCAAATTTTGTTTCTGCACCATAATAAACAAGTATTTTTTTTTTATCATAAGGTGGAACCCATTTAGGTCCTATAATTTTGTTATTGTATTATAGGAACGATCACATTTTTTTGTTTTCAGGGAAGTTGTAATTTAGGGAGGGGAGACTTGTAGCTGTAATGTGCCATGGGAAGATGGGATTTAAAAAAAACAAACATCTATCTTAAATATGTACTTCAATGTAAAGATTCTGCATGTATTGATACATGTATTGACTGTTATAAACTGATGAAGAGTTAACTTATCTATTTGAGAAATTGTAGCTTTTTCTTACAGTGACTACTTAATTATTTATCAGACAGTTCTACTGTTGCATCATTGATGTTATCTTGCTACTTCATCAAACCTACAAATCTGCTTCTGTACTTCCCACCTTTACGATGCCATACCTATGTTAGATAACTCTTCATCAAACCTACAAATCTGCTTCTGTACTTCCCACCTTTACGATGCCATACCTATGTTAAATAACTCTTCATCAAACCTACAAATCTGCTTCTGTACTTCCCACCTTTACGATGCCATACCTGTGTTAGATAACTCTTCATCAAACCTACAAATCTGCTTCTGTACTTCCCACCTTTACGATGCCATACCTGTGTTAGATAACTCTTCATCAAACCTACAAATCTGCTTCTGTACTTCCCACCTTTACGATGCCATACCTGTGTTAGATAACTCTTCATAAGAGTGTTACTAAAACTTAGCCAGCCATAAACACACATTTTCAGGACACTTAATCTTTTAGATTTTTCTTCATTAGGGCATTGTAAATAACTCCCACATTTACCAAGCCATACCTGTGTTAGATAACTCTTCATAAGGGTGTCACTAAAACTTGGCCATTTCTGAGCCATAGACACACTTTTTTAGGACCCTTAATCTTTTAGATTTTTCATTAGGGCATTGCTGAAACGCTTGAAACCTTTTTCCATTGACAGATATAACCTTAATCTACCTGGTTGATTAATAGAGCCTGACATATTGTTTAGACACAAGTGTCTATTGTTGAAGGCTGTATGTTGACCTCCAGATATTACTTTTATTTACTTGTTCCATATCAGCTTTTATGTCCATCCATCCTAGTTGTTGACCTTTTCCATGTTTGGATATGTAGTATTCCCTAAATTTATAAGATCTTTTGCGTTATTTACTTCCTGCTTCAAATGAGCACCAACACAGCTGTCATAAATGCTGATATATTCCATACCTTACTACCATGCTGAATTATGGTAACGTCATTCTACAATATCTCTAATTCTGCACAACTGTCATCTCGTGCAGTGCACAATTTACACGTGCAGCTGAACAGCTTAAGACATGTTTCAGCTTTTTAGTGTCTTTTATCAATAAATTAAACCTGAGATTTGAAAAGTTTTGTTTTAATCTGTGAAATCAATAAGGTGTTTCCTGTAATCAAAATGAAACTTTAATTTTGCGATAATTTGTTTTCATTTTGACACCTGCAATGTCTGGTTATAAATTTGATCTTAATTATTCTAATTTGATTTTATTGAAAACTAGGTGTACCCCTTACTGAAAATTAGTTATATTTCCTGATGAATATTAGATTAGGTATATTTGAAATGAATTTACTGGAAAGTTTTTCCAGGTGAAAACTAATATCTAAAGCATGATATATAAGTAGAAAACTTTGAAAAAATTTTCTGCTTTTGTATACTAATTTGTTTTAAAAAAAAGTCAATGCATTTTGGTAATACTAACATCTCTAGAACAACTAGCCCACATCTTATTTAGATGTTTTTTTAGATGTGTTAATTAATTGGATAATTTATGCTAGCACAAATACAAAACTGAGCTACCACCATGAAGCAACAAAGTATTTGTCTGTTTTGTCAGATTAGCACAGACACACACAGAAAACTATATGTTTAAACACTAAATTTGAAGTTGGGTTTGAAGATGTGAACATTTCAACCACAAAGATTAAAACAAAAGTTAAGTAAGACACATGTTTGACCTTTTGAGGAGAAAAAACTTGACTCCATTAAACATTGATTGTCGACAAGATAAGCATGGTTGAATCTTCCCACCCTTCCATATGCTGTACTATTATCTTTCCAATTTTTGCCAGTTCTAATCTCAAAATAATTTTTAGCACACAATATCAGTGATTTATTACATCAAAATGTTATATTTCCATGTAAATGAATTTAGAATAAAAGAACTGCACCAGTTTGATGTGTTTTTTGATAAAGAGTAAAGAGAACAAAGCATAAAATGCCCTAGGGGTACTTACAAAGTGTTTCAATGTTGTTATGTACAGTGAAAAAAGGCTATGAAGCTCATGTGATGTTTATGGTTTATATTGGTTCAGTTGATCTGGAGTCCTTTTGAAGAATTTGTTATTGCGATTTTGTCAATTTAGACCAAAATGCGATTATTATTTTTGCGATACTGAGAAAAATCCTGCTTCATTTATAAAAAAAAAATTCCAAAATGCGAGTTTAAATTATTCTGATTACATTTTTTTTGCAATAATTTCTGAATTTACTGTATATAACATACATGAAACTATCTACCCTGAAGCAGATGAGCATCATGGTTTCAATTCCTGTGTCAACAGAAAGTTAGATAGCCAAATGTTCCTTTCAAACATACAAACACAAACAGACACGTGCAACATCAATCAAAATACATAGTAGCCGTATGATCCAATGTATTATAAGAGACAGTATATAATGGATCACAACTTCAATATTGTTGTCAGATTTACCTCCCCACAACATTCCAATCCTCACAGACATCTTTTTACAATGATTACACTGTTAGTACAATTAGTCATTCATAAATCAGTACACATATTCATTTTCAGCTTTTCTTGTATATTGGTTGAGAGATTTTGGTTGTACAGTGGTCTTTGCTTCTTGCATTCATGGGGGATGTCATCAGTGACCCGGTGGTCTAAGTAGTTCAACTACTGTATCACTAGCCTGTCAATACTGAGGTTGTCAGTACCAAACCGCAGGTGCTTTTGACTTTAATCTTAATTGGCAAGGAAATTGTCAGTTTTTCTGCCAAAGGTTAAATTCTCCAGACACTATGCTTTCTTCCATCAATAAAACTGACCAGTTATGTGACTTGGTTGACAGTTGTCTCATTGGCAATCATACCACATCCCCTTATTTTTAGCTTCTTTCAAGATAACTTTATAGACTCCAGGCAATTTGCAACCTGCCATATTGTATAGACGCTATCTATGGTTGAAGATGGTATATTGACCTGCAGTTGTCCTTTAGTTTCGTGTTGTTGGGTTGTTGTCTCACATCTCTTTTATTCATATCCATCATAACCATAATTTTGTTTTGAAGTTTTGCTTCAATTTCATTGATTGATTATGTAGATATTTGACTATTTTGGAAACTTGTTTGTTTTTTAATGTCATGTAAGTAAGAAAAATAAACAGAAACAAGATATTTAAAGTACAAAGATTTGTTGGAGGCACAAGAAAAATAAGTGCAGAAAGGTTACCTCCATAAAAATTATAAAAGATGTATCTTAGCTAGTTAAAACTTACTTGAGCTCTTTGACGACCCTCAAAAAACTTTCACAACCTTCCACAACTAATTAAGATGAAATGTAACAATAAATATTTCGCCTATTTTACTTTTGTCAATTCAAAGTTTTGCCCCTTGATAATACAGAAATTTATGTAGCCCAAATTTTTGTTTCTGCACCATAATAAACAAGTATTTTTTTTTATCATAAGGTGGAACCCATTTAGGTCCTATAATTTTGTTACTGTATTATAGGAACGATCACATTTTTTTGTTTTCAGGGAAGTTATAATTTAGGGAGGGGAGACTTGTAGCTGTAATGTGCCATGGGAAGATGGGATTTAAAAAAAACAAACATCTATCTTAAATATGTACTTCTATGTAAAGATTCTGCATGTATTGATACATGTATTGACTGTTATAAACTGATGAAGAGTTAACTTATCTATTTGAGAAATTGTAGCTTTTTCTTACAGTGACTACTTAATTATTTATCAGACAGTTCTACTGTTGCATCATTGATGTTATCTTGCTACTTCATCAAACCTACAAATCTGCTTTTGTACTTCCCACCTTTACGATGCCATACCTATGTTAGATAACTCTTCATCAAACCTACAAATCTGCTTCTGTACTTCCCACCTTTACGATGCCATACCTATGTTAGATAACTCTTCATCAAACCTACAGATCTGCTTCTGTACTTCCCACCTTTACGATGCCATACCTGTGTTAGATAACTCTTCATCAAACCTACAAATCTGCTTCTGTACTTCCCACCTTTACGATGCCATACCTGTGTTAGATAACTCTTCATAAGAGTGTTACTAAAACTTAGCCAGCCATAAACACACATTTTCAGGACACTTAATCTTTTAGATTTTTCTTCATTAGGGCATTGTAAATAACTCCCACATTTACCAAGCCATACCTGTGTTAGATAACTCTTCATAAGGGTGTCACTAAAACTTGGCCATTTCTGAGCCATAGACACACTTTTTAGGACCCTTAATCTTTTAGATTTTCATTAGGGCATTGCTGAAACGCTTGAAACCTTTTTCCATTGACAGATATAACCTTAATCTACCTGGTTGATTAATAGAGCCTGACATATTGTTTAGACACAAGTGTCTATTGTTGAAGGCTGTATGTTGACCTCCAGATATTACTTTTATTTACTTGTTCCATATCAGCTTTTATGTCCATCCATCCTAGTTGTTGACCTTTTCCATGTTTGGATATGTAGTATTCCCTAAATTTATAAGATCTTTTGCGTTATTTACTTCCTGCTTCAAATGAGCACCAACACAGCTGTCATAAATGCTGATATATTCCATACCTTACTACCATGCTGAATTATGGTAACGTCATTCTACAATATCTCTAATTCTGCACAACTGTCATCTCGTGCAGTGCACAATTTACACGTGCAGCTGAACAGCTTAAGACATGTTTCAGCTTTTTAGTGTCTTTTATCAATAAATTAAACCTGAGATTTGAAAAGTTTTGTTTTAATCTGTGAAATCAATAAGGTGTTTCCTGTAATCAAAATGAAACTTTAATTTTGCGATAATTTGTTTTCATTTTGACACCTGCAATGTCTGGTTATAAATTTGATCTTAATTATTCTAATTTGATTTTATTGAAAACTAGGTGTACCCTTACTGAAAATTAGTTATATTTCCTGATGAATATTAGATTAGGTATATTTGAAATGAATTTACTGGAAAGTTTTCCAGGTGAAAACTAATATCTAAAGCATGATATATAAGTAGAAAACTTTGAAAAATTTTCTGCTTTTGTATACTAATTTGTTTTAAAAAAAAGTCAATGCATTTTGGTAATACTAACATCTCTAGAACAACTAGCCCACATCTTATTTAGATGTTTTTTTAGATGTGTTAATTAATTGGATAATTTATGCTAGCACAAATACAAAACTGAGCTACCACCATGAAGCAAAGTATTTGTCTGTTTTGTCAGATTAGCACAGACACACACAGAAAACTATATGTTTAAACACTAAATTTGAAGTTGGGTTTGAAGATGTGAACATTTCAACCACAAAGATTAAAACAAAAGTTAAGTAAGACACATGTTTGACCTTTTGAGGAGAAAAAACTTGACTCCATTAAACATTGATTGTCGACAAGATAAGCATGGTTGAATCTTCCCACCCTTCCATATGCTGTACTATTATCTTTCCAATTTTGCCAGTTCTAATCTCAAAATAATTTTAACACACAATATCAGTGATTTATTACATCAAAATGTTATATTTCCATGTAAATGAATTTAGAATAAAAGAACTGCACCAGTTTGATGTGTTTTTGATAAAGAGTAAAGAGAACAAAGCATAAAATGCCCTAGGGTACTTACAAAGTGTTTCAATGTTGTTATGTACAGTGAAAAAGGCTATGAAGCTCATGTGATGTTTATGGTTTATATTGGTTCAGTTGATCTGGAGTCCTTTTGAAGAATTTGTTATTGCGATTTTGTCAATTTAGACCAAAATGCGATTATTATTTTGCGATACTGAGAAAATCCTGCTTCATTTATAAAAAAAATTCCAAAATGCGAGTTTAAATTATTCTGATTACATTTTTTTTCCAATAATTTCTGAATTTACTGTATATAACATACATGAAACTATCTACCCTGAAGCAGATGAGCATCATGGTTTCAATTCCTGTGTCAACAGAAAGTTAGATAGCCAAATGTTCGTTTCAAACATACAAACACAAACAGACACGTGCAACATCAATCAAAATACATAGTAGCCGTATGATCCAATGTATTATAAGAGACAGTATATAATAGATCACAACTTCAATATTGTTGTCAGATTTACCTCCCCACAACATTCCAATCCTCACAGACATCTTTTTACAATGATTACACTGTTAGTACAATTAGTCATTCATAAATCAGTACACATATTCATTTTCAGCTTTTCTTGTATATTGGTTGAGAGATTTTGGTTGTACAGTGGTCTTTGCTTCTTGCATTCATGGGGGATGTCATCAGTGACCCGGTGGTCTAAGTAGTTCAACTACTGTATCACTAGCCTGTCAATACTGAGGTTGTCAGTACCAAACCCGCAGGTGCTTTCGACTTTAATCTTAATTGGCAAGGAAATTGTCAGTTTTTCTGCCAAAGGTTAAATTCTCTCCAGACACTATGCTTTCTTCCATCAATAAAAACTGACCAGTTATGTGACTTGGTTGACAGTTGTCTCATTGGCAATCATACCACATCCCCTTATTTTTAGCTTCTTTCAAGATAACTTTTATAGACTCCAGGCAATTTGCAACCTGCCATATTGTATAGACGCTTATCTATGGTTGAAGATGGTATATTGACCTGCAGTTGTCCTTTAGTTTCGTGTTGTTGGGTTGTTGTCTCACATCTCTTTTTATTCATATCCATCATAACCATAATTTTGTTATTTAAGGCACGTGTATTGTTTGTTTGCTGTCTCATTGATGTTTATCCCACACATCCTTGTTTTTTTGCTGTCTCTTTGATGTTTATCCCACACGTCCTTGTTTGGTTGGTGTCTCAATGATGTTTATCCCACACGTCCTTGTTTGGTTGCTGTCTCTTAGATGTTTATCCCACACGTCCTTGTTTGTTTGCTGTCTGTTTGATGTTTATCTGACATGTCCATTTATTCATTTAACTCAGATTGTTTGAATTTTGGATAATGTATTTTAAAACATGATGTTCGGCAATCAGCAATCATTGATTTAAAACACAGGCTTTTGACTGATTTGATTTAAGTAAATGGAGGGTTAAGTCCCTTTAATGAAAAAAACATTTGGAAGAACTTGATGTCTCGTAGTAAAGTTTGGCTCAGAACCAGTCCCAAATTAAGTCAGTACCAAGGAGCCTTGTGTTATCTTGTTTAATTTCAATTAAAGCGTGAATAATTCAATCAACTAATTAAATTTAAATAAAAACTTGTACAAAAACAACCATCAAAATACAGGAATATCTAATTAGACTGAATGTCACCCAGTACAAACTAGAATAGAAGCTTGTCATTCTTGGATTGTATTGACATTCTATTGACAGATCTGTGTGTCTGGTTCATCTAAAAATGCAATGATATATCCTAATATTGTACTGGGAACCAATGTAAATTTAGTTTCTAGTTAGATACTGTTGTCAATATTCCATTTAAAGTAATGGAGAATGTTAGGATCAGTGAGTTTTCTTATTTATTTATGTACAGAGCTCATGGTTTCTGGATAAGAACATTTAGTAGACAATAAGAAATGTTTAAAGCCTATAGAAAAAAACTGTTTTTTTTTTTATTGTGGATGGACAATTTATTGTTGATTGCTGATCTTTTGAAAGTCTCTGTTAAACTTTAAATGTTTTTTAGAATTTCCAAAAAAATACATGTAGTCAAGATATCATTTAAAAAAATATATTTAATGTTTTGACAACCCTGCATACCCTCGGTATCCACTTGAGGGAACTCTACCAACACTAAATTTAGGAGGCGTTGGTTCAACAGCTCTTTATTAAGTTTTATTAAATTTAATGTTAATAGAAGAAAGCTCACACAGTTTCCTTTAGATTATCAATCACTTTTTTAGACTTGTTTCGGTTTTTGACCATGAAGCTTCAAAGGAACCGAAATAAAAAAAGATAACTCCTCTATGGCAGTAAGAGTAGGAGTTTTGTCTAAATAGATAATTTTTATACACAAATTAATTCAAAACTGTAATTATTTGTGAAATTGTATGATCACTGAGACCTCATACCTGGGAATATGTCTGGAACTCTTCATCATCAATCTAAATTACAAGTCATTAACATTTAATATGCTGACTTGATGGAAAACTGAAGACGCTTATTCATATTTAGCTCTTCTTAAGAAGATAATTGCCAGACAAAAAAAGGCAGGAAAAAGGTTCTCAATGCCATCAGTTCCAAAAAAGGTCAAAAAGAGCAGACATAATCAATACACTTTTGTCTCTCTGTGCATGAATTTGGCTAATTACATTTTATATGGTTAGAAATAGGTATCCTTAGGGACTGAGAAATATATTGTTATGTTAGGTCCGTTGGCATGAAATGGTTTATCTAACAGGAAAGAAATAAAGACATTGCAGACCATATTCTGAATTTCATAAAATTACTAAGAGAATGATGTAACATTAAAGGTTATTATATTTAGAAATGGTTGGTTTCCCTGTAAATGGCAGAGACCAGCAGAGTAACTTTAATATCTAGATGTCTATTAAAACTAGTACATTTTATGTTTCTTAACTCAATAGTACATACCAATTTAGGTTGACTGTGTTTTTGGTTAATACTTTTATTGAATATTTGAATTTTTTATTTTTATAAAGTTATGTGTGGTTGGGTTGCTGTGGCTCCAAATTTCCTTTTACGTTTTCTTACAATCTCTCTATAAAAACAGAATAATTACAACAAACGTGAAAATACAAATGTGGAGTCTAAATTTTTTTTCAAAAGTAAAATAGGATAAACATTTATTAAACCAAAAGCAACTTAACAACACAAGCTGAATATATAGACATCTTATGGTCACCTGGCTGCCCGTTATTTCTTCAGAAAGAGGTTTCATTGACTTTGTCAGTCTAATATCCTAAATTTCTGTTACAGCCTTGTATTAATTGGATATATCTAAAATGGTTAGTGTTATTCAGAATCGACAATTCTTCCAATGTTGAAATGATTCCTACGGAACCGAGTGGTCACTATGGACGTAACCACATTGATTTTAATCAAGTTATAATCTCAGAGGAATGCTGGCGCCATGTCCATCTTGAGAGCAATATAACAAATGAATAAAACGTACATTGGACTGAATTGAAAAAGATGATTGTGATAATATCGTTAGTTCAGATGTGTCAGATACGTTTAGAATCAAATGATTGATCATTTATGAAAATGTAGTATTTACGTTGTCAAATATCTGTGATTTACATCTGTGGATGGTACTAAATATGACATGTATAATACTCCAATTGACTCAGTAAATGGCAAGAGTATATTAAGAAATTAGATATTGTTATTTTTTAGGATATTATGAATTTTATATTGAAAAAGTAACTTGTGCCAATATTGGCCAATGGTTTACAACAATCATGAATGAACAAATGGAAAAATGCATAAATATCATACAGAAATGACATTACAAAATTTTCTTAATTTGCTTGATTTTTTGAAAAAAAAAGCAAAATTAATTAGTGTTATGTATTTTCAGGATGACTAAATTGTTTAAATTTATCTATAATATTATTGTTCTATGATACAGATCAAAAAGAAAAAGTTTTTTTTTTTAATTCTTCATTAAAATAGTACATGAAAAAAAGAAATGAAATTCATCTCTTACGACACTAAAAAGTTAGAAGGCCAAAATCCAGACCCTTGATTCTGCCCATTCAGATATCATATTAACTCAAAATTTTAAGTAACAGGGTTTAAGACAATAATTGTCATTTTGAAAAAACTTGATCTTGACTGATGTAAATGCCAGTTGGTTCATTATGTCTGTACAACGGTCTGATAGTACCAGTACATTTTACTTTAATTGCCTTGATTTCAACCATCATAATGTAGAGAAACATTTTTATCCCAAGCATCAAAGTAATCCTTACATAAAACAACAACTTAATTTGAATCTCCTTGTAACCAATTATGATTGGTTAGCTTGAGGTTAATTAGAGGAGATAATGTACTCGGTTAATTACCCTCTTTTTTTCTCTAAGGTAAATAAATGTCTGTTCAGGGGTAGAAACAGCAAACTTTGGAAGATGGGAATCTAGATCTAAAAAGGAACAACAGGGGGTTCCAAAATGATTTTCAAATACTGGTGATGTTTTTATTTCGTGGGTACCAATTTTTGTGGATATTTGATTTCATGATTTTGCTACAAGGCTATAGAAAATTTGTATTTTGTTGAAAATTAAGTTCATGGTTTACCTAAATTTGCCAAAGTCTGCATACAGGCCTATAGAAAATTTGCATTTTGTTGAAATTTTAAGTTCGTGGTTTGCACCTATATGCACAAAATCCATGAAATTGGAATCCACAGTAATATTTTTACTTTTTGGTACTAAAGAATTTTGGAGTTCCTACAACCAGAAGCCGTGTTCCAAATTTTTGACCTCAGATTGGAATGGAACTGAAGTCTATCAAGATTTCCAACTATAAATTGGACTTATTTAAATTTAAACAGAATTTTTACCTGCAATTGGTATTTTGAATAAAGAAAACTGTCAATCAACTAACATTAAGATAGATTCCCCTGAAAGGACCCCAATAATTAAAAAATTAATTGAACAATTACAATCTAAACAACTTTATGATAAATGGTTATTCTTTGTTTACGGTGGCTTGAGGCCTCACACAGAAAAATATCAAAAGAGATTTTGACAAGCTTAAAGATAACGGTGGCTTGAGGCCTCACACAGAAAAATATCAAAGAGATTTTGACAAGCTTAAAGATAATGGTGGCTTGAGGCCTCACACAGAAAAATATCAAAGAGATTTTGACAAGCTTAAAGATAACGGTGGCTTGAGGCCTCACACAGAAAAATATCAAAGAGATTTTGACAAGCTTAAAGATAATGGTGGCTTGAGGCCTCACACAGAAAAATATCAAAGAGATTTTGACAAGCTTAAAGATAATGGTGGCTTGAGGCCTCACACAGAAAAATATCAAAAGAGATTTTGACAAGCTTAAAGATAATGGTGGCTTGAGGCCTCACACAGAAAAATATCAAAGAGATTTTGACAAGCTTAAAGATAACGGTGGCTTGAGGCCTCACACAGAAAAATATCAAAGAGATTTTGACAAGCTTAAAGATAACGGTGGCTTGAGGCCTCACACAGAAAAATATCAAAAGAGATTTTGACAAGCTTAAAGATAACGGTGGCTTGAGGCCTCACACAGAAAAATATCAAAGAGATTTTGACAAGCTTAAAGATAACGGTGGCTTGAGGCCTCACACAGAAAAATATCAAAGAGATTTTGACAAGCTTAAAGATAACGGTGGCTTGAGGCCTCACACAGAAAAATATCAAAAGAGATTTTGACAAGCTTAAAGATAACGGTGGCTTGAGGCCTCACACAGAAAAATATCAAAGAGATTTTGACAAGCTTAAAGATAACGGTGGCTTGAGGCCTCACACAGAAAAATATCAAAAGAGATTTTGACAAGCTTAAAGATAACGGTGGCTTGAGGCCTCACACAGAAAAATATCAAAAGAGATTTTGACAAGCTTAAAGATAACGGTGGCTTGAGGCCTCACACAGAAAAATATCAAAAGAGATTTTGACAAGCTTAAAGATAAGGGTGGCTTGAGGCCTCACACAGAAAAATATCAAAAGAGATTTTGACAAGCTTAAAGATAACGGTGGCTTGAGGCCTCACACAGAAAAATATCAAAGAGATTTTGACAAGCTTAAAGATAAGGGTGGCTTGAGGCCTCACACAGAAAAATATCAAAGAGATTTTGACAAGCTTAAAGATAACGGTGGCTTGAGGCCTCGCACAGAAAAATATCAAAGAGATTTTGATAAGCTTAAAGATAACGGTGGCTTGAGGCCTCGCACAGAAAAATATCAAAAGAGATTTTGACAAGCTTAAAGATAAGGGTGGCTTGAGGCCTCGCACAGAAAAATATCAAAGAGATTTTGACAAGCTTAAAGATAACGGTGGCTTGAGGCCTCGCACAGAAAAATATCAAAGAGATTTTGACAAGCTTAAAGATAACGGTGGCTTGAGGCCTCGCACAGAAAAATATCAAAGAGATTTTGACAAGCTTAAAGATAACGGTGGCTTGAGGCCTCGCACAGAAAAATATCAAAGAGATTTTGACAAGCTTAAAGATAACGGTGGCTTGAGGCCTCGCACAGAAAAATATCAAAGAGATTTTGACAAGCTTAAAGATAACGGTGGCTTGAGGCCTCACACAGAAAAATATCAAAGAGATTTTGACAAGCTTAAAGATAACGGTGGCTTGAGGCCTCGCACAGAAAAATATCAGAAGAGATTTTGACAAGCTTAAAGATAACGGTGGCTTGAGGCCTCGCACAGAAAAATATCAAAGAGATTTTGACAAGCTTAAAGATAAGGGTGGCTTGAGGCCTCGCACAGAAAAATATCAAAGAGATTTTGACAAGCTTAAAGATAAGGGTGGCTTGAGGCCTCGCACAGAAAAATATCAAAGAGATTTTGACAAGCTTAAAGATAACGGTGGCTTGAGGCCTCGCACAGAAAAATATCAAAAGAGATTTTGACAAGCTTAAAGATAACGGTGGCTTGAGGCCTCACACAGAAAAATATCAAAGAGATTTTGACAAGCTTAAAGATAACGGTGGCTTGAGGCCTCACACAGAAAAATATCAAAAGAGATTTTGACAAGCTTAAAGATAATGAGAAGTCTAAGTGCTTAAGCTTTAGTTTTGCTTCGTTTGTGGCTAACAGCCATTTTATTTGGATGCTTGTTGTTATAGAGGGTTAATTAATTACTTAACCGTGGGGGTTTGTGTATTTAGGTCTTTACGTTTTTATGTTGGTCATCTATTCTGTAATTTACAATTTGTGGTAAAAAAAAAACAATCTAAAAAACTGGTTAAACCGTCTGTGTGTCTGTACCGATTCAGGCTTACAGAAGGAAGGGGGGTTAATTCTGCTCCATGTATTGTTCGTTTTTTGCATTTGTCTGTACATCTATTTGTGGGAGCAGTTTGCAGGTGCTTGTGTTTGATGCTGCTGAATTTTGACCAACTGACACATTTTTTTTCAATATGGTTAAGTCACTTGACTGTCACTCATTAACAAAAAAAATTTACTTGAAACCCTGTTAACAATTGTGAGAAATTGAACTGATTTTTAATTGAATCGATCTTATAAAAGACCAGGTCACTTTTACATACGTTCAAGCAAGATCAACGGACAAGATTTAGTGAAGTTCTTGACATTTAAATTATGAACTCTTATGAGTTATAATGTATGTTGACATCTTTCTAAGTTGATGACATGTTTTTTTCGGAATCATTAATTCATCTGCAACCTTCAATGTCTCTCTTATTCTCTCTCTCTTTAATTCTTCGGAAATTAGATCGTAGGAATGAAGATGAGATATAACATTGGACATAGAATGGATTGATTGGTTTTTACCACAAACATGGAAATGAAATCACAAATTGTCTCCCTTTGATTGATCTGTCTTCTTATTTACCACAAACATGCAAATGAATAATATAATCACAAATTGACTTCATTGGTTTATCTAGGAATAGCATAATAACACAATTATTTACCCAAATATAGACCTCTCATAAAAGATCGCCTCTAATAAAGAAAATTAAAGGAAGAAATCTAAATTGAAGAAAATCTTTGATTGAAAAAGGGGAGATAAAAACATTCTCTTTTATTAAAGTCATGATTTAAAATCAGAAGTTCGCTTCACTCACATGTTATGAGTGATTTTTTTCCTTTGAAAAATGATTTCGTATTCCAAAGCTTTGAAACGAGAAATAACTTGATTACATAAAAGAGTTTTGAATGATTTGTTATGAAACCAACGTTGAATAGTTACATGAAAGTAAAAATCTATACCATAGTTTTTCTGGTAGAATAGTGTAAATTTGTTTTGTACTTTGGAATGTCATCAAAGATGAATTAATGGTATAATAGGGAATCATTTTATTATGGCCTATAACACTGTAAATTATTCATATCTAATGCCATGGGATTTGTAATCTTTTGTCCATTAGTATGATTTTCAGTGCTTTTTCAATAATAATAATAAAATGATTTAAAAAATGTTGAATGGCATTTTAGCATGTTTTATCACTATAAGCACTCAGTAAATATAGAGTTTAAAATAATTAGGGGGGGGGGTATCTTAACCAGGGTGTTAAAGAGTGAGAAGGATTCAGGGATCATTATGCACCCCTTACTTCCTTTATTATTATACCCCTGCTTTAAAAAAGTGGGGGTATACTGTTTTACTTCTGTCTGTCCATCCATCCTTCAGTCCGTCCATCCGTCCCATGAATATTTTTTGTCGCATCTTTCTCAGGAACTACATCATAAGGATTTCTGAAATCTGGTTTCAGGGTTTAAATAAGTCAGCTATACTGTGTGATGCGTTTTCAGATTCATTACTCAACAGCTTCCTGTTTACCCAACACTTACATATTTTTACACTCTTAAAATTATCCAGTTGTGGCGGGGGTGGTATCATCAGTGAGCAGTAGCTCACAGTTTCACTTGTTTTATGTGCTTTTCGTTGTTCAAGAGTAATAATAAAAGTGAATTACATTTTTTTCTTTTTTCTACCTTGCTAGTAATCAAACACACCTTAATTGTGCAAATTCAATTTATTGATGTATCAATAGGTATTAATAGACAGATTACAGGTTTGCAATTTCCATTTAGGGTGTGTTTGATAATCAGTGTAATGAAAAGTTTGATCGTTCTCACAATGATAAAGATTTTTTTTTTTAAAATGCTTTTGATGTCTTTAATTTGATAAATTGAGAAATGTTTAATATTAGGTCATTCATAAATGTTAACCTAAATTACTATTCCAACCAGATATGATGGAAATGTTAACCTAAATTACTATTCCAACCAGATATGATGGAAATGTTAACCTAAATTACTATTCCAACCAGATATGATGGAAATGTTAACCTAAATTACTATTCCAACCAGATATGATGGAAATGTTAACCTAAATTACTATTCCAACCAGATATGATGGAAATGTTAACCTAAATTACTATTCCAACCAGATATGATGGAGTGAATTAGGTCATTCATAAATGTTAACCTAAATTACTATTCCAACCAGATATGATGCAGTGAATTATGTCATTCATAAATGTTAACCTAAATTACTATTCCAACCAGATATGATGGAAATGTTAACCTAAATTACTATTCCAACCAGATATGATGGAGTGAATTAGGTCATTCATAAATGTTAACCTAAATTACTATTCCAACCAGATATGATGCAGTGAATTATGTTTGATCAATATAAATATGACTAATACTTATTGATGAATATATTTATAAAAGATGAAGATCTAAGTTGTTACATTACCATGGAAACAGATTCCCCATTCTAGTTTTGATGTTTAATTATCTGGAATACAGTTGGATGCCTCTTTAGTAAACAAGTTTCATGATAAAATGATATTTGAATAACATTTAACTGATTTTGATTAAAATCAAAATTCACATCTCTGTAAGCATTTCCTGTCTTGTAATTTCGTGTTTGAAAGATTGCAAGGCAGTTTTACTTACTGATTACTTATATCTTGTATTGTCTCCCTTGATACCTTTCAAATATTGCTTTGAACTTTGTTAATACTCTAATGTAATCTAAAAGTAGGATTCTTAAGGTAGATACATCTGACCTTTTGATGCTTTTGAACTCTAATAAAGATTGCATTGCAGTCCCATGTTGACCACAAAAGTAAGTAATTGATGGGTATATTGAGATTAATTGTCTCCCCTGATACTCTTTCCCAAGGTTGATTTTCTCACATTTCAGGATAAACAAATTTGTTTTGGTGTGACAGGCATCTATCTGACCTTTTGATGCTGTTGAACTCCAGTTTAGTCTGAAATGCAATCCCATATTAACCACAAAATTTAGTATTTGAAGGGTATACATGTATTGAAATGAATTGTCTCCCCTGATACCCTTTCTGAAGGTTGATTTTCTCAAATTTCAACATAAATGAAATTATTTTTGTGTGGGGTCGAGCAATTGTATTTGACCTTTTAATCTTTTGTACTCCATTTAAGATTGCAGTTCAGTCTCGTGTTGATCACATAAAGATTTTAAGTGAATGTTAATGAAATGAATTGTTTCCCTGTTGACCTTTCCCAAGGTTCATTTTCTAATCTTTCGGTATAAACAGCGTTGTTTGTATTTTCAGAAATTGATAATAGAAAAACAAAGGATATGGGGTATCCATCCATGACACAAAATCAGTACATGCACTGCAAAAAAACACACAATAAGCAAAGGAACAGTGCTTTTATTGCTGTTCTTCATCTGAAAGTCACAGTAACTATAATAGTTCTTTCACATAAAGTCCCAATTGATTGATATAAATGATTTGTTCTGAAGTTGGTTATCTCTCATGATTCAAAGATTTTAGATTTTGAATATCAGGATGATTGCAGATAAACTTTTATAGTGTAAATAATTTCTCTGAAGAGGTGATATAGCAGCAGACATAGAAGATGGCATAGATGTTATTTTCCAAGAATACTATCATATAAGACATGTAAAAACAGACTTGTTTTTTGCAGTGGCTTTTTCAAACTCCTGAAAACTTTGAATCAACCACAAGGATTAATAAGAGGTGTATTTTTAATCACATTCATACAATGAAAGCATAAAAATAAATGTAAAAATATAAACAGATGTTAAGTCAAAAAAACTTTAATTTAGAGGAGAAATATTTGAACAGCTCTTGAGATTCCAAATTATAACGCTGTACAAAATAAAAACACTTCTTCATTTGGTCATATTTATCATTTGATATGCAATTGATTAACAAGAAAGTTGAATTTAGCTTAAATAAATGGGGCATCATTAATAGAATCTGGTCTTTAATTAAAAGTTAGGATGGTCACCACTTAAATCTATTATGTCAATTATCAGCCAACCCAATATTCAAGAGACTTCCAATTTTGTGATACTGATATGCAAATGAGTTAATTTTCTAAGATTACAGTCAATAACATCGTTAGGCATCTACTACTTTTCTTGCATAATTTGTTTTGTAAATCCTGGTAACTTCCAGCATTTGAAAACATTCCATGCTTATAGCTTCTTAAGTTCTTAGAGTCTGCTAAGATTTAAATGGGCACCCTGTTCTGCTGATTGCAATAATTAGTTCTTGTGTCGTCTGCTGGCATTATAATTAGTCACTTCTTTGTTGATTAATATTTTTTTCAGTATTGATTGTTGTCTCTTTATTATTCATCTTTATGAATAATTCAGAAATCTTTCTGATTCTGCTGAAAAACTACAAGGATCATATTTATGAGGGTCTGGATGGGGTTTGCAAAATAAGAGAATATTCAGCTAAAATATAATGAATAGTGAATATAAGGGTAAAAAAAAAAAGAGAATAAAGAAAAAAAGTGCAAATGATAAAAGAATGGAAAATAATGTACTAACAAATAATGAAAAGAGAAAATGTTGAAGACCTAGAAAATTAAAGAATACAGAAATGAAAAGAGAAAAAAGATGTAGAAAATTAAAGAATACAGAAATGAAGACCATTCCATCCTGACCCTCTTTTATTGGGTCAAGGACAATATAATAATAGAATATGACTTATATCTTAGTTCTCATGCTCGCCCTGGGGGCTCTGTT
The DNA here is from genome assembly GCA_017311375.1 of Mytilus coruscus. Lineage (NCBI taxonomy): Eukaryota > Metazoa > Mollusca > Bivalvia > Mytilida > Mytilidae > Mytilus > Mytilus coruscus. The sequence goes on from CM029603.1 coordinate 86,097,436, forward strand.
GAAATCTTTGCAAGGAAATTTTCATCAATAAAATGATTCAATCTTGATTTTTCTCATTTTGTTTAAATTTCAACTAAGATGTATATGTGCAGTGGGCTGCGCTGCAGTGTTTGGCAAAAAGGCCCAAAATTGTGTGATATTGACAAATATTTGTCCATTTATGTGTCTTTTTATCTATCTTCGGTCATACTTTTTCCAAATGCTGAATTGAAACTTTTGATTTTGTCATACACCTGCACAAAATCAGTAAGTACTCAGCAGATTTGTAACTTTAAGTTAAAATAAAATGCTCCAGGGCGCAGCTTGATACGACCGCAGAGGTCGAACCCTGAATAGTTGGGGCAAGTATGGACACAACTTTCAAGCTTGATACAGCTCTGAATTTGGATTGTGATTAAATATTTGACACAGCATAGGTTTCTGACACAGAATGAATGTGGTCTAAGAACTTAAAATTTTAAATTGGACATTCACCTATTATGGTCCAATATCCAAAATCTAAATACATGGTTAGATTCAGCATATCAAAGAACCCCAAGAGTTCAATTTTGATGAAATCAAACAAAGTTTAATTTTGGACCCTTTTGACCTCAATGTGGACAAAGTTGATAACGGGCCCAAAAATCAAAAATCTAAATACATGGTTAGATTCAGCATATCAAAGAACCCCATATATTCAATTTTGTTGAAATCAAACAAAGTTTAATTTTGGACCCTGATTTGGACCAACTTGAAAACTGGGCCCATAATCAAAAATCTAAATACATGTTTAGATTCAGCATATCAAAGAACCCTATGAATTCAATTTTGTTAAAATCAAACTACGTTTAATTTTGGACCCTTTGGACCTTAATGTAGACCAATTTGAAAATGGGACCAAAAATTAAGAATCTAAATATACGGTTAGATTCGCATATCAAAGAACCCCAATAATTCAATTTTGATCAAATCAAACAAAGTTTAATTTTGGACCCTTTTGACCTCAATGTGGAAAAAATTGATAACGGGCCCAAAAATCAAAAATCTAAATACATGGTTAGATTCAGCATATCAAAGAACCCCATATATTCAATTTTGTTGAAATCAAACAAAGTTTAATTTTGGACCCGATTTGGACCAACTTGAAAACTGGGCCCATAATCAAAAATCTAAATACATGTTTAGATTCAGCATATCAAAGAACCCTAAGAATTCAATTTTTGTTAAAATCAAACTAAGTTTAATTTTGGACCCTTTGGACCTTAATGTAGACCAATTTAAAAACGGAACCAAAAATTAAGAATCTAAATACACGGTTAGATTCGGCATATCAAAGAACCCCAATAATTCAATTTTTGACGAAATCAAACAAAGTTTAATTTTGGACCCTTTGGACCTCAATGTGGACCAATTTAAAAACGGGACCCAAAATCCAAAAACTTAATACACGATTAGATTCAGCATATTAAAGAACCCCAAGAGTTCAAGAATAAAACCCCATTGAAATTGGTCAAGAAATAAGCAATTTATACAAAGTATCTTCTTTTGCACAATACTGTGCAATTGAATATTTCTTGCAATTGCGCAATATTGTGCAATTGAATATTTCTTGCTATTGCGCAATACTGTACAATTGACAATTTCTCGCTATTGCGCAATATTGTGCTATTGGATATTTCTTGCTATTGCGCAATACTGTGTAATTGAAGATTTCTTGCTATTGCGCAATACTGTGCAATTGAAAATTTCTTGCTATTGCACAATACTTATTATATAATAATTTACACATCCTGTTAGGTGTGTATCTCCTGCCATATCATTATTATTTGCTTTTAAATATAAATCAGAAATAACCAACTTAAAATGGAAAATTTTAAAGAAAAAAAGGAAAAAAAAAAACCCCCCCCACAAATTTTTGAACCCCCTTATGATTCATCACCCCCAAACTCAATCCCAGCCTTCCCTTTGAGGTATGGTACCTTGCAGTACAATTTCAGAGAGATCCATACACTTGAACACAAGTTATTGTCTGGAAACTAGAAAAATGCTTATTTTTGGCCCCTTTTTGGCCCCTAATTCCTAAACGTTTCAGGCAATTACCCCAAACTCAATTCCAGCTTTCCCTTTGTGATATGGAACCTTGTAGTACAATTTCAGAAAGATCCATACACTTACACACAAGTTATTGTCATGAAACTAGAAAAATGCTTGTTTTTGCCCTTTTGGCCCTAATTCCTAAAATTTGGAGGCAATTACCCCAAAATTAATCCCAGCATTCCTTTGTGATATGGAACCTTGTGGTACAATGTCAGAGAGATCCATACACTAACACACAAGTTATGTCTGGAAGTTACAAAATGCTTATTTTGGCCCTTTTGGCCCCTAATTCCTTAACTGTTGGTACCATAACCCCCAAAATCAATCCCAACCTTCCTTTTGTGATATTGAACCTTATGGTAAAATTTCATAGAGATCCATTCACTTAAACTAAAGTTAGAGTGCGAAAACCAATGTGTCTTCGGACGACGACGACGACGCCGGACGGCGGCGAGCGACGACGACGACGCCAACGTCATACCAATATACGACCACAAAAATTTTTTGCGGTCGTATAAAAATTGTAATGTAAATATCATGGACCACAAAATATGAGTTTTATATGCCATTTGTAACATTGTGTTAAAAATTATAGCCATTGTGATTATTTCAAGATGATAATGGATGTTTTACCCAGAATGTTGTTTGATGTCAGCTGGGTCATAGAATATTTCATGAGATTTTCAATATACTTGACATTGGTTGTTTAACAATGATATAATAGCACCTGAAAAAAAAAGTTCAGAGGTCAAATTCTTGATACATATTTGTAGAGATCATCACAAAAAATTGATCATTGTGTTTCAATGAACTGGAATTATGTACCTTAAAATAGTCAATTTATGTGTACCAAAATAGAAATTTACTGTGTTAATTAACATCATTTTATAGATTTTGACCTTGAAAGGTCAGAATTTTTAATAACAATCCTTATAAGCAGGAACATGACATCTATGGCTTTCAAATGTTTTGGTTTGAGCCTTAAATTCATAAAGTGACATATTTTATTCAAGCAATACATTGTATCCTATCAACTTTGATCCAGCAATTATAACATGTATATTAAGTGAAAAACAGTTGTATTGAAAAACATTATTTTTGGGGCCCTTTATAGCTTGCTGTTCGGTGTGAGCCAAGGCTCCGTGTTGAAGACCGTACTTTGACCTATAATGGTTTACTTTTATAAATTTTGACTTGGATGGAGAGTTGTCTCATTGGCACTCATACCACATCTTCTTATATCTATTATGTTTTTTATGGTTTCCCATTTTTTATGAAATATTGATGATGTATTTATCACATACTAAAATGCAGATTGCAGAAAACTACAGTCCTGTTATAATATGAAAACTATTATTGCTGAAAATATTAAATGATTTTAACACTCACTTAAAATGCTAATAGATAAAAATAAATGAAAGATGGTATAAATGTAATCAAAAGATGTCAATTGCAGATTTATGGATTATATTTTATTTTTACCACACGCCTGGATCTAATTTTTGTCCCATTAATCAACTGCTTTCAGAAGATAGTGAGATTTTTTCTGTATAGAATTCTACTTAGCATTTGCCAAAAACTTGGTGGCTGCCATGTTTTTTTGTAAACCCATGTTTTAATGTAGTATTTTTTCTTTACCATTTGCAACAGAAGAATAGAGTGAGTATATTTGTTGTATTTGCATGTTGTAACTATGGAAACAGCTTTGGAGGGTCTGTCTCATTACCAGTTTCAAAATCCTCAACCAAGTAGCTATAATATGTATGGTAATGAACAGACCTCATCAACAGAATTTAATAATGCAATCCCAAATGACCTCTGTAGCCTGTCAGTCTCAGCTATATCAATAATTACTAAAGCATTATATAAGAAATAATTGGGCTTAAAATGAAAATTACTAGGGTTAAAAGGTTTATACAGGTTACTCAGTACCCTTAGATAGTTCTATCAGGGTATTTTTTCCACATCCAATTTTTCAAAACTGGTTCCTGACCACTTGCATGAAAATTGGTTCACAAAGGAGTGTCTTCAGTCACGCTTTGCTTAAAAATTATCAATTGTAAGAAAAATGGAAAATACTTTTTCTCATTTACAAAACAATTACTTTTAAAAATTATTTGAGCAGTCTAAAAGATTTTCCAGCACTGTCTTTTATCTATAGTTATTAGACTTAGGTTAATTAAATTTACATATTGCTTTAAGCTACAGTTGCATCACTTTGAATGGCATTTTAACCATTTTCACCAGTTATTGTATTTCCACTGTTGATTTGACTTTCACAGTTGCTTTTGCATCTGTTTAAGACTGATTCATGCTATTTTACAATTTTTCGTTCATCAAATTGCCTGACAATGTTTCACTGTTAACAATTTAAAGGACCCCTATTTAGCATGCCATGTCATTATTTATAGAAAGGTGGAGGTTTATATATACTAGATAATATACAATCATATAACCAAATTGTATGTCTATTTTATCACAGATACATCATGTACATTAATGAACTCGTTTAAACTAACAGTTCTTGACCTGACAGTTCAATAACATTCAATTTCAAGGAATTCCATGAATTTGAATATAAGGAGATGTTTGTTATGAGTCAATGAGACAGCAACCTAGTGACATAAAAAATCAAAAGACAGCATTATCATGGTTAATTGTATTCCTTTTTATGCCCCTGCCGTAGCGGAGGGGGCATTAAGTTTTACTCTTGTCCGTCCATACGTACATTCCAAAGTTGGTTTCCGTTTTCTAACTTTAGTTTGCCTCAACCAAATGTTATGAAACTTATACACAATGCTTATTACCACAAAACACAGAACAATTTGAATTTTGGTGGCGTCACTTTAACCGTTCTAGAGTTATGCCCCTTTACAAATAGAAAAATTGCTGAATTTTTCGTTTCCGTTCTCTAACTTAAGTTTGCCTCAACCAAATGTTATGAAACTTATACAGAATACTTATTACCACAAAACTCAGGTCAAGTCCAAATTTGGGTAGTGTCACTTTTACCGTTCTTCAGTTATGTCCCTGGTGACCATTGAATGTGGATATATGTAATGAATATGCAATTATGCAGTATGAAAACTAACCCCAGCAAAGAGTTGTTATTATGAATCTTTAACATGTAGAGAGACTGACACTGATTGACCCTTCATTCCTAGGCTAACATGGCAGATTTAGACCATCATAATGGACCATTTTATCATTCAACCATTTTTCAGATCTATCCATTGGGTATTTTTGAACCAGAATTGTAACAGATGTCATATTTTACATGTGATTTCTGTGTTGTGCAGTTATAACAGTGGGTTGAATAATAATTCCTCATATAAAGCTCAGTCATCATTAAAATATTATATTTTCCAATCACACAACATTAAAGCAGCTTTCATTGTGCTTAAAGTAGATAGCATATAATGGAAATTAAAATTGCATGCTGTCAAACGTAAATTAATTTAATTATAGTCTGCTTCTTAATGTCACATGTTAGACAGACAATGCATATTGAGTGCAGAAAGTTCTTTAGGATTTTTTTTTTTTTTTTTTTTTTTTTGAGCAATTTCATGTTAGAGTATAGGACTTGATCCAGGATAAATGAATTTGATTAGAATTTTTTTTTTGCATTTCATCTTCGAGGAGGTTGACAGATCCAGGATAGATGAATCCTTATAAAACATCTGATTGTAGAATTTGAAATCTGAGGAATGTATTTTTTTTTTTTGGTGATTTTTATTGAAGATCTTGGCTATTGAATACAAAGATACTTGCGTTATCATGGTTTAATGAAAAAATATTGCTGTCTGCCTTATCTTTCGATGACTAGATAATCAGAATAACACAGCAGATGTTTTGACTTTTTGTCTTAGTTGTGCCAGGAGTTAGTCATAGTGTTGTAGTTTTTGTAAAGTTTTTTTCTTTTATGAAAATGTACTCCTTTGTATTTATCAAGTATTAACCAAAAAATTGGGTAATTGCTTATTCAGTATTTTTTTCATATTTATAGGTAGTTTGTAAAACCTGTATTGTTAAATTAAATTTGACCTGAAGTTTCATGTTTTATTATGTTACGTTTCCAGATTTAAAGTAACTTTTAAAGAGTCTGAATTATACAATGAAACTTTGCCACAATAAATAACTTCCTAAGTATGCACCTGAACTTATAATATCGCCACTGAATGTTAATTGCAAACGACAACAAATCTTTTTAACTATAAAATGATAAAATATTACTATTACATTATAGTCAGTAGATATAAACTCAATTTTAAATAACTCATTCCTGTCCAGCTGACTTGAATTATAACAGAGTTTACACAAAATTTCATTTAGATTCCTCATAAATCTGTTAAAGATCTTTTAACACATTCCATTCCATTGTAAGAGTCCATAAATTGGTAATGACCAACACTTTTTTCATTCAAAATGATGCATTGTTTTTCAAACCACAACTGAAAAAAATATCCATTTATGTAAATGCAATTTGAGTTGTAAAGTTAACTTTCTTTAAAGAAGAATTCATTTGAAGCTGCCAGATTTGTAAGAAATTCCAATAATGGAAAAAAACTTCACTTAGCTAAGTACCATTTTGGACATTTTCTAATCCATTCAATATATATCTATTCTCCTTGGGTAAACTTAATGATGATGAAACATTTTATTGTTCATGTAAAAAGAACTATTTATATCTGTGAGTAATTATTACAATGGTTGACACTGATGGGACCAGATTGATCTTTATGTCATGAAACAATTCTTGTGGTTAATTTTTATTTTTGTCTGCGGAAATGAATTACATAGTACACATGTCCACATGATTACATATTTCATTTCGCTATTTTATTTTATGATTATTAATCTATATCCGTTTAATTTGAACTATTAAATAAAATTGAGAATGGAAATGGGGAATGTGTCAAAGAGACAACAACCCGAACAAAGAGCAGAAAACGGCCCAAGGCTACCAATGGGTCTTCAACACAGCGAGAAAATCCCGCACCCATAGGCGGGCTTCAGTTAAAAAAGTAATTTTTCTTCTTTTTTATGCTCCTTGCAAAGAAAGACTTTTCTTTTTTTTTTCCCCATTCCCTGAATAAATGTCCTTAAATTTCCCTTCAGATTTATTCTGTCCTGTTAGATGTTAGATGTTGTATCAAGATGGTAGCTACTCGGGTTTCTTTTTAAATCTTACCAAAAATATTAATTTGTATCATCTGTAATTTCTTTTTTTTGGTGGAAGAAGACTTCAAGTCTTCTGAAGGCCTATGGTGCCGACTTTAAAATCATTGAACCACCTCCGTATGCCGCATCCGTTTCTGTGTATTACAATTTCATAACAACTTCCGATTCTTGACACCGATTTTTACACATGATTAAGCATCTGAATCATTTACCCTTTTATTTATGTAATTTATTAGATTTCATCTCATCTACATGAACGTTATTTGTTTACTTGTAACGGATGTTTTCATGTAGATATTTGTAGTACCCATGCGTGAATTTGGTATCGGGACAACTCGCCCTGTTTACATGTTCGCCCTTGGTCTGTTCGTCCTGAGTTCTTTCGCCCGTATAGTACGTTCACCCTGTGTTCATTCTCTTCACTCTTATCTTACACAACGTTTTATAATACGTCCTTGCATTTATTAAAAATATTGATATTAAGGGTATCGTTAAAAAGCTCTAAAACACGATTTAGTGAAAATCATCTGTTCCTTATTTTGTTCCCAAGGTAAGACAATAGTGTTCAGCCAATCAAATTCTGTGTTTCTCATGATCAAATTAATAAGCCAATCAAAACGTTTTCTCTGAAGATTATTCTAACATGCTAGATTTTGAACTTGTGTTGTTTTCATCTAGTACTTTAAAAATACTTTTAAATAATACAAGTGAAAACAACTCCGTTTCTACTTGGTGTTCCTAATTGGAAGGAAATACGAAGAAGAGGAAGAAGAAGTTGTAAAATCGTGAACATGGCATGTGAATTTTCATCTGCAAGGAGGTTCTTACACAGCTTAAGGATAAAAGCATGACTGATTGACCAATTCAATGATGCAGTACTACCATAAAGATAATAAATAGTATTTTTTTCACTAATTTATTGACATTATACTTCTTGTAACATATGTTATTTTTGTATTCAATTAAATCATTTAAAGCACAATGTACTATTCTTTTTTCACAAAGACAAACAAACAGGTTGGGACCCCCACCCCACCCATTATGAGTGGTGTCCCTTAAATGAGGGACTGTCCCTAAAAAGGGTCATTTACTGTTGAAAAAAAGAAAGAAAATTTTAAGATTTTTAACTCAAAAGTGGGAAAATTCAATATATTTGGAACAACTTTTCTAAATGAGGGTCAAATTAATAAAGAAGATATAAGTTTAGAAACATCACAAAATTCTTTTGACATGTTTTGACACTTTAATACTTGATAGATGCATAGTTCTTGGGGAAAAGTTTCATCAAATAATATGAATATAGAGGTGCTCATTTTTACAGTGGGTTGTAATGTTCTTCTAATGAGGGTGACACATCTTTGCATAATTCAAAATTGGAAATTTCAACAAGCATCTAATATTCTTACACAAGAAAATAAACCCTGGTCTGCTAGCAACATGTTCATCTTTTCTACTGATTTAAAACTTAAATCATGCAAACAGACTCAAGAAAAGGCATGTAAGCTCATCATACAAATATGACACTTTTCAAGACAATCCAGATCGTGCAAAATACTTAGCTAAAAATTGTAACCTTTAAAATTGTTGTCGCACACTAAAACCCCATGGGAAATTTCAAAAGTTGGCAGGTATGTAACAAGTCTTACTATTTTTATGCCCCATTTATGGGCATTATGTTTACTGGTCTGTCCGTCCGTCCTGCTTCAGGTTAAAGTTTATGGTCGTGGTAGTTTTAATGAAGTTGAAATCCAATCAATTTGAAACTTAGTACACATGTGTTCCTTATGATATGATCTTTCTAATTTTACTGCCAAATTAAAGATTTTACCTAATTTTCACGGTCCACTGAACATAGAAAATGATTGTATAGATTGGAAATCCATGTACTTATGACACATTCTTGTTTGAAGAAAAAAAATACATCATAGCGATAATGGAACAAAGCAGGCTGGGTTAGTGGGGCTGCTTTTATGGTAATTCAAGTTACCTTTTAATTTATTCACCTTCTTCCACCTCAGAGCTATCAGCTCTTTGATTATCTTTTGTCACAAACTTTGTATTGTAAGTTAACAGCTATACAAGTTGAATCGGATTTTGAAAGGTTGTTAGAATTGAAATAAGTTAACAGCTATACAAGTTGAATCGGATTTTGAAAGGTTGTTAGAATTGAAATAAGTTAACAGCTATACAAGTTGAATCGGATTTTGAAAGGTTGTTAGAATTGAAATAAGTTAACAGCTATACAAGTTGAATCGGATTTTGAAAGGTTGTTAGAATTGAAATAAGTTAACAGCTATACAAGTTGAATCGGATTTTGAAAGGTTGTTAGAATTGAAATAAGTTAACAGCTATACAAGTTGAATCGGATTTTGAAAGGTTGTTAGAATTGAAATGAATTCTTTAAGCTTTGTCCTGATTAAAGACATGATTAACCCAGGAAAATTGTGTTTCTTTATGAAGGCCTTTTATTTCATATAATTGTCAGTTTTATGGATTTGACAGATTATGTTAATATAACAATAAAACTTTTGTCACAAGTTGCCAGTGTTATTGACAATTTACACTTCATTCAGTTCTCCATTTTATATTTCTGTTAAATTTCCATCCTATTTCATTTAAGCTGTAAAATGCAGTTTTTAAGAAAATAATTCTTTCAAAGTCACGAACACATGGTTTTAAAATTCTGCACATTTTCTTGTATGACACTATATTTCTGAAGTTCTTTGTTGAATTAACTGCAAAGCTGTAAACGTTTTTGTTTATGAAATTCTATGCATTTGTTTTTTGTTTCCTGGTTCTAAATTGACATTGATAGCATTATACAGTGAAACCTGTCAGAGTCTGATTGAACCCTATGTAAACTGGAATTATGTCTTAACTAAACTCTTCATTTGGATCAGGTCAAGCCAAAATAAAAAATAGTTCTGTTTAGGATTTCCATATCTTAAATCATTTTTATGCTTCAATTATATAACTCATTTTTCAGATAATAAACAGCTGGGTTGCTGCAAAATTTGAAACTAAAAAAGTGCAAGGTACAAGTTTAACAAGACAATAAATTAAAGAGCCAAATTTCAGATGAGGAATTTAAATAAAATGTTTATTCAAATTAAAAGTGATACATCAATACAAAAACAATACTAAAAGGTTTAATAAAAAAATAGTTAAAATTATTATTTCATGCTAGTGTATATTTATCTTTAAATATACTGACTTAATGGATTAAAAGCAGTTTTGTTGCCACTTAAATTTTTTTTTTTTTTTTCTTGATAGCATATTTCAGCGATAAAATAAAAATTTGAAAGTTCTATTAGTTGTAAAGAAAAACTCATTACTGGAACAGACACATGAAATATCTACAGTGAGGGAGAATTCTAGGCATATTTCCATTGTTTTTGATGACGTGAGGGAGAGAAATAAAGCATACTTTCCATGTTTTTGATGACGTGAGGGAGAGAAATAAAGCATACTTTCCATGTTTTTGATGACGTGAGGGAGAAATAAAGCATACTTTCCATGTTTTGATGACGTGAGGGAGAAATAAAGCATACTTTCCATGTTTTTGATGACGTGAGGGAGAGAAATAAAGCATACTTTCCATGTTTTTGATGACGTGAGGGAGAGAAATAAAGCATACTTTCCATTGTTTTTGATGACGTGAGGGAGAGAAATAAAGCATACTTTCCATGTTTTTGATGACGTGAGGGAGAGAAATAAAGCATACTTTCCATGTTTTTGATGACGTGAGGGAGAGAAATAAAGCATACTTTCCATGTTTTTGATGACGTGAGGGAGAGAAATAAAGCATACTTTCCATGTTTTTGATGACGTGAGGGAGAGAAATAAAGCATACTTTCCATTGTTTTGATGACGTGAGGAGAGAAATAAAGCATACTTTCCATGTTTTGATGACGTGAGGAGAGAAATAAAGCATACTTTCCATGTTTTGATGACGTGAGGGAGAGAAATAAAGCATACTTTCCATGTTTTTGATGACGTGAGGGAGAGAAATAAAGCATACTTTCCATGTTTTTGATGACGTGAGGGAGAGAAATAAAGCATACTTTCCATGTTTTTGATGACGTGAGGGAGAGAAATAAAGCATACTTTCCATGTTTTAGTGATCATTTAGTATTTTGCTGATAATTTGATAAAATCTGCTTTTTATTCTGCAAGAGATAAAAGGGATCATATCAGAAGTGCACACATGTGCTGGTGTCTTTGTGAGCTTGAATTACTATTTGAAACCTTAGTAAAAGGGACAATGTCTTGACTGCTTTTTTATTTTGAAAAAAAAAAAATCATTATTTGAATAAGGAAATTGTAAAAGAAATTTATCTGACTTGTCAAAATAAATCTCACTGGGGGTTAGCTTTGTAAGTGGTTGCTATGGACCATTGAGGAGATCAGTGTAGGACAGGAGCTGTAAAACATATGTTAAAATTCAAGATAAAAAACGTTACAATAACACTGATCACAGTTGTGGGTCAGAGAAGTCAGAAGGCACTTTAAGTTCTGAGATAATCCTAATGATTCCTACACATCATTGGAGAAAAAAAGTTCTATTAATAAAAAATAGTTGCATCTGGTATGTAGCTTAATTCTACAAGTACTGATTAATATGGCTGGTGGTTTGATGAATTTACTATGTAAAGTGACACAAATTCACTCTATGTTGATCTAACCACTATTGCTACTGAATGTACTGTGCCAGAATATAAGTAATTTGTGTTGTGACTTTTGGATATTAGTAGCAAACTGTTTTTGTTTGTATATATCAAGCAGTTAATTTGTGTTGGGCAGGATTTCAGATGCATATTTTCTATAAAGACCACTTTGCTGTATAAATGAATAATTATGTGTCTTTTTGGATGTTCTTTTCCAACGATAGATTTATAGGATAAGTGGAGAAGTCATTTTCTGCTGTTAAAAGGAAAAGATTTTGAGGACAGAATTTTATTATGTGTTTTAACAAAGAGAATTTTCAAGGAGGCTTCTGGTTCTAAGCAATTATGCTAATTAAGAAATAAGAAAAGACATTTAAGGATACATTTTTTCTGTGAACCTATTTTGCACTTCGGAACATTTTATGTTAGTCAGTAACAATTAGTTTACAACAATAGAAGATTTGAAGCTTTCCAGTGCTTTGCAGGATTTTACAATCATCAGCTAATTAAAACACATGAACTTTTTATCCAATAATTTCTAGTGGTTTTAATTGTTTGTAAAAACATCAATCATATTTTATTATAAAAGGATGATTAATTTTCAACATAACAATAAATCTGCCGAATCAGACTCATATTTTGTAATTGGTGATATTTAAATTATTGTGAATTTTTTTTCTCTCCTATATACAGTTCATTGATTGTGTTTGGTTCTGTAGCTGGTTCTGTTTATTGACATATCATAAAGAGTAGTATATATCTATGATAAGGGCACTGCATCTATTTACACCTAGTGGTACAGTGGAGGTCGTTGGTTGTATTTGAAATTAATCAAGAGATTTGATTGGAATATTTCTAGAAAGTAGTTGGTCACAATGTGATCATTTTTTTTTGTACCAGCATATAGCAGGAGGTTTTTTCTAATGGTTACCTATAAATGAAATTGAAAGTCAAAACAAGATCGGTTGATTTGTTTTTTTTTCGTTTTATGAGACCTTGATTGCTCTGCCATTTCCACTTCAAAGGATTAATTAATTACATAAGATTGTGCTGATTAGAAGTGAGAATCCAGGTGAAGGTAATGAGATTTCCAAAGGACAGATCATGAGATGTAGATATTGGAAAAAATGAATTGCTTAGTAAATAGATGGAACAATGAAATATGATTCCGTTCAATTGGTGATTGTAATCTTGGAGAAAATGGGAAACAAGATTGGATAACATCTTACATTGTAATTTTTTAATGTGTGGGATAATTCCAGGATAATTCCATCAGTTTTTAGCATCAATATTATAGGAGATATATAATTGGTACAGTTTGGTCAATATTTTGATCAGGATGGAATCAATATAGTGTAGTTACCTGTGTAATAACTCGTTAAGGTACAAAAGCTTGACAAAGATGCAGGAGAAAGCAGAATATGAATCATTGTGTGATTATAACGATAATGACGGCTATATGGTTTGTATTGTTTATTTTTATTGTAATTTTTAAATAGTTTTTGTAACTGAAAAGGGAGGGGGAGGGGGATTAAGACTTTGCAGCTGGTCAAGTGTTAATAAATATACAGGTATTTCTTCTTATGGACTGAAAGGATCCAATCAAGTTGACCTTTGATATTTTTAGCTGTTGTGTTTAGGGATTTTTCGGCTTGTTGGCTGCTTGGATCAAAGTTATGAGCACACTGGATGAGTAAAGATGCTCCAATAGTCATTACTGGACAGTGTTTTTTACTTAAACTTATTGGAAGTCAATCTTCGTTGAATTAACTGCAAAGCTGATTGTAAAATTTTTTACAAACATGATATCTGAGTAGTCACTTGTCTTTTGTTGAAGATTTGATGTTGTCCTAATGTCATTCTGGATTTTTTTTTATTGTTAGGTTATGTTGGGTCACTGTGTCTTTTACTTTATGTCTCAATATCATCTTCAATCACACATGTTAGCTATTGATTATGTTTGATTTTAGACAGTTTAAAGTTTTTGTTTTGGTATTAAGGTTGAATTTTGTACAACAATTTGTCCATCCATATATACTTATCATTTCAAGAGCCTAAAAAATAAGGCAAATTGGTGATCTTATTCTTATTATGGATAGCATGTACCAGAGAATATTTGCCATTGGACATTTAGTAACCATTTATTCATAATGTTTTCCTCTAATGAATGTGTACCCTATATCATGTTGACTACAGTTCACACAACAATCAAAAATATTTTGAAGTTTTCATAACAGAAGTTTCATTTCAACTTTTAAGATTGTCAAGATGAATTTAATAGACACTTCATTCAGTCAGCAAGATAAAAAAAGATATTGGCATCATTCATGGTATCTTTATCAGTGACAAAGTCCTAAATTCTATTTTTGAGGTAAAATCACTTTAATTTCTTAGTTTATCTACAGTACATACAGGCTGTGAACTCAAAATTCTTTCAGTTACATACTTTGTATATCTATAAATTTTGATTATATTGTTGAATTTGTTTATGATTTGTAATAATAAATTTCAGATCTATAAACCTTCCAAATCCTTTTGTACCTTCACATAGGATATTCTTCCTCCTTTTTTTAATGATATTCGTGAAAAATTTTTTAAATACAAAGATATTTATAATTTTAAGTCTACAAGGTGAACTTGATTACCAATTAAACAAACTGGTATAAACATTGATGACAAACTAAAATAAGTAAGATAACCCATGTTATCAGAAAATCAGCAATATACAGCCAAAGATAAATAAACTAAGTTAGAAATCTGTAGGAAATATTTATCATTATTGAGTCAGAGAAAGTCGGTAGTGAGGAATAATTTGTAGAAATTAAGATATCATCTTTAACATTTATATCCTCCCAAAGCTATTTACGCTATGTTGTCTCCACAGGACTCTCTGCCATTTCAAACGATTCAGACCTTTCATCTCTTATTTTATGATTTTTTTGCATTCTGAAATTATTCCTAGCTGATCAGACAACAGGTTATATGGCAAACTGCAGTTTAATGACATGTGTTAAGTTGTCTTGGTAGGCAAACAGGCTTAGATTTTGTAGATAGTGATATTAAATTCTCCCTACTTTGATTGTGATTTTCTCCTAACTTAAAATAAGCTTGGACTTGTGTTGAAATCATGTACTTAAAGCTACCCTTTTGAAGCAGAATGTTAAAACATGTAATAATTGTACATTATTGTCCAGGTGCAGGATTTTCTCCCTGTGTTGAAGACCCAGTGGTGATTAAAATTGATTCACAGGACTCATGCTTCTACAACTGATCTGTAATAACATGACCTTTGTTTTATCAATGAGGTATTCATAAATCAGAGGAGCAAAAATAAGCAATTCGTTAGCACATTAGACAGATAATTTGTGAAGAACATTAGCAGACTGACAGTTAAGTTGATGTTTCTCTGAATTATTTATATCTTAATACAATAAGACTAGCTTAAGGCACAGAAAAAGTCCAAAAGATATTTATCTGTCTGGTTGAACACAATGTTAAGAGTCAGAAACCATTTGTCAGTTCATGATGTTAGCTCCTGTCTACTCTTTATTCAGAATTGTAACCAAATAAGAGGATCTTTTGATGATGCAAAATATCTGTCTTAAATAAATAAAGAAACAATTGGACATGTTATACAATAGTAAACATCTTCCTCCCTACTTAAATAGTTTGTCCTCAAATAAATAAAGAAACAATTGGACACGTTGTACAATAGTAAACATCTTCCTCCATACTAAAATAGTTTGTCCTCAAATATGTTTTTCCTTTTAAACGACAACACATATACATGAATTCAGATATTAACTCTACGACAGACTTTATCCATTGGATCACCAGTGATGGTGATACAAGGCTGAAAACACATTCTGTATACATACTATATATAGTGAATACAATTTGTCAGATTTATGAGTGACATTAATGTGTTTTTTTTTATTTTATTTGCATTAATCCTGAACAGTTGGTATTTTGCCAAGACAATTTGTCTAATAATGTGTTTTTTTTTATGTATTAATTGATAGTTTATGAAAAAAATTGCATTATTTCAAGATTAAGGGGTAAATAATTAACAATTCTCATGACTTTACACTTCACTACAAAACCTTGTTGTTAGAACTACTCCAGACAACAAAATAGCCTCTTGACTTTAATTGCTGGATACAAGTTCTTTTCATAGTAGTGGCTCTGCTACAGGACTGCTTTAAGTACAGTGAATGTAATTATCATTACTTATTCATCAAAAATACATATTCTGTATAAATTGATTTGTTTTACTGTACTAAGATTTTAATCATACAGGAAACTAATTTGTCTCCTTTTTGCAGAAGCATTATGTCTGTGTTTGAAATAATACAAATGTCTTTGTAAATTTAATGAAAATATTCAATAATTTGTAGTGACTTAACATGCTTAAAGGATTTTGTTTCATGTTTTTATAATCATAAGGCGAATCAAAACTGTGGGAGTTATCTTTCTTTGTACATAAATAAAGTCATTTGCATTTAACTTTATATCTAGTAAATCCAAGAAAATCATGCAGCAAATAAGATCAAGGTGTTTTTTTATCTTAAATTCTCTTGATTAATGATTCTGTCATGTCAATGGATGTTGATGTGAAAAAGATTCTTCCACATGTAATAATTCATAATTAAAACCTTGCACACATTCCGTCATGAAAGATATTTATCTGTAAAATATACCCCAGTATTCTGGAATAATTTGCTGCACAAAAACATATCTATTTCAGAATCATGTCATGGTTTTTCTCTGGTAATTGTGATATATGCTATTTAAGAATGGGAACAATGAGTTTTATCTGGACAGGGTTATTAAGATGTATGAATTTGTCAGAAATAATGATCCGGAATGCAAAAATATATCTTTTCCAAGTAGTAAGCGAAATGACAGAATGTTGAAGGTCATGGTGACACCAGTCATAGTTGTAATCAGTAACTTGAACTCTTGGGGTTCTTTAATATGCTGAATCTAATCGTGTATTAAGTTTTTGGATTTTGGGCCCCGTTTTAAATTGGTCCACATTGAGGTCCAAAGGGTCCAAAATTAAACTTTGTTTGATTTCATCAAAATTGAATTATTGGGGTTCTTTGATATGCCGAATCTAACCGTGTATTTAGATTCTTAATTTTGGTCCCGTTTTCAAATTGGTCTACATTAAGGTCCAAAGGGTCCAAAATTAAACTTAGTTTGATTTTAACAAAATTGAATTCTTAGGGTTCTTTGATATGCTGAATCTAAACATGTATTTAGATTTTTGATTATGGGCCCAGTTTTCAAGTTGGTCCAAATCGGGTCCAAAATTAAACTTTGTTTGATTTCAACAAAAATTGAATATATGGGGTTCTTTGATATGCTGAATCTAACCATGTATTTAGATTTTTGATTTTTGGCCCGTTATCAATTTTTGCCACATTGAGGTCCAAAGGGTCCAAAATTAATTTTTGGGTTTGTATCTATTGACGAGAAAGAATTACCTCCCTTTTGTCTAGTTAACCAAATTATTGACTAAGCAATATAATACAATTACATTAATTGTCCTGATCTATGGAGACCGTTATCAAAGATTGATTTTGTCCTGTACTGAATGCAAATATCATTAGCGATAATTATTGGCGATGATTTAAGTTAATACAATATAACTGTTTTCATCATTTTGTATGTAAATAGATTAAGAGTGAGTATAGAACTATATGGTAAATGTATTGATGATTATTTTTACAGTTTTGTCCGCCAGTCATCATCAGCAGATGTTTGTTTCAACTCAAATATCAGAATCTATTTCAATTGTTTTATCAGAACAAAGTTTAATATTGTCAAGAGAAAAGGACAGTACTCAGATTCTGATTTGCATTTGAAAGAGATGTGTAAAACCATATGGCATAGTAACGTGATACATTCTTTTGTCATAATTGTTTGAAATAACATTGTTTCCTCATTGTCTGGTCAAAGCCATTGGTCCGGAAATAAAATGAAAACATTTGCTGGGGTTACAATGACAAGAAATCGTAAGGCTAAAAAGCATTTGAAATTAAAAGATAATTCAAAGAAAAAAAGGAATTTTATGAAAAGAGGACACTGATGTGTCATTAAGCTTTAAAGAGTAATTTGAATTTTTATTGAAGACAGCAAGTTAATGTTGAAAGTTCTAAAGCAAACTGTTCCAAAAGAAGTTTAAAACAGAGAGATGAGAATACCAAGGGCCCTTAAGGGCAATTGAAAATCATGTTCCAATAAAAAACACAACACCATTGCAAAAAATAAAAACGTCAAAAAGAAAAACAACAATTACAAAACATTACAAAGAAAAATAGATTGGCCAACACCTGAACCCCACCAAAAACTGAGTGTGAACTCAGGTGCTCCAGAAGGGTAAGCAGTTTCTGCTCCACATGTGACACCTGTCATGTTACTTCATCTACTTTTTGCTTCCTGTTATTAAGGTCCCTGATGAGTTTTCCTTAAAAATCTATCCTCAATCTTTTATTCTATTTATTCAAAAATATTCATTACTTTTGTGTATTAGAATGCCTTGTTGATGGGTTTGTTTATCAAATAGCTGTCTATCTTCATGTACTGGTCCATTTATCCCCAGACAACTATTCTCTTATCATTACAGAAAATTACTCATGTTATTTGAAAACCATTATCATTATGGGAAATTCTGACTCCATTGATATTAATATGTTAATCGCCTATGTTAAAAATTTAAATTTGTAGGCTAGAGTGAAGAAAATTTGAAATCCCTCTTTGATCCTCATTTTTGTTTGTGACTTGCTCAGAAATTGGACACTGTATTCATGATCTGGTTCATTTATCCCATTACCAAGAGAATTTTATTTCCAGAACTTTTTATATTGCAGAATTATTACTTTAATGGTTCCTTTATCCAAATAGCATACCATAATCTTTCTTTTATTCCACATTAATTGTGTATTAATTGACAGTGTCAATAAATCCACAGTAAAAATGTGTGTATGGTGTTTATTATGTGTAATTTTAATGAGAAATCCACACTTCAATTATCCAATTAAATACAGGCTAATTTTTGGATTGAATTAAATAGTGACTTATAATTTTTATCTTAGCCTTGAAGTTCACAATTATAAGAATGAGAGGTTGGTGGGATTGCTAAATGAATATTACTGGCATAACTTGATTTAGTTTGCTTGGTAACTTGGTCAAAATTTCCCTGGGATTAGATAGAATGATATCGAACAATTAAATATCTCAGACCCCTCTTTACATCTGGAAATTGTAGAACCTACTTTTAGTATTAATTGTTTAATATGGTATCTACCTAGATTAAATGCATGAAATACTTGCCATTGGACAGTAAGCAAACAGATACAGAATTTGCATTTCTGACATATTGGATTATTAGCCAGAACTCTGACTGACTGAATTGAATTTTTAGGATCTCTATACAGGCACCCATTAAAAATTTTATAGTACAAATATGTATTAATTTTGCTCAAATGGATAAAAGTTTCTTAAAGCTCTTTTCCACTTGATCATTGCATTATCTAAAAATGAACTTACAAAATTGAAAATGAGTTGACTGACAGTCAGTCAGCCTTAGTTTAGACAATATTTGATATTAATATCAACAATTTCTACCATATATCATCAAACATTTGATTGAAATGTCAACATTTGATGAATTTTTGTCAGTTTAGGGTTTCATGGAAACCTACAACCTTTGACCTTCTTGATATGATATATATCCATATCTTGATTGAGGAAATGTAAATAATGTTGCTTATGATTCATAAGAAATAATATATGCACTTTATCTGGCAGTAAGATAACAATCTGAGAGAGATATGAAGTGCAGCTTTAAGATAAGGGGAAGATGTTTTCTATGTGGGAAGGAGATGTTGAGACAACATGATGAGAAATTTGTTCAGTTTTTAAGAGAATTTGGAATTATTGTAAAATCTTTAAGATTTGGATGTTCAGGGTTCGATTTAAGTTACGAAGTATCAATTATTGAGTCAATATTAGATTGTTGGGAGATTTTCTAAAATTGGCTTTAGGATAGAGAATGTAAAATCTTTAATAAGTTTGAAAATTTGATGTGTCTTGTCTCTAAGAATGAATTTAATTAAAGCATCAGTGTTTTAATTATCAAGAACAAGAAGATCTTTTAATCCTGTTATAATTATATGAATAAAGTCAACATTTAAGTGGTCAGGTGTAATGTATAAGAAGTTGATTTCAGTGCTGGACTGTGCTTCTAGTATATCAGCATTATATTGCATAGATGAATGAAAAGATATCAACAAATTTGAAATAGTATGCCATTTCCTTCTCAGCATGTGTCCATAACCTACATGAAAAGTTGCAAGTTGATTGATCTTCTTTCTGGTCATTAGATAGATTAAAGTTCAAACAACTGTATTTATTTAAGATTATCATATTGAGGGAGTAATTTGGACTGTAAATTGCTGTACAAGTAAAAAAAAATTAAACACAATTTCTTGAAATTAAATTCATCATGCTTTGAATCCAGCTATAAATAGATATTTTCCACAATTGTAAAAAAAAATGCAGTCCTTTGGATTCTTTTTATGCCACACTACTGAATACAAAAATTTTTTAAAAAAGCAAAATCTTGGTTGTGACCATAAAGCAGCTAGAGTTAGCTCCCTTTGTATGTAAATCATGTTGCTAATATCCTGAAGCACCTTCAATCATCCTATAATTTTATAAAGAGTGGATTTAGAACTGGTACTCATTTCATCTTTTATTTAGCAAATTAGTCATGAATAGCTTTGAAATGACATTTCAAATGTGCCTTTTATTTCAAGTACAACAAAACAGAAAAGAACAATTAGTAAAGGTCACTCAAACTTGAAGGCACATTTCACAGAGGACACAATTTTCAAAGTTAGGTGACATTGTGTAAAGTAATGACATGTAACACCCCTTTTGATTGGCTGACATCTGTCATCTATTCTATGGTTGACAATAGGATTCATTGACTACAATGTTGCACAATCCCAGAGGATGTTCCTGGGATATTTTAGATAAATTATTGGAACATTTTACTTTATTGCATACAGTATTGTATTTGAAGGATTGCCAACTTCTGTTGAGGATTTAACAGTGGTAATACTTTAATAACAGTGCACATGCACTGTCATACTCAAAGTTCTTTAAAGGAATTGATCAAGTAATTACCTTTAAAAAAACTAAAATTCTTATCAATTAAAACTATAGACTTGAGTCACTGTGACCTTTATTCAATTGCATCATTTTCCTGTTTGCTACTAAAACTTTTACCAATTTTGTGGATCATTCATAAACTCTTTGCTTACTATGGAAGTTATTTCTGATTTAAATGATATGCCACTGGACACAAAACAAACAACAATCAATCAATCAAATTAAAATATCATCAATTCTAGGAATCAATAGCAGAAAACTGTATAGTTCTATTGAGAATTCATTATGGTTGATTGTGTATTCAAATAAATGACCCTGAAATGGCTCATAAAGGTCAAAATAGGAAATATACCATAAAAGTCTCTTAGTACCGTCATCAAATATTGATGTCCATTTATGGCGTAATCCCACTGAATATTCCAATTCAAGTTAAAGATAGTGGTATGAATACATAATTTCCATTTGTAAAAACCTTTCCTGATCTTTTTTCAGCAAATTTTTCTGATATCGGTATGCTTAATAAGATCAATGTCGGGATAAATCTTTAACATGGCGTCACTTAAATTAGGTTATGTAATATTAAGTTATGTTTCTGTGACTTGTGAGAACTATAAAACATATCAGTGACATTGATTCTGCATGTAAAACTAGAAACTTACAGATAGATAATAATTTAGTGTGTGAGTTTTTGTAGACTTGTGAACATGTAATCATCACTTTAGTCATTTGCATTTTGCAGCAATTCTGCACGTAGAATTTGAAAGTATGGATGAGTATTAATTCAACTAATGGACTGTCAAATAACTTTATCCCCCTTTTTTTACAGGCCCATGTCGTGGCAGCATTTGAACAGAGTCTATCCAACATGACCCACAGGCTTCAACACCTGACGTCGACCTCCAATCAAAAGGTAAGTTATTTTTAAACAATTTCTGGGAATTAGCCTGTTGTAAACTTTTTAAATTGAATTTTACAAGCTCTCCTTAAAAAATTTAAAGAAACATGACATGTTGGCAGGATGCCTTGTACACTTCATGATTTGGTTTATATCATAGAAAATAAAACCGGATGCATTGATTACATCATAGCTTCATTATTATATCTTATTTTTCGATGAAGGAGATACAATATTTGGAATGGCTGGTTGCAATGTTTTCGTTGATACATCTTGGTGGTAAGATTTAAAATGTCATTTTATAGATTGTAACATCATCACTTTCATTTCAGATATATTTGTCATGTGCTTTGAAAAGGATCTTTATCTTGATCTATATACATGTAAAATAGAAAATGCCAGGTGTCATAGACTGTAATCTTTCATGCAGGTATAGAATTAAGCCAGGTGTATAGTAGAAAATAATCTTGAATTTCATCATTGATACTTTATTTAAAAAAAAATCTTTAGTCCTGAAAATAACACTTTATAAATTTGGTGCGTCTGCTAGCTTTTTTCTGGATTTACCTTCATCTGAGTAACACTCAATCCATGAAATTTTAATGATATATATGGCATGTATGGTTTATATATTTATTCAAATTCAGATATCTGTTGTGTAAGTCAAAGCTCTCATTCATTCCACAATATGCAATTTAAATTACTAGAAAGATCTTGGTGGAGTCTATGAATAGATAGATGTCTACTTCCTAATATTTTTGAAACATTAAAAACTCTTATTACTTTTAATATCTCTCCATAAATCAAAGCAGAAACTGGAATCATAAGAATCTTGATCTTTATCAGAAACATATTGAATGTCTATTAGGTTGTGACCATTAAGTTTATGGGAGTTAATCTTGATCTTTATCCATTTCTAGTACAGATTTTTAAAGTGTTTATGTTTTGTAGCTTTTTACAAAGTTCAGGATCAGTTTAGATTATAAATAGGTTCATAACCATCATTTTTATGCCCCCGCCGTAGCGGAGGGGGCATTAAGTTTTACCCTTGTCTGTCCGTACGTACGTCCCAAAGTTGGTTTCCATTCTCTAACTTTAGTTTGCCTCAATCAAATGTTATGAAACTTATACACAATGCTTATTACCACAAATCACAGATCAAGTTTGAATTTTGGTGGCGTCACTTTAACTGTTCTAGAGTTATGCCCCTTTACAAATGGAAAAATTGCTGAATTTTTCGTTTCCGTTCTTTAACTTTAGTTTGCCTCAACCAAATGTTATGAAACTTATACACAATGCTTATTACCACAAAACACAGATCAAGATTGAATTTTGGTGGCTTCACTTTAACCGTTCTAGAGTTATGTCCCTTCATAAATGGATAAATTGCTGAATTTTTCGTTTCCATTCTTTAACTTTAGTTTACCTCAACCAAATGTTATGAAACTTATACACAATGCTTATTACCACAAAACACAGATCAAGTTTGAATTTTGGTGGTGTCACTTTTACTGTTCTAGAGTTATGCCCCTTTATAAATTTTTATGATATGCAAGCAGGGGCATCATCTGTGTCCCATGGACACATTCCCCATTTATTTTGTTCTGAATGAATCTTAAGATTGTAAATTTGTTTGTGGCCTAAAGGAATCTAAGATGGATTGTAAAATTTTATTGATACATATTCACATTTGGAAAAGAGTTGTACTTCACAGCTCAAGTTTCTGGCTGTGTGTACAGTGTTCTCTTGATGCTGTACTTGTTTGTACTTGCCATTTATCTACAAAACATTAAAAAAAAGATTGGTTTTATTTCAAGTTTTCATTGTTTTTCAAAAGTTTAACTTCCCTTTGGTTGCTTGTTTGCAAGAGTTATCCTTCTTGGAAACAGGCACTTTAATGTGTGCAGTTCTCTGTTTGAATATTGAAATATTTTCAAATTGTTTAAATACATTAATTTTCAACCATAGATGAAAATGTTTTTGTATGTTTAATTTATTAAAATAAAACTCTTAATCTTCAGCCTTAAAACAGATTTTGAAAGATGTAAAAAAAAATTTGTGAATAGGGGATTACTTTTATAAACCCATGTAAATGGAAAGGTTTAGTTTAAGTGTTAAGTATAAAGTATCATAAGATAGAGACTTTCTGTAGATCAGAAAACAAATACCAGAATTCCCAATAGAAACATAGTTTTATCACAACTAAATAATACTTGTTCCCTGTTGACCTTTCCTGGTGCCTGGAATGGATGAGATTGGAAAGTCTTCTCATGGAATAGATCATTGTCTAATCAATCAAGACAGGCATCTTGTCAGACTTTCTATTTTTATTACCCTGGTATTTTTAAGTTTTGTTTTGATCAATATGGTGCTAATCAAGCATAAGTCATTTGTCTATTTTTTTATTAGTTCCTTTTGTGATACAAAATTATTAGGCTGAAAATTTCTATGTGATTGCATTTCAGTTTTAAGTTCTGTCTTGAAAAGAGGTCTTGATGATTTGTATTCATGATTTGACAGGTATTTTTTTATTAGATCTTTTCCTATTTTTTTTTTTAATCTTAAGCCTGAAACCCTACCCTTCTAATAATTCTATTATCATTTATGAAACTCTACTTAAAAATGTTTTTTTATGTACATACTATTTGAAGAGTACCTTATCAAACAGAAGACAACTTTGTAAAACAATATAAAGAAGGAATTATCAAATAGATTGAAAAAGAGAATACAGTTGATAGTTTTCCCTCTTTGTTTGCATTTATCTGTCTTCAGGATATTTAACCCAGTTAAAGGATTAATAATATAAAAAGGGGGATGTTATTATATCCAATAACTGTTTACTCTATTCACTTCTTTAAGAACTTGTTCTTGGGGCAACTGAATGACGTTGTACTTTTATGAGTCCTTTTAACTCTGTAACATTCTGTTATTTTTGTATCTAGAGACTGTTCATCTAAAAAGATCTAATCTTTGAAATTTATTTTCTTTGTTATGTTTTTCCATTGTTTATTTTGATTAACTTATCTTCCCTTAAGGTCTTATCTCTCAGCTACTCATCCAAAAAAACACCAATTGTCAGATATTTAATGCTTCTAACAGTACTTTCAGCACTTTGATTGACAGTCTGAAAACAGAAAGGTAAAAAATGTTGATGCAGATTTAATTAAAAGTACATGAGACTTGACAAATGTTCTGATTACCTCTATATGAAGTTTAGATGGCTATAGACAATGAAAATTAATTATTTTCCTTTGTTTGTTACATAGATGACATCACTACTCCCTGAATAACTTCTGTAGCTTGTCATTCTCTTGATATAACTGCATGAATTGTTTGTCTTATGAGCAAATTTTTGTAGTACAAGCCTTCTCCCAGTCATTTCGTGCATTATACAGAAAGTTTTATATAGTTAAGATTATATTTGAGAACATCCCAATTTCGTTTTTTCTGATTTTTTGATGTGTGGATTTCAAAATGTGCAAAAGTGGATATTTTTCTGCCAAGTTACATATGGATGTTTTGAAAATGGTAATGTATAACATGCAGTCTGTAAATGATGCATTCCTTCCAGACTAAATAAATGTGGCTTTTCCTACATACAAAAATATTGATGTTTCTTTCAAAATTTTCACTTTTATAGTTTGGCAGTATCTACGGAGGGTATTTGATTGGCCAGCTGTATAATTAAATTGAGTGTAAAGAATCAGACATGCATTTTTTGTTTTCATGTTGACATTAAATTTTACCATGATTCCCAGTTTTCATATCATGCTTGGTTTAATGATGTATCCTGCTCATGCCTACTTCTCTAGCGATATAATCTAGAGCCTCAAAACATCATAGTTCTGCACTCTTATTAAAGTCCAATTAGTTATTAAAAAAAGGGATTGCATTAAAGCTCCTGTAAGAGAAATATTTTTGGGGTTTTTTCTTGTCAGTCTGATTAAGATATTCCTATGTTCTCAGAGTTTTAATTCACAAGATTTCTAGGTCTTAATATGAATGTTAGGTTTTATAACTGCATTTTTTTTGTCAGCATGATTCTGCTTTTACTTCCAAAATAGCAGGAAGAATTTTCACTTTACAGAACTCAACTGTTGCAGCTGTCATGCCACTTAAATTTTATTGTAAATTATTTTTCAACTACTAATTTTTTAATAACTGTTAGAAAGATAATACAGTCTTAACATTATTGAAGCCAAGTTTTTAGATATTGCTTAGTTTTCCCAGATGATTTTGGAGGGAGATTTATCTCCCCTGTTTCCCCCATTACTATGGATTATCAGATTATCTAGACATAAATTGTATCACATAAATCAAAGTAAACTTGTATTATCTAAATTATTATGAAATCTACTGATAAAAATTGTCATAAATTTTTAAAATCACATAAAACACAGAAGTTTTTCTGTCCAAACAGGTGCTTGGACCAGATGTGAATACAATATATTATTAATACATGTGAATTTGAAATAAACAACTTTTACTGTATGAGTAAGAATAGGGATTTTTTTCCCCCTATTTTGGGGCCTGGGAAAACATTCAACACAAAGCAGAAATATTTTTACAATGTTGTCTAATAATTTTATGTAAGTTTGAATTTTGTTAAAATTTTTATGAAAGGTATATTTTTCTGAGTTGAGGAATTTTAATGAAAACAAAGTCTCATCAATCTTTCAAAAACATGTGCTTCAACCTGATGTAAAATATTGTTAATTTGCAATTAATTAAAAAACACTTACCATCAATCTGTCAATTGCATGTTGACTAACTAATTGCAATAAGTGTAGGTCGAATAAATTATTCAAATTATCTTTTCAAAAAAAACAGGTGTTTCCATTGTATGTGAGAAATTGTAAGTTTGTTAATAATTATAATAAAAACAATTAATTTATTAGTTGGATGTTGATGAAGAAATTACATTAAGTGCAGAATAATTAAATTTTTCTATTTTTTAAAATCTGTTTAAATTGAATTCTTCTAATTTTGAGGCAGGTGCTTTGACCAGATGTGAAATATTGTTAATTTGTAATTACTTAAAAACACTTAAAATTGTATTGAGTCATTATCACTGTATCTGAGTTAATTATATGCCAGACTAACGAGTTTCCATTAAGTGTTGATCAGGTATCTGAATGTTTGTTTAGTTGAAGTGCCATGCATTATTATTGGCAGGGGACCAGACAAAATGGAATGGTTTTACAAGATGGGGAGCTCAGTCTAGCTCATAATATTTACAGTTGGAAATATTGTTTTAAGTGTCCATATGTTTTTATAATATCAATTTAACACTTTATAATCAACAAATAGTGAATTTGAATATTTGACTCACAGATCTGACGGGGGAATTTGAGGACGCTTTCCAATTTGGTGTAGGAATTTGTACTTTTATTTTATGTGGAATGTTTTATGCGTAAATTTGTGGAATTTTGGTCAGTCTTCTTCAAGGTAAGGCTTTGTCATAAATATATAACATGTTTCTTGGTTTCTGACCTATTCCTGAGACGATATATAAAACATGGTATTGTACCAGAGATCTTCAGTGGTTCTTTGTTTTTGCTTTTTTCCTGAGACGGTATATAAAACATGGTATTGTACCAGATCTCCAGGATATAATGTTATTTATTGTTAGCAAACATGTCATAAATGGTGGAAAAATTGGAAAAATGTGTCATAATTTCATAAATGATGGAACAATTGCAATCTGATGCAAAAATGATTGATCTGTTGAAAAATGAGATAAAAATGATAAAATAATGTGAATATTTAGGTCTTATTACTGTTTTGTTAAAGACCAAAGATAATACCAATATTAAAGGAACTTCAATTTTATTGCTGTTCTCCATCTAAAAGTTATTTTTATAGGCCTTTACTGTACCAACATGTGGCAAGACCTTCCACCTAACTGTACATTGTCTGTTTTCATAAGCCTTTTTTTATTCAGTTGTTTGTATTCGTACTTTATTATCAAAGAAAATAAACACTGACCCCTACATAAAATTGAGAATGGAAATGGGGAATGTGTCAAAGAGACAACAACCCGACCACAGAACAGACAACAACAGAAGGTCACCAATAGGTCTTCAATGCAGCGAAATTCCGCACCGGAGGCGTCCTTAAGCTGGCCCCTAAACAAATATATATACTAGTTCAGTGATAATGGACGTCATACTAAACTCCAAATTATACACAAGAAACTAAAAGTAAAAATAATACAAGACTAACAAAGGCCAGAGGCTCCTGACTTGGGACAGGCGCAAAATTGCGGCGGGGTTAAACATGTTTATAAAAATGTCTAAGGATATGATGAGATTGTGTATTGAGATTGTTGTTGTCTGCAGGTCATGTTTATTTTGGAGAGCTTAAGCCATGCTGTCTGTCTGAACATAGAGGAAAATATCTTTTGTAATCTATATTCTATGAGTTATGAGTTGGGTCTAATACACATTTGCTCTCCAGGTGTTTGTACCTAGCCTTTCTGAGTCCAGCCACTAGACTCCTTTGATTACAGAGGTTTCTACTTTGCCATTCTGATTTCATGATTTATGGTTACCAACTTTTCTTGTTTTGACACTCTGGTGAATTGTGTCCCTCTATCATTAAATACAGATTTTGCTCTTTCTCATCAGAAAATACATGTACATGACTTGTCAGTTTTCATCAGAAAACATTGAATTTCGGTATTGTTTTCTGGAATGGGAATAATTGATTATTTCTTACAATATTTGATTAATCTATTTGATTGCTCAACATTCCATGGATAGCATTTATATATGTTTGCTGTTTGAATGAAATAGATAATGGAATCCATTCACTGGGGAATACCAGAGAGAGAGAGTTGTATTTCCTCACTATGAAATGTTTACATACAGTGGACTCTCAGGAATGTTAATTGTTACTGTTTGTGATAACAAGTTTGCATGCACTTGGTCAGTTCAATATGAAAAAGGGGATATTGTATGATTGCCAATGAGACAGGTATCCATAAACTTCAGTTCCATGTTGATTCAAAGAGCTGTTAAAGAAATTTATATAAAAATTGAAACCAGTACCGGTAATGTTCAATTGACCTTTACCCTAGATTTTAACAGAGTTCATCACAAAATTGCAGTCAACATCAGAATACTTCTGTTTAGAATAACTTTTATTAAAATTGAACATTTGCAAGAAAGTTGATTAACATCTATAAATGTTGTTTAGATAAATGCTCTAATGATTTAGTCTTTATTTTTGTGATTTCAGTTCAGTTAGAGTAACTCCCCTTCGAGTGTGATTTGATCTGTTCATATTCAGTTTTGGTTCAGCATGTGCTGTTTTTCATTAATGGCTAAATTTATGTTTTATCATTAAGGTATACAGATTTGCATAAAAAACTTCAAATTTCACAACATAAACTTATGATCTACTGTTTAGACATTGGAAAGTGATGTACCTTTCTTCAAAGCTTCTGATGTTGATAGAAAATATCAGCAAGATAATTAAAAATAAACAACTAAAGTGTTGGTTTTAGGTGGAATTTAGTTTCTAGAGTTGTTGATAATTTACAGAATATTTATGTGTGTATATTGGCAGTTGATATTAAGAAATGTTATTCCAAGTGAAGATCCTTGTATCAAACTATCAGATGTTTAATGTAAAGACACTTGCCAAATTTTCTACATTAATTTTCTCTTTAAATTCGGTAGTTAATTTCTCTTGGCATCCTCTCTGGAAGATATTTACCAAGTGTAGATCATGTTATTCTGATGAACAGGAATTGTTTTGAGTTTCCCTCAGATTGCAGATTATTGCGAAATAACAACGTTTAAGGTATCAAAGGGCAAAAAGAAAAAAACAAACAACATTTTCTATAAATGTTTTTTTGCAATGAGTACAAAGATGTAATTTGAATGACATTTTAATATTTTGTTTGATGTGTAATATTATGAGAATATTATATTTGATACCAGACATCAGCCAGTGAAAACGTAAATAATTATGTGACCTCATTTTGAGGAAAGAAGTAATTTGAGGTACTGTATATCAAAGTCTGCATGAATAATACAGTGAAACCTTGTCAACCTATTTGCATGAGACTAGGTGCTGACTTATACAGTGAGATCTTGTACACTTGTTTCATTAGGTTTGGTTAGAGAACATTTTCTGTCTTTTTGGAGACTGGAGTTGATAATTGATCTTTCATGGTCTCAAGTTTTAAATTTGTTCATGACTCTTTTTGGACTCAAGGTTGTTCAAAGCTTGACCTATTGTGTTAACACCTGGCTTAATTGTTAAAGACTTGTGTTGACCCTAAGATGTCTTTGTGTTTAAGTTGGGTTGCTGTCTCTTTGTATATCTCACATCGTTGTATATTCATTTGGCAGTTGTATACAGTTTTCAGAATTCTTTAAGGTGTTAAAAAAACATAGAGTAACGCTTTTTTTTTCTTTTTTACAGGACTCTGAACTCAATGAACTACGGACAACAATAGAATCCTTGAAAAGACAGAGTGGCTTTAATATACCAGACCCAATCATCAGCCCCAATGTAGGACGTCGCCATACATCCCCTGGTATGGTCGCTAAAGTTGATATTCATAGCTCTCCAAACCATCAAACACACCAACACCATCATCACCATCACCAAGGAGGTAGGGCGTTTCATACCCTGCCGATGCCTGCTGGTAATATAACATGGAAAATTCTTACTAATCAATGTAGTCACTGTAGTCTAGTACCCAGTCACACCTAACCCTGCCGGAACCAGCTCTCATGTACTCAATTGTCTCCCTTGTTTAATTTTATAGAGATAATTCATTTTATGAATCAATTTTTTAATAGTTTTATCATTTTTTACCAACTTAAAAAAAAAAAATGCTAAACAAAATTCAAATTGGTTCCAAATAATTTGAAAAATGAAGTACATAATTTGTTATAGAAAAATGTCTATTGAAAGTTTTTAGCCATTAGTTTTCTGTTTTAAAATATTTCACATTTTGTCATTTGGTGTTTGGTGGAAAGTTGTCTCAATGGCAAACTATTACCACATAAACTTTGTTATATACACTATTTTAATTGTTTGATGTGCAAGAAAAAAAAACAACAAAAACTGCTACATTATATTTTCATGGCATTTTCACTTAAATGTATATATTTTTAATGCAAAGTCTGATTTGTTTTATAGTTTTTTGGTTAACAATATTTTTCAGCTTTTGACCATAATTTTCTGGAAGGTTTCCCTATATTTTAAATTTTGGTGTATGTGTGTTTGTGTGTATATGTTTTGGAGTTTGTTACTATTTCTTAGAAAAATTATTGTTTTAGCATGCGTTTATTTATTTATTAAGATGATTGGGTCATTTCAAGAATGTTGTTACACAAAATACCTGTGTCAAAAATCCTATATTACTACATGTACTTGACAGTATTTTCACAGTTACGGAAAACAGGGGATATAATTTCATGCAATTTTATTTTCGCTATTTGCCAACTGCTTTTGAAATTGCTTGAAATTTAACAAATGATACCCAAAAATAATTGTAAAATTATTAAAGAATTTAGATGCAGATCAATACAATAAAACAATGTAAAATTTTCCTTTTATACAATATTTCACATTCATGACAAGTTTAGACTTTTCCCATAGTTAGATTTGATTTGATTTGATTTTGGTGTTTAACGCCACTTTTAAGCACCGCTTTTGGGCTATTCGTGGCGGCCAGTTTTATTGGTGGAGGAAGCTGAGTGCCCGGAGAAAACCACCGACCTTGATAGGAAAACTGACAATCCTAGTCAGTTAAGATTGAGTCGAGTGCACCCGCACGAGCGGGTTCGAACTCACAACCTCAGTGTTGACTGGCTAGTGATCACAGTAGTAACTACTTAGACCACTCGGCCACGAGGCCCCCATAGTTAGAATAACAACTACAGTCAAACCTGTTTATAACGGTCAACCATAGAACAATAACAACTACAGTCAAAGTCCTGTTTATAAAGGTCAACCATAGAACAATAACATCTACAGTCAAACCTGTTTATAAAGGTCAACCATAGAACAATAACAACTACAGTCAAACCTGTTTATAAAGGTCAACCATAGAACAATAACAACTACAGTCAAACCTGTTTATAAAGGTCAACCATAGAACAATAACAACTACAGTCTCAAAGTCCTGTTTATAAAGGTCAACCATAGAACAATAACATCTACAGTCAAACCTGTTTATAAAGGTCAACCATAGAACAATAACAACTACAGTCAAACCTGTTTATAACGGTCAACCATAGAACAATAACAACTACAGTCAAAGTCCTGTTTATAAAGGTCAACCATAGAACAATAACATCTACAGTCAAACCTGTTTATAAAGGTCAACCATAGAACAATAACTACAGTCAAACCTGTTTATAACGGTCAACCAAAGAACAATAACAACTACAGTCTCAAAGTCCTGTTTATAAAGGTCAACCATAGAACAATAACAACTACAGTCAAAGTCCTGTTTATAAAGGTCAACCATAGAACAATAACAACTACAGTCAAACCTGTTTATAAAGGTCAACCATAGAACAATAACAACTACAGTCAAAGTCCTGTTTATAAAGGTCAACCATAGAACAATAACAACTACAGTCAAACCTGTTTATAAAGGTCAACCATAGAACAATAACAACTACAGTCAAACCTGTTTATAAAGGTCAACCATAGAACAATAACAACTACAGTCAAACCTGTTTATAAAGGTCAACCAAAGAACAATAACAACTACAGTCAAACCTGTTTATAAAGGTCAACCACAGAACAATAACAACTACAGTCAAACCTGTTAATAAAGGTGAACCATAGAACAATAACGGCTACAGTCAAACCTGTTAATAAAGGTGAACCATAGAACAATAACGGCTACAGTCAAACCTGTTTATAAAGGTCAACCATAGAACAATAACATCTACAGTCAAACCTGTTTATAAAGGTCAACCATAGAACAATAACATCTACAGTCAAACCTGTTTATAAAGGTCAACCATAGAACAATAACAACTACAGTCAAACCTGTTTATAAAGGTCAACCAAAGAACACTGACCTTATAAGAGAGATGGACCTTTGAATTGAGGTTCTAAATGCATAGATATTACTTAATTTGAGAGAAGAAAAGGTAGACTTGACGAAGATGGCAGATTTTCTCTTAATTGATTGACCTTGAAAGCCAATTTGACTGTAATTGTAAAACACTTTTACAACTAAAACACATGTTTAATTTTAGCAGTTTTCATATTTTACACAATATAAAAATAAGAAGATGAGGTATGATTGCCAATGAGACAACTATCCACCAAAGTTCAAATAAAGTGGATATAAGCAATTATAGGCAACCGTACGACCTTCAACAATGAGAAAAACCCATACGGTATAGTCGACTATAAAAGGCCCTGACATGAAAAATATGAAACAATTCAATTGAGAAAACTAACAGCCTAATTAATAACAAAACAAATTAACGAAAAACAAATATGACAGACATGAATCAACTGAACTACAGGACATGAACCAACGATAATCACTGAACTACGGACTTGGGACAGGCACATAAAGAATGTGGCGGGATTAAACATGTTTGTGAGCGCTCAACCCTCAACTCTAGTTGGAAGCCAAATGAATTTGACTAGTTGCATGAAAAGATGAATACAGATCAAAATTTTTCATGTAAAATTGAAATTTACTCCTTTTTTCTATGAACATTTTTCTCTCCCCTTCTTGGATCCTATGTATATTGTCACAATCAATTGTTGTCAATTACTGTATATATATTAGCAAACTTACAAAATTTGACCTTTTGTGGCCAAATTTTAACAGAATACTTCAAACAATTGTATTGTTACTATTTTAACATTTCTAATTTAATCAATGTCATGCCATTTTCACAGGCTTATATTATGAGAGAAAAAAATTTAGTCAATAATTTTCTTTATAAATTTCATCTCAGTGTTTAATTACTATGATGGTACTTGAAATAAGAGTCGACATTAAACGGATTTTTTTTCTTTTATGATATTTGATTTTCTGTTGAATTTCAGAGCCACAAAATGGATTTAAAGTTCTTGTTATTATAAAAACCAATGATATTAAAATTCTATTTGTTACTTTAAAACATCAGAAAATTATTTATAATGTTCTAGCCATTTTGATTTTTACAGCTTGTTACCTAATTTTAATTATTTTTGACATTTGAGTCTGTTTGAATTTTACAGAGGCTCGGATTACGCGTCAGATGTCCTCTGATAGTGTGTCCAGTATAAACAGTTTATCAAGTGCCTGTAGTATGACGAGCCAACAGTCGGCAGCGACAGACGGGGATGCAGGGAAGGGAAAGAAGAAAAAGAAGGGCTGGGTAAGTAAAAAAAGTTCAAAAACAATTGACCATTTCAGAATCTAAAGGATTATGGGTAATAAAGGATTATGGGTTATTTTATTGTGTGTATCCCTAAATTAAAATTAAATCATTTCCTTGGTCAAATTTCTGTTTTAGAAAGTTTAAACTTTTCACAACACTTCAATGTTCACTTTTGAAAACATTTCCCACAGTGCTTTAGATACTGAAATGGCGAATAAGAAAGTACTGAAGAAAGAAAAAAATAGTACATACTAAAATAAATAAATGTACAGAATATTTTTCCCACTATAACTGGTCTTTGACAAAATTCAATTATCTGTTGTGTTGGGAACGTGAGCAATGAACAACAGCTTTTTCTTCAGCAAACAAATCTTAGATCGTCAATGTGGTGGTCAACAATGAAAAGTATTGTCAGATCAGAAATAAAACTGCAAGTTTCTATTACACACTGGTATCGGTCAATGTGGTGGTCAACAATGAAAGTATTGTCAGATCAGAAATAAAACTGCAAGTTTCTATTACACACTTGTTTTTGGACATTTTAATGTGCTTAGAGTGTGTAAAACAGTATAAACTGAGGAGACAGCAACCCAAAAACACAAAAATCCACTGGTGCCATCAAAGAAGGGTCATTTTATCTCATCAGGCAACAGATACAAATCCTTTATCAAACAAATTAAAACTAATACTTCAGGGCAAAAAAGGGCACGTAACAAAATTATAATGATTATCAATAGAAATAAGTAATAATGTTGAGCTAATGATATAACAATAGAAATAAGTAATATTGTAGAGCTAATGATATAACATTAACTATAGCAGTTGTTTTTTTATTGTAAAACATTTATAACAAATCAAAGACACAGTGTTACATATCTCTTCAATCACATGACAGAAGCAAGATAAATCTTGCTGGCTTTGATGTTGTTATTGAATTTTTTGTAATATTATATCTGAAATGGCCATTTTCTAACTATGTGAAAAAAAATTAACAATAATGCAATATATATTTGTTTTGCAGTTAAGAAGTTCCTTTAGTAAGGCTTTTGCCAAGAAAAAGAAT
This sequence comes from Mytilus coruscus, assembly GCA_017311375.1. Classification (NCBI taxonomy): domain Eukaryota; kingdom Metazoa; phylum Mollusca; class Bivalvia; order Mytilida; family Mytilidae; genus Mytilus; species Mytilus coruscus. Next base: position 86,132,875 of record CM029603.1, read on the forward strand.
AGGAATGGGTCCATGTCAGACTGTGAGATGGATATGGGAAGTCTAAGGTCCAATGCTTCAGCCCCAATTCTCCATTGTTACAGGTCCACATGCCAAATGGTCCAAGTTTTATCAAAGGTTCACATTCATCTGGAGCGTAAGTATAGTAAAACTATATTTTCTACTACAAATTAAAAGCATTGTGAAAGAGGTGGGGAAATACCAATAGGATACCCATCAAAGAGACAGCAACCTGACAACATGATTAACTTAAAGATATCTAGGAGAGTTACTGGGAGAACATTAATTCATTTTCAGTGTCAAATGCAAAATGATTTTTGTCAATGTTACAATTAGAGTATTAATTGATCCTCTTTTCTCTCTTTCTGGCATGCGCACTCACAGCAAGACTGCTGCAAACACCAAAAAGTTTCAAACTAAAAGATAAGAATTAGAAAAAAATCACTGATTTTTTTTTTCAGTTTCAAACCATGGTCAAGGTTGATCACCCACTTTTCAATGTCAAGTTCTAGGTTCCTATTTACATTTCTTTATTTTTATGAGCCATAATTGACTAGATTTATGTAACTGAATATTTTGTTATTTGCAATTTCAATCTGTAAAGATCATTTTTCTAACATATAAGTTGTAACAGTTATTTATAATTGAATTATAAAATCGTTTATTTTGTAATTAGAAAGATATTAATGCCACTTGTACAGATTGAATTTAAGCCAAAAAAAATTATTATAAATTATCTGATGAAACTTATACTACTTTGTTACTATTTAATGAATATTTGTAAAGTATTTTTAGACCAAGAATATTAGGAATCTGATAAAGAAACTGAAATAGAAATAAAATTTATTATCCAAGAGAAATACAATTTTATGCCAATTATTTGGAAATCAGGTTACATTTTGTAATGTGGAAATAATAAATCAAATGTGAAAAATAAACATTGTAATATTTATAAATAGCTTTTTCTATCAAAATTGAAAATATCTGAAATGTACGTTGACATTTCATTGGCTGTGCATACATTGGTTGTTCACCTTTTGAACTTGTAGTTTTGATAAGAGGTTAATTCTTCTCCAAACTAGAGTTGCAACAAATCCCTCTCATGCATAACTTTGTTTATAAACCTGCTGTTAGAGTAATTGAATGTTTTGTGGCAAAATTATTTATTGACCGGGGAACTCTTCCCTGGAGTTATCAGTGTGATGTCACTCATAAAATTGTGCTACATAAGGGCACACCCACTGTAGAGGGGTTTGGACTAATCCCCTGAAAACAAAAGACGTAAAATCTAAATTCAGAGTTTCAAAACCCTAAGATACATACTGGCTACAATATAAAGACAAAGAGATGTGGTATGATTGCCAATAAGACAACTATCCACCAGAGTTCAGATGACATGGAAGTAAGCAATTATAAGCCACCATATGGCCTTCAACAATTAGCAAATCCCATGCCATATACTAGTAGCCAGTTTTAAAGTGCCTTGACATGCCAAAATAAGAAACAATTCATACAAGAAATTCAAGAAATAAAAGTGTTATACCATTCGACATTTGATTTTTAGAAGTTAAATAGCCATCTTTTTTCTTTTTCCAGAATTTATGAAGCTGAAGATGTATCAACAGTATTAGATTTACGGAAGCAACTTCGTGATAAAGATATGAAATTAACAGACACTCGTTTAGAGGCTCTGTCCTCTGCACATCAGTTAGAACAACTGCGAGAGACAATGACTAAAATGAAAAATGAAATGAGTGCCTTAAAAGCTGACAATGATAGACTCCAACGTATGATGGTGTCACGAGGACTTAACACGTCTCAGTCTTCCTTAATTGTTCACTCACGCACAAATAGTGATTCGTTGGATAGATCTATTAGTGTTCAAGAACAGCCTAGTTTAGGTATGTTGAACCCTGCCTTAATTGCTCACTCTAGGAAAAATAGTGTTTCATTGGATAGACCTCATAGTATTGAAGAACAGCCTAGTTTAGGTATGTTGAAACCTTTCTTTAATAAAGATCAGCCTAGTTTAGGTATGTTGAAACCTTTCTTTAATATAGATCAGGTTTGAAAAAATAGTGTTTCATTTACTGGACATTTGATTCAAGAACAACCTAGTTTAGGTATGTTGAAACCTTTGATATAGATCAGGTTTTAAAATATAGTGTTTCATTTACTGGACATTTTATTCAAGAACAGCTTAGTTTAGGTATGTTGATAACTGCTCTGGTTGGTAAGTTTGAAGACATATAGTAATTCATTAGACAAATATCACAGATCAAGTTCGAATTTTGGTGGCGTCACTTTTACTGTTCTAGAGTTATGCCCCTTTACAAATGGAAAAATAGCTGAATTTTTCGTTTCCATTCTCTGACTTAAGTTTACCTCAACTAAATGTTATGAAACTTATGCACAATGCTAATTACCATAAAACTCAGATCAAGTACAAATTTGGGTAGCGTCACATTTACAGTTCTTGAGTTATGTCCCTTTATAAAATTATATGCAAGCTTGGGCATCATCTGTGTCCTATGGACACATTCCCCATTTATTTCAATGATTGATGATTAAGTATATAAACTCATCGTAGATACCAGGATTAAAAGTGTGTACGCCAGACGTGCGTTTCGTCTACTAAAGACTTATCAGTGACGCTTGAAACGAAAAAATTTGAAAGGCCAAATAAAATACAAAGTTGAAGGGCATTGATGACAGTAAATTCCAAAAGGTTTTGCCAAATATAGCTTATTTATTCTATTCCTTGGGTAGAAAGTCTTTAGTATTTCAAAAAATTCAAAGTTTTATAAACAGTTGATTTATAATTATGACCATATCAATGATAATTCATGCCAACACAGAATTGCTGACTACTTCAGGACAAAGGTTTGAAAAGATGACACCTGTGGATTTCCCATGTAGACCCCTTTTTCAAACTTTTGATAATTGTAAGCTCCTTTTTAAATGATTTATTAATTTCAGTGAAATTTATTTATTTAACATATGTCAAGGTGGTCTCAGTGGGTCAGTGGTTAACCCGCTGCATTTGTTTGCACCAGTCCTAAGTCAGGAACCTGATGTTCAGTGGTTGTCGTTTGTTGATGTGGTTCATAAGTGTTTCTCGTTTTTTATATAGATTAGACCGTTGGTTTTCCTGTTTGAATGGTTTTACACTAGTCATTTTTGGGGCCCTTTATAGCTTACTGTTCGGTGTGAGCCAAGGCTCTGTGTTGAAGGCCGTACTTTGACCTATAATGGTTTACTTTTTCAAATTGTGACTTGGATGGAGAGTTGTCACATTGGCACTCATACCACATCTTCTTATATCTAAGTAGTTCATAAACAGTTATCATTGGCCTGTCAACTCAGAGGTTTAAATATAAAAATAAGGAGATGTGGTATGATTGCCAATGAGACAACTATCCACCAAAGTTCAAATGAAGTTGATGTAAGCAATTAAAGGCAACCATACGACCTTTAACAATGAGGAAAAACTCATACTGTATGGTCGGTTATAAAAGGCCTCGACATGAAAATATGAAACAATTCAATTGAGAAAACTAACAGCCTAATTTATAACAAAGCAATTTACGAAAAACAAATATGACAGACATGAACCAACGACAACCACTGAACTATCAAACCCTGATTGTGGCAGGGTGCACTTGACTATTATCTTAATTGACAAGGATTGCTAGTTATTCTTTTCTACCAATGGTACGTTGTTCTCCTCTGGGTACTCAGACTTCTTCCACCAAACTGGCTGTCATGATATAACAAAATTTGCTGAAAGTGGCATAAAACACCAACAAACAAACAAACAAACAAACAAGTATCAGAATATCAAGTAATACTGATTTAAAGAGTCTTTTGCTCAAAAGAAAGTCATTTTCACCAGTTTAGATGTATTACTATTGTATCCTTCCATTTCAGAAATGTTATTATCAGAAAGTCAGGATCGGGAAGGAAAGAGAGTGACAATGACTGTTTATTTAGGTTCTAAACCAAGTCCTTTACGGCTGTGTACAGATGTTTTGGTAAGTCAACTGAAATGGGTCTTTTTCTAGAAGTAATTGTTATCTTCTATTCCTCCACCAATAAAAATTGTCTTTTATAGCCACAATCTCATCCTTATGCAATTTTACCAATCATGGGATGAGACTTCACACATAATTTGTACTTGAGATTACCCCTGGTTTTAGGTGGGGTTAGTGCTGCTAGGACTTTACTTTTCTATATGTAGTGATTTATAGGCTATTTTTGTCTTTCTGTTGTTTTTGGTTTTGCAATGGTAAGGTCAGTTATTTGTTTGAATTATGATTGCCGTAGCAGAGGGGGCATTCAGTGTTATCCTTGTCCATCTGTACGTCCCGAAATTTGTTTCCATTCTCTAACTTTAGTTTGCCTGAAACTTATACACGATGCTTAATACCACAAAACACAGATCAAGTTTGAATTTGGGTGGCGTCACTGTTGCCATTTTATCGACCATAAAAAATTTTTGTGGTCGTATATTAATATAACGTTGGCGTCGTCGTCGTCGATCCGAAGACGCATTGGTTTTCGCACTCTAACTTTAGTTTAAGTGAATGGATCTCTATGAAATTTTACCATAAGGTTCAATATCACAAAAGGAAGGTTGGGATTTTGGGGTTATGGTACCAACAGTTAAGGAATTAGGGGCCAAAAGGGCCAAAATAAGCATTTTGTAACTTCCAGACATAACTTGTGTGTTAGTGTATGGATCTCTCTGACATTGTACCACAAGGTTCCATATCACAAAGAGAATGCTGGGATTGATTTTTCGGGTAATTGCCTCAAAATTTTAGGAATAAGGGGCCAAAAAGGGCAAAAACAAGCATTTTTCTAGTTTCATGACAATAACTTGTGTGTAAGTGTATGGATCTTTCTGAAATTGTACTACAAGGTTCCATATCACAAAGGAAAGCTGGAATTGAGTTTGGGGTAATTGCCTGAAACGTTTAGGAATTAGGGGCCAAAGGGCCAAAAATAAGCATTTTCTAGTTTCAGACAATAACTTGTGTTCAAGTGTATGGATCTCTCTGAAATTGTACTGCAAGGTACCATACCTCAAAGGAAGGCTGGGATTGAGTTTGGGGTGATGAATCATAAGGGGTTCAAAAAATTTGGGGGATTTTTTTTTTTCTTTTTTTCATTTTTTTCTTTAAAATTTTCCATTTTAAGTTGGTTATTTCTGATTTATATTTAAAAGCAAATAATAATGATATGGCAGGAGATACACCAAACAGGATGTGTAAATTATTATATAATAGGTATTGTGCAATAGCAAGAAATTTTCAATTGCACAGTATTGCGCAATAGCAAGAAATCTTCAATTGCACAGTATTGCAATAGCAAGAAATATCCAATAGCACAATATTGCATAAAAGCAAGAAATTGTCAATTGTACAGTATTGCACAATAGCAAGAAATATTCAATTGCGGTATTGCGAATTGCAAGAAATATTCAATTGCACAGTATTGTGCAAAAGAAGATACTTTGTATAAATTGCTTATTTCTTGACCAATTTCAATGGGGTTTTATTCTTGAACTCTTGGGGTTCTTTAATATGCTGAATCTAATCTTGTATTAAGTTTTTGGATTTTGGGCCCTTTTTAATTGGTCCACATTGAGGTCCAAAGGGTCCCAAATTAAACTTTGTTTGATTTCATCAAAAATTGAATTATTGGGGTTCTTTGATATGCGAATCTAACCATGTATTTAGATTCTTAATTTTGGTCCCGATTTCAAATTGGTCTACATTAAGGTCCAAAGGGTCCAAAATTAAACTTAGTTTGATTTTAACAAAATTGAATTCTTAGGATTCTTTGATATGCTGAATCTAAACATGTATTTAGATTTTTATTATGGGCCCAGTTTTCAAGTTGGTCCAAATCGGGTCCAAAATTAAACTTTGTTTGATTTCAACAAAATTGAATATATGGGGTTCTTTGATATGATGAATGTAACCATGTATTTAGATTTTTGATTTTGGGCCCGTTATCAACTTTTCCACATTGAGGTCAAAAGGGTCCAAAATTAAACTTTGTTTGATTTCATCAAAATTGAATTATCGGGTTCTTTGATATGCGAATCTAACCGTGTATTTAGATTCTTAATTTTGGTCCCATTTTAAATTGGTCTACATTAAGGTCCAAAGGGTCCAAAATTAAACTTAGTTTGATTTTAACAAAATTGAATTCTTAGGGTTCTTTAATATGCAGAATCTAAACATGTATTTAGATTTTTGATTATGGGCCCAGTTTTCAAGTTGGTCCAAATCGGGTCCAAAATTAAACTTTGTTTGATTTCAACAAAATTGAATATATGGGGTTCTTTGATATGCTGAATCTAACCATGTATTTAGATTTTTGATTTTTGGGCCCGTTATCAATTTTTTCCACATTGAGGTCAAAAGGGTCCAAAATTAAACTTTGTTTGATTTCATCAAAATTGAATTATTGGGATTCTTTGATATGCAGAATCTAACCATGTATTTAGATTCTTAATTTTGGTCCGTTTTCAAATTGGTCTACATTAAGGTCCAAAGGGTCCAAAATTAAACTTAGTTTGATTTTAACAAAATTGAATTCTTAGGGTTCTTTGATATGCTGAATCTAAACATGTATTTAGATTTTGATTATGAGCCCAGTTTTCAAGTTGGTCCAAATCGGGGTCCAAAATTAAACTTTGTTTGATTTCAACAAAAATTGAATATATGGGGTTCTTTGATATGCTGAATCTAACCATGTATTTAGATTTTTGGGCCCTGTTATCAACTTTGTCCACATTGAGGTCAAAGGGTCCAAAATTAAACTTTGTTTGATTTCATCAAAATTGAACTCTTGGGGTTCTTTGATATGCTGAATCTAACCCTGTATTTAGATTTTGGATATTAGACCATAATAGGTGAATGTCCAATTTAAAATTTTTAAGTTCTTAGACCACATTCATTCTGTGTCAGAAACCTATTCTGTGTCAAATATTTAATCACAATCCAAATTCAGAGCTGTATCAAGCTTGAATGTTGTGTCCATACTTGCCCCAACTATTCAGGGTTCGACCTCTGCGGTCGTATCAAGCTGCGCCCTGCGGAGCATTTTATTGAGTTATGTCCCTTTATAACGTTGTAGGCAAGTTGATGCATCATCTGTGTCCCATAGACACATTCTCCATTTTTTTTTTATTATCAGTTTGGTACCTTCTACTTAATTTTTTCCTGTGACATCAACTGAAAAATCAGTTCACAAATCTTAATAATTTTAAACTTTCTAAAATTGATTTATTAATTATAGATTATATAGCTTTGTATTATCTTCTACAATGAAAGATGTAGGATAGAAATGTAAAAATAAAATGTCTGTCATGGTAGACTTAATCTTGTCACTGATTCAAATATTTAATTCAAACGCATGCCAGAAAACATATACCTGTTTCTTTTTAATGAGTCTGCATTCTTTGGCAGTAATTTAAAGTATCGTATATTGGAAATGTTTTGTTTAAAAATAAAACACACATTTTGTCATGTCAGTGCATTAATTTAGCTTAGTTTATGGTATGGGTTTGATTCATTGTTGAAGACCCTACTGTGCGTTTTAGTTGTCTACATCTATGTCCTTGGGGGTTTGATGGATAGATGTCTCATAAAAATCATTTCACATCTTCTTTATTTTTATATCAGTTATGTTGAAATGAATTCCATTACTAAACAGAAAATATGAAATCCATTTCTAAACAGGAAATATGAAATTTAAAATAAAAAAAATCTTTGTTATAAATATTTTATCCTCTATAGATAAACCAAGGGAGGTAATTGTAGAATATTTCTTTTTCAGAAACCAGCTGAAGTATTAATTGGTTCATTATCCGTCAGTGGGAAGACAAAGTGGGATATTTTAGATAATATTGTTAGAAAAATATTAAAGGTATGTATTTCTGGATGAAAAAAACTTTGATAAAAAATTACAGTTTTATTATGAAACGTTGAACCTGCTGTAAGATTTGCATTATGGGAAATTATAGATAAAACATTGTGTTAGATATTAATACATGTTATTTGCAACTGAATACAAATGTAAGAGTACACTCTAAACTCAAAACAATATTATTCAATCAGAATTTTTTGACTTTTTGCTGAGATTAATTCTAGGGCCTAAGGGGTCAGATGAATTTAATTTCAAGTTTGATTGCATTTTATTGAATGAAAAGCAGTGAGTGTGAGCATAATTTTAAATTTTTTGGTTTTGGTTTCTGAAAACAAATTTTAGCAGCACATTTAATGATTAATTGTATTTTTACAAGAAAATTCATTGGGAAGTCATGATTATAGTGCTAAATAATAAAAATAGACATTTTTGTTTGAGTGTGGCATTAATATGATTTGTTAATTCAAAGCTTCATCTGAAAATTAATTTGATGTTGCTCTCACTGAGATTATGAAATCTTAAAAGTCACTGTGTTCCAATCTTTTTAACTTTTAGGTTTTCTTCTGCTACATTTTGACTTTTGTTGATTTATCATGTGATCCTGTAAATAAAACCATCTACTCTTTTCACAAAAATTTTACGATTAAAATCAATTGTAAGCTATACTGAAATGTGTATGACTTATGAGTATTTTTACTCTTAAGATTTTTTGTGAAAAGAGCCGCTGAGATTTACTATAAATAATAGTGTTCCTACAATTTGCATTTTCAACAAGCTGACCAATGTCCACTTAAAGGAGGGTATGATGAGAGCGAATATTTGGCCCCTAAAATTTCTAAATTTGTAAAGCTTTTCTAATCTTTCCAAATTACTTCAGTTCTATTGATAGATGAATAGAGTTGTTTAATCTGGACACTTCAGTTGGAAAATTCAGTTGTGTTGTCACTGACCATGTTGAAATGGACATTTTTGACCAAAAAAGCCTTTTTACATATATTGTTAGGTAAAATTAATGATGAGCCAATGCATTTGGATGTTAGATGGCCTAAATATTATGCCCAACCTGCAACTGCTTAAATGTGGATGGGTGGAAAAGACAAAATCTTAGTTTATTTGAACTAAAATGTAATTTAACATTGTGTAAAATGGACATTTTTAATCCCTAATTTATTTTTTCTGTAGGAATATGTTTTACGGGTTGATCCAGTCACTAATCTTGGTCTAAGTGCTGAAAGTGTGTATTCATATCATATTGGTGAAATTATGCGAACGAAGGAAGCAGAATTACCAGAGTTACTTCCCATTGGTTACTTAGTAGGGGAGACAATGCAGATAGGAATCTGTTTGAAAGGTAAGGATGATTTGAATACTGAAATTGATTCAGATTGTTGGGAATGCAACATCAAAATTGTATGAATTTGTGAAGGAAAACTTGCTAGACCAGAAAATTGAGTTTTTTTACTAGAATGAATGTTAATTTCAAGTTCCACAATTATTGATTGTCCAGTGACATTTTGTACAGACCCGTAAACAATAATTGTCCTTTTGGCCTTTGAAAAATTCAGGACCTTCATGAACTGTGTTGCTTGTCCTAAGATCTTACCACTGACTTGAAATGTACATGAGATAAAAATGTTAAGTTTTTTAATAACAAAAGACAGAACATTATGATATTTTTATTATTTTGTATTAGCTTCAAGTTAACTTCAAGTTTTGTTTCTGAATGTATTACAGTGGATTAATTATTATTCGTGGGATACAGATTTTGTGGAATTTGTGGATAAAAAGTGAACCACAAATTTCAATGTTTGACTGAGAACAAAATTTCTGTATGCATGTATGCAGACTTCGGTAAAACCACCAAATCATATTTCTATGAAAATACAATTTTTCCTCAATCCTCGAAAACAGATGAATCAACAGTAGTAAATAAATTTTCTGAACTAATGTAAAAATCTATCATTTCATCAAGACATCTGGTACCTGTTTTATTCAAATTTCTTACATTGCTCATTATTACTATAAAGACCCTTAGATCATATTATAAGGGAACATTCATTCACAAAGAAGTAGTTTTTTTTCTGAATAATAGTGATGGTAGAAAGTTGTTGCATCAATAACTCTATTAAAAAAAAAATAGAAACCTCAGGTGCTGTCTTCAACTTTAGTTTGTCCATAAAATTCCTTGAATTTTCAAAAATCTAGTTAAAGAGTCCTTAATTTCTATCACAAATTTCTCTATTATTCATCTGTAAGGTAAAGTGTTGTTCTTTTCTTTCAGGTACCAAACAGAACAGTGTGGATTCTCTTGCCTTCGAAACATTAATACCAAAATCTATAGTGCAACGATATGTATCATTATTGTTAGAACATCGAAGAATTATTCTCTGTGGTCCCAGTGGCACGGGCAAGACATATTTAGCCCAGAAATTGGCAGAACATTTAGTTCTTAGGTAAGCTTTTGGTTAAGAAATTGATGTGTTGTACATTTTAAGTAATGAAAACGTATTTTGGCAAGATATTGTCAGACATATCAGTAATTGGTTATTTTGGAGCTTTGTCTGATTGAGTTATCAACTAAGTTTTAGTACAAAAACCATTCTAATAAACTGAAAAATGTGCATCAAAATTATGGAAGCACTATCTACTGGGTGTATTTTATTCTGGCAGCAACTTCGCAACATTTATTTAAGTATTTCTTGCAATTTGATGGTTATAGATTGACCTTAAAAACAGAGATATTGAAATAACCATGAATATTATTCATGGTATATAATTATATAAATAAAAAGATTTTCTATGATTCTTAATAAGACAACTATCCACCAAAGACTAGGTTACTGTACTGCCTTCAACAATGAGGAAAAACAAAATGCAAGACATTTCAGATGAGAATTCTAACAGCCTGATTTACATTATAAAATTTAACAACAAACATTTAAGGCAGACAGCAAGCACCAAATTGTAAGCTATTGTTTAGTTTCTGTCACAGTTCTCTTGTTTATTCTACATGTAGGTCTGGTAAAGAATTAACAGCAGGATCAGTAGCCACATTTAATGTAGACCATAAATCTGCCAAAGAATTACGACAGTATTTAGCCAACATTGCTGATCAGTGTGAGAACAGTAGCGCTGGAGAACTTCCAAGTGTTATAATCCTCGACAACCTCCATCATGTTGGTTCACTTGGAGAAGTGTTCAACGGTTTCCTTAGTGTTAAATATCAAAAATGGTAGGTAACTTTAAAGAATAAAGAAAATAGAAGAAGTTGATCATACAGCTCATTGTGAATATATTGAAGATGATAGTTAGTTCAAATTCACTCGTTGGTTTAATTTGTTTCACCATAAATCCTACCCTTGTCTGTCCATATGTTCTAAAATTAGTCTCTGTTCTCTAACTTTATTTTTCCTCAACCAAATATTATGAAACTTATACACAATGCTGATAATCATATAACTCAGATCAAGTTTGAATTTGGATGGTGTGTCTTTCCTGTTCTCGAGGTATGTCCCTTTATAAATGGAAAAATTGCTAAATTTGCTCTTTCCGCACCTTAATGTTAGTTTGCCTCAACCAAATGTTATGAAACTTATACACGATGCCATGTCCTTCATAACTTTATAAATTACAGAATTTTGCGTAAATTTACAAGTGGGGGCATCTGTGTCCCATGGACACATTCTTCATTTATTTTTTTTTATAAATTTGAAGATGTTTCAATATATACCTGTTGCTTAGAAACTGAATGAAAACACTTATTGATCTTATTTATTATAAAAAAGATGAATATTATTTTTTATGGGTTTTGTTTGTGTATTTGTTTCCAAGATATATAACAACCTTGTTCAATAGAAAATGTTAATATGAATCAAAAGTTATGCATTTGAATAAGAAAAATGTCAAACAGTTAACTAGTTCAAATATTTATATGCTATTGGAATGATGATGAGGATTTTCAAAATAAATTGTTCTTCTAGTGCTGTGATCATTAAATTATTATAATCATCTGTATTCTTTCTGTTTTAGTCCTTACATCATAGGAACAATGAACCAAGCCACATGTTCTACAACAAATCTTCAACTTCATCATAACTTCAGGTGAGAAATTTATAATCTTGAAACATTATCACTTGTAGGAAACATCTAGGGTATAAAATTTAATCAAATGTTGTACAGAAATAATGTTACAATGTTAAAGAAAATTCTTTCTTTCTTTTTTTTTAATGTAACAATAACATTATTGGATATTTGCTGTAACAACTTACTAAGTTTACAGATTTTAACTTAGTATACCTCATGTTAGTTGACCTAATAGTTTAGGAAGCACTATTTGGTAAGATATAACTTCTTCATAATATTAGTATCTATAATATACATGATATTATTCATTCCACAAATGTATTTGATAAATTATTGTGAATACACATACAGATCTTTGGTTTTTTCTTCTTTTTTATATTTTATATAACTTAGTTTTCTGGAATCAACTCCTTTAAAGAAAATTTAATTTTAAAAGGTCCTCAAAGACGTAAAATTATGTACTGAAAATAATTAGAGAATGAATTATATTCAAAGTCATGTTGTATTGAATTTTAGGACAATTTGAACTTCATTGATATTACCTTATAGTATTTTATATAAAGTATCATCCAATAAAATATGTCAATTATTGGAAAAGGAGAAAGACATATATTGTACAATGAATACATAAAATGTATATGCATTAAATTATATTGAACATTTCAATTTATCAGGTGGGTGCTGTGTGCCAATCATATGGAACCAGTGAAGGGATTCCTTGGCAGGTTTTTGCGCCGGAAGTTGGTGGAAGCTGAAGTACGGACAGGAATTAGAAATAACGACCTGAATAAGATAATAGACTGGATTCCAAAAGTCTGGTTACACATAAATAAATTCCTGGAAACACATAGTTCATCTGATGTTACAATAGGTGAGTAATCTAACAGATTATCAAGTGATTTTTATACACCAGATTCAAAGGAGGGGTGTACAGTTTTACCTCTGTTCATCCATCTGTCTATAACACAATATTGTCTCATTTTTCTCAGCAAAAACGAGTTCAAACATCTTGATATTTGGTAACACCAAGCTTCATCTTGATCTTGCATACCATGTGACATGTTTTCAGTTCCATAAATGTTATTCTTCAGGTTGTCCAAAGCATATAACTATCAGATGTTATGCACATATATAAGATTTTCATCACAGTTAGACCCCTTTTGGTATGCAAATATAAAAGTTTGTGGAAACAATAATTACTTTCATAAAGTTAGGATTTTTCAAGACTTTTCAGGGGACAGACAGTATGACAGTATTTTGATTTGTATTGTAGGTCCACGGCTGTTCCTTACATGTCCCATGGATATAACAGCTTCACAGATTTGGTTTATAGACCTGTGGAATTATTCAATAATACCTTACATGTTGGAGGCTGTCAGAGAAGGGCTACAGGTAAGAAGGTTTATTTTGAGTTGAACATTTTTTGTTATGTAGAATAATGACTTACTTTAAACCTGTTTTCAAACTTCTCTTAAATGAGCATATGTACCAATAAGGTTAATGAAGGGAAAACAGATTGACTTTTTTTTTACATTTCTTTTTAATCTGTAACCAAGGAGCATGATTCTTATTAGAAAATCGCATCGTCTCCTCTGAGACTGGAACCCTGGACCTCTGTGTTCGAAGTTAGCTCTTTAATGGACTGAGCTAAAGAAATACTTCCTTAGCTCAATGGTTTTTGACTGGCTAAGTAACTGCATTTCAAGGGAAGCAATCCCTTCACAGTGACTGACTGTATGATGATTTGTTTAAGTACATGAGTACTGTGAATGCAAGTTTAGATTGCCCTCTTTTTAAACTGTAATAGGTATTACAACAAAAGACTTTGCAAGAAAATGAAATATGTCTTAATTCATTCAAGGAATAAAAACGTGTTCTTATCTACCGCATTTTGTAATATTCATTTATTTATTAGGTTTATGGCAGAAGAGCCCCATGGGAGGACCCCACGGATTGGATCATGGAGACGTATCCATGGACTGTATCCAAGGAAGAAGATTCTCAGTTACTACGGATACGACAAGAAGACGTTGGCTATGATACCCCTGGAATCATCACTAGCACCCCACAGCCAAAAGCCAAATCTGCAGAAGCTACGACAGAAAATGGGGATCAGCTGGTCAGTGATGTGTAACAACAGTTACTGTTGACTGAACACAACCAGACCATGAACCTTTCACAAACCCATCCCTTCCTTGTAGAAAAGAATGCTTAAATATCTTCTGTTGTTGTGTACTTCATGTTAGAAGTGTTTTAATTTATTATTTTGATGTAGTATTTACCCTGTATTCTCCTCACTATTTTGGTTTGTCTTATTTTCTTGTAATTTAGTCATTTCTTTATTAATTGTGCCTGGTTTTACTGGGCAAACACAAGTCGGGAACCATTTACTATTTTGAACTTAGACTATATTACAAATTGTCAAATTTTGATGTTAGAAAAGCTGCTATTTATTTTGAAATTATGGAATTTATACAACACACCATTTAAGCATTCTTAAAAAATGGAAATTCATGTTTACTTTGTGTTTTGATGTTGGTTTTTTTTTTGTTTAAATGGAAAGTACTTTTAGCACATCATCACCATCACCATATGTATTTGTCATGGATAAAAGCATGATTGCATGCAGCATGTTTTCATTTTGGTTTCGTAGATCCTTCAGTTATTTTGGATCATGTGTTTTGTGCATTGAAGAAAACTTGTTGTAGTACATGCATGGGGAACCTACTATTTAGTTCCAGATAAAAAGGAAACTGCTAGAAAATTCAATTATGTTCAAAATAATCATTAAAATAATGTACACTTTGAGATACATCTAACTTTTAGAAAAGCATGAGGCTAAATTTGATAATATCCATTCAAACTGATAAAAATTTATCAAGCTTTCTTAATTTGATGTTTAACTGGTTCTTACAAATGTTTCCATGATAGGTATCTTATTAGCCAAGGAATAAGAGTTCTTTCAAAAATCATTTTAGAATATGAATTATAAAAATTTGATAATGCAACTAGAATCATTCTGCTTTGATACAGGATGAAGAACAGCCATCAAAACGATTTTTAATCAGATCAGAATATGTCATGAACATCCTTCTAATGTCCATTGAATATGTCATGAACATCCTTCTAATGTCCATTGAATATGTCATGAACATCCTTCTAATGTCCATTGAATATGTCATGAACATCCTTCTAATGTCCATTGAATATGTCATGAACATCCTTCTAATGTCCATTCTTATTCAATGCAAAATTGTATGACACCAAAAAACCTCCATGTGCTATCCAATATTCTTCCAATTAAAAGATTCTTAAACTGTATCAAGCTTGAACTTAAATAGTTAGGTTTTGAGATAAAAATTGCAGTGGAGAAATTTGTCTTAATTAAAGGGAGTTGCATTCTCTTGATCAATATACATTTTAGCATCAAACAAATAGTTTATTTTAAAGTGCTTAATAAAGTTTAAAATGAAATCACAAATTGTAAGAAAATTGTTCATCTTATAAATGGTTTCTTCTGTAAGATAAGGGAATTTTGCATCAATCTGCATGATATATGTTATGAGTCGGACCTAAAAATCACCAAATTTATGTGCTTACCTATCTGTCGCTTCACCAATCATATTTTTGTTCACAATGGTTCTTCAAAAATAATTGATGAAAAGACACACATTTGTTTTCATGTTTTCCTATATACATTGAAAATGAAAGAACAATTTTGATATTATTATTTTTGTGAAATATTAGAAAATGGTGTTTTTAGGTCTGTGATTAATGGAGTAGACCTAGATAAAAGGAGATAACCCTTCAAATCACTTATGTGTTTGTAACAGAGAGTTTCCTCATTGCTTTTTTCTTAAGCATTCATGTGAAACAATATTCAAAAAATCGGTGTTTCTTAGAAGCTTGCAATTTGTTATGAAAATAGTGTGAAGACAAACATATGAGTGATTCATAAGAGTTATGTCCTTGAACCAGGCCAACCTCCTAATAGCTGTTTGATTTCAATTATTTTAAATCTGCAAGAAAATATTTGGATGAAATTATTGAAATTTTGCAGTTATTTTACAAGAAAAATATTAATCAGCTTATTTTGATTTTGAGGAATGCTTATGTTTTAAATATAACTATTTCAGCTGAACATGATAAAGAGGCTACAAGAAGCAGCTAATTATAGCTCACAAAGTCAAGACGATGATTCCGCTAGTATTGACAGTCATAGCAGTAGTATACAAGAAATTTCCATCTCGAGCATGGATTCCACATCATGTGACATGTGATGTCACAAACCCATGTGACATATGATCTCACAAACCATGTGACATACGATGTCATGAACCTATATGACGTGCAATGTCATGAACTTTTTCACATTGTTGATATAAACTTGTGACTATGTCATTTGACTTATTAAATACTCGGTGCTATTTTTAAGAGGCCAAAATCGGAATGTGCAATGTTGAAATTGTTACGCAGTATTTCTGTATGATCTGAATGATATTTATAATTGAATTTTCATTGAGGGCAGCATTTGGATTTGGTATTGGTCAGTTTCTGTTGTCATTTTGTTTCTCTTTACATTAAGGGAAAAATTACAATAAATTGAGATAAATTTTTTGATAGTTTACATTAAGGGAAAAATTACTATAAATGGAGATAAATTTTTCGATAGGAAAGTGTAAAAAGACTTTTTTTCTGCCATTTTTTTTTCAAAATTAACTTTGGAAAATTTTTAGGAACAAAGTGAAAAGAAAAAGAATTTACAGAAAATTACAAAACTTGAAAAATTTACAAAGAATTGATCAGATATGATAAATGATGTATTGGTAAGAGAAATAAAATAGTTGACAGACTGAATATTTTTGTATTTTTATTTGATGCATGATTAAGCATGTTTATTTTACCTATCCTTGGTGTTGTTGTAATATATGTTCTTAGCTGTACCATGCTGGTACTTGTATTCATTAAACTATACAGGGAATCAGTAAATTACTTTATTTTTTGAAGGTAGTAGGGGAGGGGCGAATGATTGTCTCATGGTTTGATGAATACAGGTGCTTTACCCTGATTTTTTTTTTCTGGGTCATCCATTATCATGAACCTTGTGAAAATCTGTTACTATGTGTTAACCTTCAGATAAATGCTTAGATATAAAGGTAAAACTGGGACAAAAGTCTATATTAGGTCCCAGTGTAAAATGTTGAGGAGAAAAAAAAATGAACTAAAAAAAAAAAGAAATTTCTCTGAACTCGTAAAATTATTTTGATGAACATACTTTTTTTTAAACAATAGGTTCAACCATCAGAATCAATTGTCTGTTTCTTTTCTCCATTACCGTAATTAAATACCCTTAAGAATATCAGTATCTATCCATCTATCAATGGATTTGCTTTTCTAAAGCATTTTTTCAGCGTTAATATCTCAAATGAATATTTAGAGATTTAAACAGTACCAAGCAAAATATAAAGAAAGGCAAAGGAAAAGGATACCATTAAATGATGAAAGAACTTGTAAAAGTTTTGTTCTATTTTTTTTAAATTTAATAAACTATGAATTCTTGTACAGATTGTAAAGCATTAAGCTGTGATAGTAGCTAGGCTCTTTGTTTTTAATTTTAGAAATGAGGTTATCATTTGAAAATTATTTGTTATTGTGTGATTTAAAAAAAAAAGATTTTATTCTTGTTAATTGAAGAGGCCTCGTTTCCAAATTATAATAGCCTCAATTTCATTTATGTGATGGTATCTTTCAGAATTTTGAAGAGTGAAATTTGATACCGTATCAATTATAGACTAAGAGAGGAAACATGTATATATTTTTCAGTAACTCGCTTAAAAGAAAACTTTAAATCCCCAAAATATGTTATTTTTAAATGGCTTCAATTCTTCTCAAACAGGTGACGACAGACAACGGAAAGACAGTGGTGTGAAGAGGAGAATGGTTGAGGTCATATCGGGTTGTCGTCATGACGAATATTCTTTTGTTTGATATTGTGATATTTATTTATTCTGTCTTCTCCTTGCTTGAGTGGACATAAAATTGTTATTGTACACAAATGTATTGATGGAATATTATGGTATATATTTATTTACAGAAAGGGTTTTCCAATTTGGATCTGATTGAAATCTGTTATATATAGGGTTGAACAAATATTTATATATATTTCATTTCGTATTATTTGGCACTATATGGGGAAAAGTTGAAATATTTTAAAAGTTTTCTTGACCTTTACAAGCACAAAATTAATATACATGGTAAATTGTTGCATATTTTTTGCATATTTTGTTAGTTAATTTCTTATTAAAGTAACTGTGAAACCTTTTACACTTATTCCTTGGTAAATCAGAAACATGTAAATAGTAACAATAGTCCCAAAGAAAAAAAAATGAAATATTTTAGAAATTTTGCCTCCTCAAAACCAACTCCTGTTAGTTGTGAATAATGGTTTTAGTCTTTATAAGTATAAATAGGTTTCATTATGCTGGAACAATGTAGATTTGTTTTGTGCTTTGTATTTTATTAAGAGTTCATTACAATGGACAGAAAAATTAAGAGTGGTTTATAATTTCTCAATGTTTCAAATTATCTTTCAGATTAAATTTTGAAACTATAAAATGTGTAAGCATGTGTATTGAGTTTTATCTTTTGTAGTAATGCTTATTTGGCTTGTAAGAGAAGCTTATAGCAGGAGTTAAACTCCACTTTGAATTTAATGTCTTGTCTAGAGTTACCTCCCCTTTGAACTATAGAATAACCTCCCCTTTTAGTGCAGTTTCAACAGCTTCAAAATGCAATGACGGTTTAGCTTTGCAATACATTGGGAAATCCATGGTGTGCAATATTTAGAGTGAATTTTGTTACTGGAAAAGCAGTTGTATATTTAACTTTGAATTTGAAGTAATTCATCATTTTTATGAATCTCATGTTAAAATAATTAGTAATTTTAGACTCATTTTAGACCATTATAACATTTTTCCATTATTTATGTAAATGGATCATATGTATTTATTCCATATTACACATGTTCATTTTCGAGCTTTTAAGACGTTCAGTGAGAAAAACAAGAATACTTTTGTTTTTTTTGTTTCTCTTTACATTAAGGAAAAATTACAATAAATTGAGATAAATTTTTGATAGTTTACATTAAGGAAAAATTACTATAAATGGAGATAAATTTTTCGATAGGAAAGTGTAAAAGACTTTTTCTGCCATTTTTTTCAAAATTAACTTTGGAAAATTTTAGGAACAAAGTGAAAAGAAAAAGAATTTACAGAAAATTACAAAACTTGAAAAATTTACAAAGAATTGATCAGATATGATAAATGATGTATTGGTAAGAGAAATAAAATAGTTGACAGACTGAATATTTTTGTATTTTATTTGATGCATGATTAAGCATGTTTATTTTACCTATCCTTGGTGTTGTTGTAATATATGTTCTTAGTTGTACCATGCTGGTACTTGTATTCATTAAACTATACAGGGAATCAGTAAATTACTTTATTTTTGAAGGTAGTAGGGAGGGCGAATGATTGTCTCATGGTTTGATGAATACAGGTGCTTTACCCTGATTTTTTTCTGGGTCATCCATTATCATGAACCTTGTGAAAATCTGTTACTATGTGTTAGCCTTCAGATAAATGCTTAGATATAAAGGTAAAACTGGGACAAAAGTCTATATTAGGTCCCAGTGTAAAATGTTGAGGAGAAAAAAAAATGAACTAAAAAAAAAAAGAAATTTCTCTGAACTCGTAAAATTATTTTGATGAACATACTTTTTTTTAAACAATAGGTTCAACCATCAGAATCAATTGTCTGTTTCTTTTCTCCATTACCGTAATTAAATACCCTTAAGAATATCAGTATCTATCCATCTATCAATGGATTTGCTTTTCTAAAGCATTTTTTCAGCGTTAATATCTCAAATGAATATTTAGAGATTTAAACAGTACCAAGCAAAATATGAAGAAAGGCAAAGGAAAAGGATACCATTAAATGATGAAAGAACTTGTAAAGTTTTGTTCTATTTTTTAAATTTAATAAACTATGAATTCTTGTACAGATTGTAAAGCATTAAGCTGTGATAGTAGCTAGGCTCTTTGTTTTTAATTTTAGAAATGAGGTTATCATTTGAAAATTATTTGTTATTGTGTGATTTAAAAAAAAAAGATTTTATTCTTGTTAATTGAAGAGGCCTCGTTTCCAAATTATAATAGCCTCAATTTCATTTATGTGATGGTATCTTTCAGAATTTTGAAGAGTGAAATTTGATACCGTATCAATTATAGACTAAGAGAGGAAACATGTATATATTTTTCAGTAACTCGCTTAAAAGAAAACTTTAAATCCCCAAAATATGTTATTTTTAAATGGCTTCAATTCTTCTCAAACAGGTGACGACAGACAACGGAAAGACAGTGGTGTGAAGAGGAGAATGGTTGAGGGTCATATCGGGGTTGTCGTCATGACGAATATTCTTTTGTTTGATATTGTGATATTTATTTATTCTGTCTTCTCCTTGCTTGAGTGGACATAAAATTGTTATTGTACACAAATGTATTGATGGAATATTATGGTATATATTTATTTACAGAAAGGGGTTTTCCAATTTGGATCTGATTGAAATCTGTTATATATAGGGTTGAACAAATATTTATATATATTTCATTTCGTATTATTTGGCACTATATGGGGAAAAGTTGAAATATTTTAAAAGTTTTCTTGACCTTTTACAAGCACAAAATTAATATACATGGTAAATTGTTGCATATTTTTTTGCATATTTTGTTAGTTAATTTCTTATTAAAGTAACTGTGAAACCTTTTTACACTTATTCCTTGGTAAATCAGAAACATGTAAATAGTAACAATAGTCCCAAAGAAAAAAAAATGAAATATTTTAGAAATTTTGCCTCCTCAAAACCAACTCCTGTTAGTTGTGAATAATGGTTTTAGTCTTTATAAGTATAAATAGGTTTCATTATGCTGGAACAATGTAGATTTGTTTTGTGCTTTGTATTTTATTAAGAGTTCATTACAATGGACAGAAAAATTAAGAGTGGTTTATAATTTCTCAATGTTTCAAATTATCTTTCGTATTAAATTTTTGAAACTATAAAATGTGTAAGCATGTGTATTGAGTTTTATCTTTTGTAGTAATGCTTATTTGGCTTGTAAGAGAAGCTTATAGCAGGAGTTAAACTCCACTTTGAATTTAATGTCTTGTCTAGAGTTACCTCCCCTTTGAACTATAGAATAACCTCCCCTTTTAGTGCAGTTTCAACAGCTTCAAAATGCAATGACGGTTTAGCTTTGCAATACATTGGGAAATCCATGGTGTGCAATATTTAGAGTGAATTTTGTTACTGGAAAAGCAGTTGTATATTTAACTTTGAATTTGAAGTAATTCATCATTTTTTATGAATCTCATGTTAAAATAATTAGTAATTTTAGACTCATTTTTAGACCATTATAACATTTTTCCATTATTTATGTAAATGGATCATATGTATTTATTCCATATTACACATGTTCATTTTCGAGCTTTTAAGATGTTCAGTGAGAAAAAACAAGAATACTTTTGTTTTCATAAATGTCCCTAACCACGCAAGCATAATTGGTTGTAATTATGTTGAATCAATCAATACCTATTCAATATAAATTTGACCACTTATGTCTGCTGGGATGTTTTTCACATTAACATTCATGATTTTTAGACAAATTGTTTGATTTGTCATTACACTGTAGGAAAATTTTAGGTTGGTCAGACAAGTCTTAACGTGCCTGACAAAATTGTACCAAAAACTTCCACTAGATATTATAGACTTCATGAAAATAAGGAGATGGGATATGCGTCCGGTAGATCAGCCCTTCAACGTTATTATTAGGATTTAAATTTCAAATGTTTTGCCTCAAGCATCACTGAAGAGACATTAGATGTCTAAATGTTCATCTGATGCATGAAAATTGGTACGTTCTGACTGGATATCTGACGAATTGTATTGGGATATGTCTGTTAATAACCATAATAATTCAGTCCCTCCCCATAACTGATCTCTCCTAATTGCAAGTAAATGTAGTAATCATAGATCAGCAGAATATAACGACTGAATTATTGGGGTTAGTCTGTTAAAGGATATTGATGTACTAGAAAAGCTATAGAAATCCACATTTCATGTCATTGCTGTAAAATCATGTCAATCTCTTACATTTCTGTAGGATGTCTAGACATCCATCCCTTCAAAAATAGGTCAAATGTCAAACATGTGTTGCTGGGTGATCATGTGACAGTCTCTATGTATTTATAACATTACATAAAATAAATACTACAGCACTTTTCTGATACATTCTAATCTTTCTGTGAAAGGGGTTTTTATAATCTATTTTTCAAAGTTATCTTTGTCTATTTAGCACAGTTTTTATGCATTTTTATTTTAGAAAGAAGTAGTTATTTTTGTTGAATATACCAGAAATGA
Source organism: Mytilus coruscus (assembly GCA_017311375.1). Lineage (NCBI taxonomy): Eukaryota > Metazoa > Mollusca > Bivalvia > Mytilida > Mytilidae > Mytilus > Mytilus coruscus. Next base: position 86,155,376 of record CM029603.1, read on the forward strand.
TTCTTTGAGCAATTTGCCTGAATATATCTTGTGGAATGAGTTGCTTTAAATTATTCATCAAATTTGATGGCTATGTTTTATATAGATTAACAAAATTAAGGTCAGATTTGAAGTAACTTTAGGTGACTAAGAGTATATAAAAACTGTTATATTGGAGCCATGTTTATATTTTTTTAGAAAAAATATTAATGGATTTTGGGGTGGGCCATATTTTATTAAGTACATAAAAAATGTATCTCTGAAAATAATTATTGTGTCAAAAATATTAAAAAAATTATCATAACTCAATAAACATTCCAACACCAGTCAATGAAGCTATGACCTTGAATGTAGTATATCACTTCAATCTGACCTTGAATTCAAATAATATATAAAATTTGATAATTTACTTTTGCGTTTTGCCATTTTAAACTTTCACTCATTTATGAATAAAATAGAAGTAATTATATATTTATTTATTTTCATTTATGTCATAGAAATCCAGTTTGTTACCATGTGAACATGTTTTGTAGGTATTCTTCTTTAGGTGCTGTATGTATATAAATGATTGGTAACTTAAAGCTCAAGTTAAGTAGTTTGTACATACATTATGTATGTAAATTTATTTAAATTCATGTAAATTTATTCACTGCCAACTAACAGTGTAGATCATGTTAATTATAGAGAAATATGAAGGTTTTTCATGTTTGAATAAATATTTATTTTGATCATGTGAAAAATGTGTTCTTTTTTGCTTGTTAATTGGTTCCCTTGGCTGCCATATAAGAGAACAAACTGGTTGAATTTCTTATATATGACTAACCAAATTTATATTGAATGAAAATTCAAATTAAAAAATGTCAGAAACAAACTTCTTGATAAATCTTGTTATCAGTGAAACAAGTTTAATTTGGTTGATTTATGATGGAATTTGTAGATACGTTGTACTGCCAATGATTTTTCATTAATGGTTTCATCCGGGAACAGTATATATATATGTTCCTGGATTCATCAAGATTTGTATAGTAAGAAGGATTGGAATCTCATGGACTTTTGCATAGACTGTATTATAATGTCTAAAAAAAAAGAAATTTCTCTGAACTCGTAAAATTATTTTGATGAACATACTTTTTTTAAACAATAGGTTCAACCATCAGAATCAATTGTCTGTTTCTTTTCTCCATTACCGTAATTAAATACCCTTAAGAATATCAGTATCTATCCATCTATCAATGGATTTGCTTTTCTAAAGCATTTTTCAGCGTTAATATCTCAAATGAATATTTAGAGATTTAAACAGTACCAAGCAAAATATGAAGAAAGGCAAAGGAAAAGGATACCATTAAATGATGAAAGAACTTGTAAAGTTTTGTTCTATTTTTTAAATTTAATAAACTATGAATTCTTGTACAGATTGTAAAGCATTAAGCTGTGATAGTAGCTAGGCTCTTTGTTTTTAATTTTAGAAATGAGGTTATCATTTGAAAATTATTTGTTATTGTGTGATTTAAAAAAAGATTTTATTCTTGTTAATTGAAGAGGCCTCGTTTCCAAATTATAATAGCCTCAATTTCATTTATGTGATGGTATCTTTCAGAATTTTGAAGAGTGAAATTTGATACCGTATCAATTAAAAAAAAAAAAAAAAAAAAAAAAAAAAAAAAAAAAAAAAAAAAAAAAAAAAAAAAAAAAAAAAAAAAAAAAAAAAAAAAAAAAAAAAAAAAAAAAAAAAAAAAAAAAAAATTTCGTATTATTTGGCACTATATGGGGAAAAGTTGAAATATTTTAAAAGTTTTCTTGACCTTTACAAGCACAAAATTAATATACATGGTAAATTGTTGCATATTTTTTGCATATTTTGTTAGTTAATTTCTTATTAAAGTAACTGTGAAACCTTTTACACTTATTCCTTGGTAAATCAGAAACATGTAAATAGTAACAATAGTCCCAAAGAAAAAAAATGAAATATTTTAGAAATTTTGCCTCCTCAAAACCAACTCCTGTTAGTTGTGAATAATGGTTTTAGTCTTTATAAGTATAAATAGGTTTCATTATGCTGGAACAATGTAGATTTGTTTTGTGCTTTGTATTTTATTAAGAGTTCATTACAATGGACAGAAAAATTAAGAGTGGTTTATAATTTCTCAATGTTTCAAATTATCTTTCGATTAAATTTTGAAACTATAAAATGTGTAAGCATGTGTATTGAGTTTTATCTTTTGTAGTAATGCTTATTTGGCTTGTAAGAGAAGCTTATAGCAGGAGTTAAACTCCACTTTGAATTTAATGTCTTGTCTAGAGTTACCTCCCCTTTGAACTATAGAATAACCTCCCCTTTTAGTGCAGTTTCAACAGCTTCAAAATGCAATGACGGTTTAGCTTTGCAATACATTGGGAAATCCATGGTGTGCAATATTTAGAGTGAATTTTGTTACTGGAAAAGCAGTTGTATATTTAACTTTGAATTTGAAGTAATTCATCATTTTTTATGAATCTCATGTTAAAATAATTAGTAATTTTAGACTCATTTTAGACCATTATAACATTTTTCCATTATTTATGTAAATGGATCATATGTATTTATTCCATATTACACATGTTCATTTTCGAGCTTTTAAGACGTTCAGTGAGAAAAACAAGAATACTTTTGTTTTCATAAATGTCCCTAACCACAAGCATAATTGGTTGTAATTATGTTGAATCAATCAATACCTATTCAATATAAATTTGACCACTTATGTCTGCTGGGATGTTTTTCACATTAACATTCATGATTTTTAGACAAATTGTTTGATTTGTCATTACACTGTAGGAAAATTTTAGGTTGGTCAGACAAGTCTTAACGTGCCTGACAAAATTGTACCAAAAACTTCCACTAGATATTATAGACTTCATGAAAATAAGGAGATGGGATATGCGTCCGGTAGATCAGCCCTTCAACGTTATTATTAGGATTTAAATTTCAAATGTTTTGCCTCAAGCATCACTGAAGAGACATTAGATGTCTAAATGTTCATCTGATGCATGAAAATTGGTACGTTCTGACTGGATATCTGACGAATTGTATTGGGATATGTCTGTTAATAACCATAATAATTCAGTCCCTCCCCATAACTGATCTCTCCTAATTGCAAGTAAATGTAGTAATCATAGATCAGCAGAATATAACGACTGAATTATTGGGGTTAGTCTGTTAAAGGATATTGATGTACTAGAAAAGCTATAGAAATCCACATTTCATGTCATTGCTGTAAAATCATGTCAATCTCTTACATTTCTGTAGGATGTCTAGACATCCATCCCTTCAAAAATAGGTCAAATGTCAAACATGTGTTGCTGGGTGATCATGTGACAGTCTCTATGTATTTATAACATTACATAAAATAAATACTACAGCACTTTTCTGATACATTCTAATCTTTCTGTGTAAGGGTTTTATAATCTGTTTTCAAAGTTATCTTTGTCTATTTAGCACAGTTTTTATGCACTTTTATTTTAGAAAAAGTAGTTATTTTGTTGAATATACCAGAAATGATTCTTTGAGCAATTTGCCTGAATATATCTTGTGGAATGAGTTGCTTTAAATTATTCATCAAATTTGATGGCTATGTTTTATATAGATTAACAAAATTAAGGTCAGATTTGAAGTAACTTTAGGTGACTAAGGTATATAAAACTGTTATATTGAGCCATGTTTATATTTTTTAGAAAAATATTAATGGATTTTGGGTGGGCCATATTTTATTAAGTACATAAAAATGTATCTCTGAAAATAATTATTGTGTCAAAAATATTAAAAAATTATCATAACTCAATAAACATTCCAACACCAGTCAATGAAGCTATGACCTTGAATGTAGTATATCACTTCAATCTGACCTTGAATTCAAATAATATATAAAATTTGATAATTTACTTTTGCGTTTTGCCATTTTAAACTTTCACTCATTTATGAATAAAATAGAAGTAATTATATATTTATTTATTTTCATTTATGTCATAGAAATCCAGTTTGTTACCATGTGAACATGTTTTGTAGGTATTCTTCTTTAGGTGCTGTATGTATATAAATGATTGGTAACTTAAAGCTCAAGTTAAGTAGTTTGTACATACATTATGTATGTAAATTTATTTAAATTCATGTAAATTTATTCACTGCCAACTAACAGTGTAGATCATGTTAATTATAGAGAAATATGAAGGTTTTTCATGTTTGAATAAATATTTATTTTGATCATGTGAAAATGTGTTCTTTTTGCTTGTTAATTGGTTCCTTGGCTGCCATATAAGAGAACAAACTGGTTGAATTTCTTATATGACTAACCAAATTTATATTGAATGAAAATTCAAATTAAAAATGTCAGAAACAAACTTCTTGATAAATCTTGTTATCAGTGAAACAAGTTTAATTTGGTTGATTTATGATGGAATTTGTAGATACGTTGTACTGCCAATGATTTTTCATTAATGGTTTCATCCGGGAACAGTATATATATATGTTCCTGGATTCATCAAGGATTTGTATAGTAAGAAGGATTGGAATCTCATGGACTTTTGCATAGACTGTATTATAATGTCTTATGCAGTACGAGATTTTGTGTGATTACCCATGGTGCATTTCGAAGATGCTCAGCATGCCTTGATTAATGGCAGATTTTTGCATTGCTTAAACATCTAGATAAACGTTATGTAAGTATTACAGTCCATAATAATCAAATGTTACTATACAAATCCTTGGTTTCATATCTATTAAGATCCTTAATATTGACAAAGGGGAAAACTCCTACTCCAATTACACTAATGGAAACTATACATACAGTCTAAGTTGATGGAAATAAATGGCAGCACGTTACCACTCATTGAAATATCAGACCATGCTAGCAAAATAATGCAAATTAATTTAATAACAAACAGTTGATAGATAAAATATGCAGTGAATAAAACAACATTAAAAAAAGCTAATGCCAATGAGATAACATCTACAAAAGTTGGTAACTACAAAAATTTAATCATTGACAAGTTGTGAATGCAACAGGGACAAACACACCAAGGGACAACTAAACAGCAGTTAACGAAACAATGCACAGAAAACATAACTACACAAACCAAAATCACTGGGATAGTCTCAGGTGCCCCAGAAGGGTAAGAATATCCTGCCTCACAAGTGACACCTGATCTGTTGCTCATAGCACGAACACAATCAGTGAAAAGTTATAAAAAGTCTTAATCGAGAAATAGGGAATTGGAAGGTGGCTACGACAAGTGGAACATTTTTGTACCATTTTTAAGACAATGTTTTTCTGAATAACATCAGAAAAGAATCATACCTAAAAGTAATCAGAAAAAACTGCAAGCAAATCATGATAATTTCTCCCCACTTATTAATGAGAACTGGTTGTATGAGATTTATTTGACATTTCTCCCTTTAAGTACACTAGTAGATCTAGCTTAACAATTATAGTACTGGAAATCTTTAAACGTAATTTATATGTAAAAAGGAAAATAGTAATAACCTTCAATGAAACCAGAAATCAACGACACCATAAAACAAAAAGAAGACAGCTAGAGATAAGCAAGCATCCAAACCATATGTCAACTGATGTTTTCTAAATCTTTTCAACATTTCAATGTGAATAATACAGAAGGCAAAATTAGTATACAGAACAGGCTTGCCAAGAATACATCATTGCTTCTTTTCTGAGACTACTTAAGTCTCAGACCTATCGATGAAGAATTAAAAAAAAAAACAATTTGGAAAATACAGTTGAAGTGAATGAATTGGTGGTCTGACACCTAAAAAAGATTATACTATCCGTATTTTACAAATTGTGTTCTTTAAATTCATCATCGATAGATCTGAAAGTAGTAGGCTTGGAATAGAGCCTTGTATAAACAATGACAAAACATTGTGCTTTTGATGTCATTGTTTACTTAAACGAAGAAACACGTTTGCAGAAATGACACTTTTGTGTCTGTGATTCTACATTAAAAATTGAGGATTAATGCGCTCCATAGTAAACTAGTACTTACTTAAGATTTCCAGAAAGCCAGGGGTTATTTCTAGTTCCATGTTTACTTCCGAAGACTTTAAACATTGAAATAGGTATATACTAGTAGAAAGATGATACATGTACAACTCAGGATATACCTGGTTACTATGAAGTTAAACTTAAGGTAAAATATTTAGAAAGCTGTGAAAATTCGAAGGAAAAAAAACAGTTGATTATGATAAGGGTTTTTAAATTGGTGGTCTGACACCTTAATTAATCTGCATCACGAATAAAATTATTTCATTCAAACGATTTTATAACCTCAGTTACAGAAGAAAACTGATTTAATATCGTACAGAAATATTTTGACGTGATCGCAATGGAGAAGTATGCACCCTATGCCTTTCGTCACTTAAATTATATACATATATATATAAATTTTATTAGCTCACCGTGCCCGAATGGCCCCATGTGAGCTTATGTCAGCAATTTGCGTCCGTCGTCTGTCGTCGTAAACTATTTAAAAAATCATCTCTGAAACTACTGGGCCAAATACCTTCAAACTTTAAATGAATGTTCCTATGAGTATCTAGTTTATAAATTGTATCCGAAATTTTGATCCATCAACAAACATGGCCGCCATAACTAAAAATAGAACATAGGGGTCAAATGCAGTTTTTTGCTTATATATCAAAAAGTAAAGCATTTAGAGCAAATCTGACAGGGGGTAAAAATGTTAAACAGGTCAGGATCTACCAGCCCTGAAATTTTCAAAAAAATCAAACAAACCATTGTGGGGTTGCTGACACTAATTTGGTAATTTTCGTCGTCTCTCGTCGTAAACTATTTCAAAAATCTTCTTCTCTGAAACTACTGGGCACTGTTCAAGTTTGAATTTTGTTCCAGTCTGTTGATTGTGTGCAGACTTATGGTCCTTGGACTTAGAAAATTCACTCAAATAACAAGTTTCCTGCACTTTTTTTCATCATACTTGAGGATATTGATTTGAAATAGGTATATATAGTTTTATCCTGAGAAGTTACAGATGAAGTTCAAATTTTGTTTCAGTGTGAAGATTTTGTGCACAGTTATGGTCCTTGAACTTAGAAAATTCACTCAAATAATAAGTTGTCCAACTTGAAATTAGTATATAGTTATATCATGACAAATTGCAGATCCAAGTTCAAATTTTGTTTAAGTCTGATGATTTTCTACAGAGTTGTGGTCCTCAGTTTTCAACACTTTCATTTGCCATGCTTGAAAATATTGACTTGATTTAGTTTTACAACATGACAAGTTATAGATCAACTTAGAATTTTGTTCCAATACAATGATTTTTAACCAATAGGGGATTATGTATTGCCATGCAATACCCACAGAATTCTTGTTATATTTCATCTCTTAAGCACTAGATATTTATTTTGAGGCATATATGACCCTCCGCGCCCAAAAAAAGGTGCATTTTAAGCAAACACCGATATACATTATTACTCAAAATATAAATCATGATTGATGAATGAATTAAGCTTTAACAAATCAGGTGAGCGATTCAGGCTCTTGAGAGCCTCTTGTTCTTTACCACAATTATAGATGTGATGTAGAACTAATTTGGTGTCACAGAATTTTAAGATCAAGAACGGAGACAAAAAATGAATGTAATATTTTGTAAGAAGATTCATAACATGTTGCTGCTTCATCCACACCTTCATGTTTCTCGTATCCGTTATTTAGTTTTGAAGTAGTAGGAAAATAAAAAGATTTGGTATGATTATTCATGGGACAACTATCCACAAGAGCACAAATGACAAATATACAAACAATGAAAGTTAAACCTTTTTCACGTCAAACTAAGACAATAAAGCATAGTTATATACATCGTACGTGGACAAATCTTATTTCAAATCTTGTTCAACAAAACGTCAACATATTTTCAGAAATTAATTGCAGAAAAAGAATTTTTTCATATATGTTTTCAAAATGTGGTGCTTCAAACGCAGGAAATTATACTTGACTTATATTACTCCTCAAGGTTGTCAATTGCATACATGTCATACGAAATAAATAACAAAATTTTATTAATCTTGAAATCCTATGACTAATGTGTTTTTTTAAAAGAATATTAAAGTAATGTCTAATCATTTGACGATTGGCCCACTCTGAAATTAAGTTGACAAATATACCTGAAATGAAATAAAGAAGAAATTAAGGTATACATAATCCAATTATATGACACTCATTTCAGAATGATATGCTGGACTTCAAAATCACGGTACTGATTTGAGAGAATGCAAAACGAAACCAAACGACTAGCTGATCTTAATTCCTAATCAATTAAAAAAATGTCTGAATTCTTAGAAGAGATGCAAAAGATACCAAAGGGACATTCAAACTCATAAATCGAAAATAAACTGACAACGCCATGGCTTAAAAAGAAAATAAACTGACAACGCCATGGCTTAAAAAGAAAATAAACTGACAACGCCATGGCATAAAAAGAAAATAAACTGACAACGCCATGGCTTAAAAAGAAAATAAACTGACAACGCCATGGCTTAAAAGAAAATAAACTGACAACGCCATGGCTTAAAAAGAAAATAAACTGACAACGCCATGGCTTAAAAAGAAAATAAACTGACAACGCCATGGCATAAAAAGAAAATAAACTGACAACGCCATGGCTTAAAAAGAAAATAAACTGACAACGCCATGGCATAAAAAGAAAATAAACTGACAACGCCATGGCATAAAAAGAAAATAAACTGACAATGCCATGGCTTAAAAAGAAAATAAACTGACAACGCCATGGCTTAAAAAGAAAATAAACTGACAACGCCATGGCTTAAAAAGAAAATAAACTGACAACGCCATGGCATAAAAAGAAAATAAACTGACAACGCCATGGCTTAAAAGAAAATAAACTGACAACGCCATGGCATAAAAAGAAAATAAACTGACAACGGCATGGCAAAAAAAGAAAATAAACTGACAATGCCATGGCTTAAAAAGAAAATAAACTGACAACGCCATGGCTTAAAAAGAAAATAAACTGACAACGCCATGGCATAAAAAGAAAATAAACTGACAACGCCATGGCTTAAAAAGAAAATAAACTGACAATGCCATGGCTTAAAAAGAAAATAAACTGACAACGCCATGGCATAAAAAGAAAATAAACTGACAACGCCATGGCTTAAAAAGAAAATAAACTGACAACGCCATGGCTTAAAAAAAATCAAACAAACCATTGTGGGGTTGCTGACACTAATTTGGTAATTTTCGTCGTCTCTCGTCGTAAACTATTTCAAAAATCTTCTTCTCTGAAACTACTGGGCACTGTTCAAGTTTGAATTTTGTTCCAGTCTGTTGATTGTGTGCAGACTTATGGTCCTTGGACTTAGAAAATTCACTCAAATAACAAGTTTCCTGCACTTTTTCATCATACTTGAGGATATTGATTTGAAATAGGTATATATAGTTTTATCCTGAGAAGTTACAGATGAAGTTCAAATTTTGTTTCAGTGTGAAGATTTTGTGCACAGTTATGGTCCTTGAACTTAGAAAATTCACTCAAATAATAAGTTGTCCAACTTGAAATTAGTATATAGTTGTATCATGACAAATTGCAGATCCAAGTTCAAATTTTGTTTAAGTCTGATGATTTTCTACAGAGTTGTGGTCCTCAGTTTTCAACACTTTCATTTGCCATGCTTGAAAATATTGACTTGATTTAGTTTTACACCATGACAAGTTATAGATCAACTTAGAATTTTGTTCCAATACAATGATTTTTAACCAATAGGGATTATGTATTGCCATGCAATACCCACAGAATTCTTGTTATATTTCATCTCTTAAGCACTAGATATTTATTTTGAGGCATATATGACCCTCCGCCCCAAAAAAAGGTGCATTTTTAAGCAAACACCGATATACATTATTACTCAAAAATATAAATCATGATTGATGAATGAATTAAGCTTTAACAAATCAGGTGAGCGATTCAGGCTCTTGAGAGCCTCTTGTTCTTTACCACAATTATAGATGTGATGTAGAACTAATTTGGTGTCACAGAATTTTAAGATCAAGAACGGAGACAAAAAATGAATGTAATATTTTGTAAGAAGATTCATAACATGTTGCTGCTTCATCCACACCTTCATGTTTCTCGTATCCGTTATTTAGTTTTGAAGTAGTAGGAAAATAAAAGATTTGGTATGATTATTCATGGGACAACTATCCACAAGAGCACAAATGACAAATATACAAACAATGAAAGTTAAACCTTTTTCACGTCAAACTAAGACAATAAAGCATAGTTATATACATCGTACGTGGACAAATCTTATTTCAAATCTTGTTCAACAAAACGTCAACATATTTTCAGAAATTAATTGCAGAAAAAGAATTTTTTCATATATGTTTTCAAAATGTGGTGCTTCAAACGCAGGAAATTATACTTGACTTATATTACTCCTCAAGGTTGTCAATTGCATACATGTCATACGAAATAAATAACAAAATTTTATTAATCTTGAAATCCTATGACTAATGTGTTTTTTTAAAAGAATATTAAAGTAATGTCTAATCATTTGACGATTGGCCCACTCTGAAATTAAGTTGACAAATATACCTGAAATGAAATAAAGAAGAAATTAAGGTATACATAATCCAATTATATGACACTCATTTCAGAATGATATGCTGGACTTCAAAATCACGGTACTGATTTGAGAGAATGCAAAACGAAACCAAACGACTAGCTGATCTTAATTCCTAATCAATTAAAAAAATGTCTGAATTCTTAGAAGAGATGCAAAAGATACCAAAGGGACATTCAAACTCATAAATCGAAAATAAACTGACAACGCCATGGCTTAAAAAGAAAATAAACTGACAACGCCATGGCTTAAAAAGAAAATAAACTGACAACGCCATGGCTTAAAAAGAAAATAAACTGACAACGCCATGGCTAAAAAAGAAAATAAACTGACAACGCCATGGCTTAAAAAGAAAATAAACTGACAACGCCATGGCTAAAAAAGAAAATAAACTGACAACGCCATGGCTAAAAAAGAAAATAAACTGACAACGCCATGGCTTAAAAAGAAAATAAACTGACAACGCCATGGCTTAAAAAGAAAATAAACTGACAACGCCATGGCATAAAAAGAAAATAAACTGACAACGCCATGGCATAAAAAGAAAATAAACTGACAATGCCATGGCTTAAAAAAATAAAAAAGAAAATAAACTGACAACGCCATGGCTTAAAAAGAAAATAAACTGACAACGCCATGGCATAAAAAGAAAATAAACTGACAACGCCATTAAAAAGAAAATAAACTGACAACGCCATGGCATAAAAAGAAAATAAACTGACAACGCCATGGCATAAAAAGAAAATAAACTGACAACGCCATGGCTAAAAAAGAAAATAAACTGACAACGCCATGGCTAAAAAAGAAAATAAACTGACAACGCCATGGCTAAAAAAGAAAATAAACTGACAACGCCATGGCTAAAAAGAAAATAAACTGACAACGCCATGGCTTAAAAAGAAAATAAACTGACAACGCCATGGCATAAAAAGAAAATAAACTGACAACGCCATGGCTTAAAAAGAAAATAAACTGACAACGCCATGGCTTAAAAAGAAAATAAACTGACAACGCCATGGCTTAAAAAGAAAATAAACTGACAACGCCATGGCATAAAAAGAAAATAAACTGACAACGCCATGGCTTAAAAAGAAAATAAACTGACAACGCCATGGCTTAAAAAAGAAAAAGACAAACAGACAAAACACAACATCGAAAACTAAAGACTGAGCAACACTAACCCCACTAAAACTGGTGGTGATCTCAGGTGTTTCAGAAGGGTAAGTAGATCCTGCTCCACATGTGACACCCGTCGTCTTGTTCCATGTAAATACAAACCCGGTGATAAGTCTAATTTGGTAGATCACATTCGGGGAAAAGGGAATGATTAGTCCCAAGGTCATCAATAATAGTTTACTCTCGAACTTAAACTCACAAATATGTCTATACAGCTTCAAAACGAGAATTTGTGTGATCAAATCATAAAGAGAAAGTCAGAAGTTACCCCAAGAGGGAAACAAAATCACCATGCAAAAAGTTAAATCACAAAAATACTGAACACCGAGGAAAATTCAAAACGGAAAGTCCCTAATCAAATGGCAAAATCAAAAGCGCAAACACATTAAACGAATGGACAACAACTGTCATATTCCTGACTTGGTACAGGCATTTTCTTATGTAGAAAATGGTGAATTGAACCTGGTTTTATAGCGCTAAACCTCAAAGGACACTCAGACAAGATTACGACGAAAAAAAAAAAAAAAGCAAACAACACTCAGCAATACAATACGCTTCAAGTATTATGTATTGAGATCACGGTCCCCTCTAAATGAAAAAAAAGAGAGACGTATTCAGGTTCTTGATCTGTTAGTAGCATCTTAACTTTATTTCTATTATGTGTCGGCAGATATATTGAAATAGAGACTTGAGAATAAAATAACTTAAATAAATATGCACTGACGAAATTGCAGGCATTGAATTCCAAACAAACGAAGGAGATTAGGTTTGTAGACAGTACAAAAAGAGGCGGCAGATACCAATCAAACGGAGGAGATTAGGTTTGTAGGCAATATAAAAAGAGGCGGCAGATACCAAACAAACATACCAAACAAACGGAGGAGATTAGGTTTGTAGACAGTATAAAAAGTGGCGGCAGATGCCAAACAAACATACCAAACAAACGGAGGAGATTAGGTTTGTAGACAGTATAAAAAGAGGCGGCAGATACTAAACAAACGGAGGAGATTAGCTTTGGAGACAGTATAAAAAGTGGCGGCAGTTACCAAACAAACGGAGGAGATTAGGTTTGTAGACAGTATAAAAAGTGGCGGCAGATGCTAAACAAACGGAGGAGATTAGGTTTGTAGGCAATATAAAAAGAGGCGGCAGATGCCAAACAAACATACCAAACAAACGGAGGAGATTAGGTTTGTAGACAGTATAAAACCAGGCGACAGATACCAAACATACGGAAGACATTAGGTTTGTAGACAGTATAAAAAGAGGCGACAGATACCAAACTCATAATTCGAAGAGAAACCGACAACGTCGTGTTGAAAAATCATGATGTGTCCCTTTCTATAATTGTATGACTCACAATCCTAATCCAATTTATTAAAAGTTTTAATATGTTTTTTTTTTATATATATATAAATGTCCATCATCCCTCAAACCTTTACCAATGAGATTGACTTGATATATAAAAAAGTAAATATCTTTGAAGCATACTTTTACTTTGACTACACATATGATTTAATTATAAGGAAAATTGAAAGAAAACTAATACATGCAACGATATTTTTACCTTGATAGACAGGTTTTATCCTTTCATTGCATTTGATGATGTTCCGTACAATTAAGATAGTTTTACCTTAATAGACAGGTTTTATCCTTTCATTGGATGTGATGATGTTCCGTAGATTTAAGATAGTTTTACCTTGATAGACAGGCATTTATCCTTTCATTGAATTTGATGATGTTCCGTAGAATTAAGATAGTTTTACCTTGATAGACAGGTTTTATCCTTTCATTGGATGTGATGATGTTCCATAGAGAGTAAGATAGTTTTACCTTGATAGACATGTTTTTTTCCTTACATGGATTTGATTGTGTTCCATAGAGAGTAAGTAAGTTTGACCTTGATAGACAGGTTTTTATCCTTACATTGGATTTGATGATGTTCCATAGAGAGTGAGATAGTTTTACCTTGATAGACAGGTTTTTATCCTTTCCTTGGATTTGATGATGTTCCATAGAGAGTGAGATAGTTTTACCTTGGTAGACAGGGTTATATCTTTTCATTGGATTGTATGATGTTCGGTAGAGAGTAAGATAGTTTTACCTTAATTGACAGGTTTTATCCTTTCATTGGGTTTGATGATGTTCCATAAAGTGTAAGTTTTTTTTTACCTTGATACACAGATTTTATCCTTTCATTGGATTTGATGATGTTCCATACAGAGTAAGATAGTTTTACCTTGATAGACAGGTTTCATCCTTTCATTAGATGTGATGATGTTCAATAGAGAGCAAGATAGTTTTACCTTGATAGACATGTTTTATCCTTTCATTGGATTTGATGATGTTCCATGAAGAGTAAGATAATTTTACCTTGATAGACATGTTTTATCCTTTCATTGGATTTGATGATGTTCCATGAAGAGTAAGATAGTTTTACCTTGATAGACATGTTTTATCCTTTCATTGGATTTGATGATGTTCCATGAAGAGTATGATAGTTTTACCTTGATAGACATGTTTTATCCTTTCATTGGATTTGATGATGTTCCATAGAGAGTGAGATAGTTTTACCTTGATAGACAGGTTTTTATCCTTTCCTTGGATTTGATGATGTTCCATAGAGAGTGAGATAGTTTTACCTTGATAGACAGGTTTTTATCCTTTCCTTGGATTTGATGATGTTCCATAGAGAGTGAGATAGTTTTACCTTGGTAGACAGGGTTATATCTTTTCATTGGATTGTATGATGTTCGGTAGAGAGTAAGATAGTTTTACCTTAATTGACAGGTTTTATCCTTTCATTGGGTTTGATGATGTTCCATAAAGTGTAAGTTTTTTTTTACCTTGATACACAGATTTTTATCCTTTCATTGGATCTGATGATGTTCCATACAGAGTAAGATAGTTTTACCTTGATAGACAGGTTTCATCCTTTCATTAGATGTGATGATGTTCAATAGAGAGCAAGATAGTTTTACCTTGATAGACATGTTTTATCCTTTCATTGGATTTGATGATGTTCCATGAAGAGTAAGATAATTTTACCTTGATAGACATGTTTTATCCTTTCATTGGATTTGATGATGTTCCATGAAGAGTAAGATAGTTTTACCTTGATAGACATGTTTTATCCTTTCATTGGATTTGATGATGTTCCATGAAGAGTATGATAGTTTTACCTTGATAGACATGTTTTATCCTTTCATTGGATTTGATGATGTTCCATAGAGAGTAAGATAGTTTTACCTTGATTGACAGGTTTTATCCTTTCATTGGATTTGATGATGTTCCATAGAGAGTGAGATAGTTTACCTTAATAGACCTGGTTATTATCCATTCATTGGATGTGATGATGTTCCATACAGAGTAAGATAGTTTTTATTGATAGACAGTTTTTAACCTTTCGTTGGATTTGGTGATGTTCCAAAGAGAGTAAGATAGTTTTACCTTGATAGACAGGGTTTTATCCTTTCTTTGAATTTGATGATGTTCCATAGAGAGTAAGAAAAAAGTTAAATCACAAAAATACTTTTGTATTTTATATATGTATGCCAAATAAACCCATAAAAGATCGAGGGATTTTAAGCACTGGACCGAATCGTAATTTTGACATTAACTTTGGCGTAGCATCGCGTGTTTGACGTCAGAATGTACAGGTCACACAGGTAGAGATATAAAATAATTTTGTCGTTCAAAGTATGCAAAAATTATAAAAGAACAATAACACAATGGCGGGATGTTTAAAGTACAGAGACACGTCATATGTATCAAAGAAACATAAAAAGTCACACGGACAAAGCACACAAGTAAAAATAATACAAACAACACAATGACAGGATGCATAAGTACAGATTAATGATTACTCCACATTTAATTACCTTAATAATGGTAATCAAATTAATTATGGGCCTGGGTATATGCATATCTTGCCTATAATACGCCGATTAAATGAATCGGAATTAGTAAAAATCAATAAATATGGGTTTAACATTGATAACATAATGCCGCCATGTCGGCCAATCATATCTCAGATTGGAACTGTCACGGAATTTATTTTCTAGTACCTATAGTACAGAGACAACACACTTATATAAAAGATACGTCTGATCTAATATACAAGTTGGAAAGGATTAAGCCTATTGCATATTGCTGGCTGTGTAGTTTTGATGTAATATCAATGTACACTAATTGCCCGATTAATGAATTATTATCGGCAGTTAGAATTTCGTATGATCAGTTTGTTAAATCAGATTACAAAATCAAATGCCCACCTGCGCATGATTTAATCTATCTCCTCAGATCAATTTTAGAGAACAACATTTTTGATTTTAATGGAGAGCTTTATAAGCAAAAAAATAGGCGCCGCGATAGGAGCAGTGCCAAGCCCGGAAATCTGTGATATACTCAGGTATAAAATTATGAAAGAAATTCTTTCTAAGTTTGAACATAGAAAAAGTATCTTTTTCTATGGTAGGTATCGTGATGATATTACATTAATACATCAAGGCGACATGAAGGAAATAAAGGATTTGTTAGAGTTAGCAAATAATCATCAGCAGTTCCTAAAATTCACACTAGAATTTTCATCTAAAGAAATAATATTTCTTGATGTTAATATTTTCAAAGAAACGAGGTTTTCTAATGAAGACATCTTAGATGTGAAAACACACTTTAAACCAACAAATGCTTTCCTTTATCTACATCGTAAAAGCTGTCACAGTCGACACGTGTTTTGCAGGTTTTCTCAAGGGCGAAGTTATCAGATACTTTAGAACAACAAATAATGCTGATGATTTACAACATATTTTGTTACAGCTCAGATTGAACTTAATAAAAAGAGGATACAAGGAGATTGAAATCGAACAGTACATAAATGAGGCATTATCATGTGATAGATCTGATTTAATCAGAAAAAAGGCCAAAAAACGCACAAAGGAAATTCCTTTAGTATTGGCAACGAAATTCAATCCATGCATTCATAAATTAAAACAATGCATTAGTAAACATTGGAATCTACTAAAACATGGTGCGGTATGCAACGAAATATTTTCAAGCAAACCAATAATAGCTTATAAAAAGCATAAAAATATAGCAGATCTATTGACAACGACAAAATTAAAATAAACTGATAGGTAAATCCCTGATGATGGCGGGCCTACAATGCTTTAACCCATTCATAAATGTTATACATTTATCATTAGCATATAATACAAAAACCGCCGAAACACTAAATTAGTGTCGGATTGATGTAAAGCAATTGCAAGTCTAGTAATACTAGCATCATGTGATCAATATTTTGTAATATAATTACAATAAAATACTAATGGTATGTATACGGAGCTCGAGATACGGAGTCTTCCGAATGAGATTTTTTGCTATCGGAATTCGGATTGATGTTGGAATACGTGGATTTAGGTGTCATTTTTATACAAAGTTTTGTAATATAATTACAATAAATACTAATAGTATGTATACGGAGTCTTCCGAATAAGATTTTTTGCTATCGGAATTCGGATTGATGTTGGAACGCGTGGATGTTAGGTGTCACTTTTATACAAAGTACGGAATTGATGTAAAGCAATTGCAAGTCTAGTAATACTAGCATCATGTGATCAATATTTTGTAATATAATTACAATAAAATACTAATAGTATGTATACGGAGCTCGAGATACGGAGTCTTCCGAATGAGATTTTTTGCTATCGGAATTCGGATTGCTGTTGGAATACGTGGATGTTAGGTGTCATTTTTATACAAAGTTTTGTAATATAATTACAATAAAATACTAATAGTATGTATACGGATTCTTCCGAATAAGATTTTTTGCTATCGGAATTCGGATTGATGTTGGAACGCGTGGATGTTAGGTATCACTTTTATACAAAGTCAAATGTATATCACCAAGAACAGACCAAACAGTAAAAGTAATATTAATAAAGATAAATAAAAGAACACTTTAACACGTACAAAGTTTTACCTTGATGGACGTGTTTTTATCCAGTCATTGGATTTGATAATGTTCCATAGAGAGTGAGATAGTTTTACCTTGATAGACAGGTTTTGTATCCATTTATTGGAGTGTATGATGTTCAATAGATAGTAAGATAGTTTTACCTTGATAGACAGGTTTTTATCCATTTATTGGAGTGTATGATGTTCAATAGAGAGTAAGATAGTTTTACCTTGATAGTCAGGGATTTTATCTATTTATTGGATTGTATGATGTTCCATAGAGAGTAAGAGTTTTACCTTGATAACTGGTTTCTATCCTTTCATTGGATGTGATGATGTTCCATAGAGAGTAAGATACCATTCCTTTAGTTCCGCTGAAAAAATTAAATTCTCGTAAGCTGATAATTAAATGAAACATTATACTTTTACATTTCGCTGTACCAAGCGACTTTTTGGTGTTTCTAAATTTAAAGGCATTAAACATTTAACTGGCATTAAAGTTCATCCTTAACAACTGGAAATATGTTTGTAGGAAGTTTAACTAGCTATGAAACCAGGTTTACCACATTATTTTCTTCGAAAATGGCGGGATGGAAATGACGGTACCAAGCCAGGATTTTACCAGTTATGTGAGCATTTGCTTTCATGAACGTGCTTTTTCAATTTACCCTGAAAAAGACAGACAATAACGGGGCTGATATGAAAATGACAGGCTATACCGTTCTTGAAAGGAAAACACAGACTAAACTGGACTGAAAGGAGGAAGACATAAGCATAATTGTGAACTTAGCGCTATTGACTAAGGTAAGGAGGTATTGTTTATAGAAAGACACATGTTGTAAATCAATAGTTTTTGGAGTTAAAAGGTTTAGGAGCTTAATTCATCCACGATATCAGGTGAATTTTTTTTTTAAGGTAAAAAGAATTTCAATTTGATGAATAAACCTATCAAAAAATAAATAATATTTGTAGGATCTCTGATTTACTAACTTTACTACCCTCTAGAGATGATGGATGATTGACTCTTAAAGAAGTCACAACATCTTAAGGATGTTTGCTTGTCAAGTTTTGGAATTTTAGTCAGATTTTCGAATTTCTCTGGTTTTATCCATTTGAATGCCTTAAAAAATTTTGCCCATGGACCCCCATTTTTCTTTTTATAAATCTTTTACATGTATAATTATAAGCCATTTGTAAAAGTGTTATAAAATCTTATTTATTTTTTAATAGTTTTTGAGAACTTTAACTGGTCAATGATAAAGCTATGAAAAATCAAGAGAGAACATTTTCCCGCCAAAATTCCAATGGCTAATATCTCGAAAACAAGCACATTGACCCCTATATGTTTTTTGCTTTTTTGGTTCCTCAATTAATCCCCTATCAATATATACTAGTTTTATGGAAAGTTATTTATTTTGAAACCGAGCAGCAAACTTCCTTAATATATTGATGAATAAATTAAACTAAACATAAATTTTGAATGTCCGTATTCCTGCGAATTTACTTAACTCTTTGTTCCTGTCATAATAAAAAGTCTTAGTACAGACTGTAATATGAACGACTATGTAATACATATAAAAAGAGAAAAAAACACCCTTTTAAACCTCAACTCATGGCGTATATCGGATGTCTCTTTAACCAAGAGTTTCAAAGGTCACGTGTTCGGGCGTCAGCATTGTTAACTGTGTTATCTTTTAAACCAGGATTATAAAAATACAAAAAGTTGAAATTTTCAATTTTTGAATCAATCAACCGAGTTTGTGAATCAACTCAGTGATGATACGAACTCGCGGTCTTAGATCCTAAACAGCATAAGTATTTGCAGGTTGTGAATTATGATTAAGCATGGTAGGTGATAAATTCATATCATGAGACGCTTACCCTGTCAAAGTTAGCCGATGTTTGTCAGTTTGAAGTCCATGCAATTTACTAGCTTTGTTTTCAAATAAGATGCTGTATCATGTGTGCTAAGAGGACTAATATAAAAAAGAGACCTTCATTCGAGTGTCATGTATGTTCTTCAACTTCGTACTGCATTATGGCCTTCTAAATTTTTATTAGAACGTGATAATTTTTTTAAGACGAAAAATTCGCCAAGCGAACACAATTTTAATCTTGCTATTTATGATGAGTTTATTTGGAAAAATGATGTCGTCTCTAATATTTTTTTCAATAATTGAATGATACATACCAATGGCTATCATGCTATTTAACTTTATTAAAACTTTCCACTTTCCTAAAGGATTTTTCTCCCCATAAATGAACAACTTTGTAAGTCCAAGTAAAGGTGCCTGATTTAGTGAAAGTGACTATCGCGTCGTTGATTCGTTGAGGAAGTAGAACTACTTTGGTCCCACTGGGAGACACCAGGTATACCTCAACTGCTCCTCCACAGCATGAGTAATTAAAACTCACTGTAGCCATTACATGTTCTAAATGACGGATTGGACAATCGTCACGGGAAACGTCAATTTTGCTTTTTGCTTTTGATCTTTCCTCTAAAGTCCTACAAGTAGAGATAACATTTATAACTTAAGATTTAGTAATTTTCATATCAATTCAAAAAAATCTTTACAAGTATTATTTCTTTGTAACAATTTCATATATCGACAATTACGCAAAATAGTGGTTTTTTTTATTGCAAAAAAGCGTGACGACGTTATCATCAGCCCAGAAGCCAGCACTTGGATACTGACATGAAAATACGACAGAGTTTGCTATATTTCTTCTTTTACTTGTCTTTTGCTGATATTGATTGAATACATATGCACTTATATGACAAGCTTATTTCTAAAAAAAAGAATGGTTAAAAATAAGGGATCCAGTTTAACTTTATTTCCTTATTGTTTATTGCTCCTTAAGAATGATTCATTATGGGAGAGCATCGTATCACAGGAAATGTTTGGTCTGTAAAAGATCAGTTGAAAATTACCGTTAAATTTACGAACAAAATACCACAACTAGTTAAACATCTTAAAATCATGACTAAATCATTGATCGACTTTAAATTATCAAAAGTGTTAGTGATTCGTTGATAACGCCATTCGCGAATCAACCGGATGACACAAATAAATTACAGTCCGAGTTAGAAGCGGCCGACAGATGCCCTCTAACAAATTGGACCTCAATATATTGGTAGTATAAATGTGTTCCGTTGCACTGTTCTATCTCTTAAAAAGGAGATTGCGGTTCTTTTTTTCAAGTATTGTTTTTTTCTTTAATTGAATTTAAAAAGTGCACACCGGGTTGCTCTTCAAGTCCACAAAGTGTATTCTAACATAACTTCCTATATTTGGGTAAAAAACTAGGGAACTCGTACTTACATTTTTATATTCAATTTACCAGCAATTAGAAAATGGAAGTGAGTACATTATAATAATTACACGACGCTAAGTTTTAACTCCTGAAACTTTTACAGTCTTACAAGACGCTAAGTTTTAACTCCTGACACTTTTACTTACATGTTTGGACTGCTGACTTTTGATTGCCAAGTTAATTGTTCTGGAACAGTCTTCCACTTTATTGCCTTCTTAACCATAGCCTCAGCATTCATCAAACCGAATCCCATTCTGTGATGAACTAATTTAAAAGATTGATTTTAATAATTACTATATACAATTGATCTCATATTGATGCAACCATTGTAACACAAAAACAGGGGGACTCAAAAAAAAACTTAAAGGGACGTAATCAAAACTATTCAAACGAAAAAAAAACTAGCGTGGCCTGATGTATTTTCAACACAAATACGAGGCCTGTTTGAACTAGTATGCTGTTCTCCCTCGACAAACGACTTCACATTGTGACTTGCAGCTTACAAGTATCAATATATAAACTAGATAATCGATTTTTATTTATCTTCAGAAATACCAAAGAACGATGGAACACTTTAAGTGTTACCATAACTCTCCCGAGACGAGTAGTCGACTCTTTTTCGGTCTCAAAGAAAAACCTTGCAGCTCCTCAACTTCGTTCTTGATTCGACCTTTTAACTATTTTGTTTGAAGCATTACCGATGAGTCTCGTATAGATTAAACACAGGTCTGCATGGCATACACATTTTTTTCATTAATTGCGAATTTCTCAGATCTTTACTTTGTGTTTTTAGTTTATATACTTGTTTCTTGTGCTTCGCGTCGATCTGATGGGTCAATCCTATGATTAACTGAATTTTATCGTTTGTTCTAATGCCTTACTGCTACATTAATGTATCAGATTAGGGGAATGCTTTCGCACCAGCAAAAACTTTTTTATCCCCACCCGCCATATTCTATATGTGCCTGTACCAAGTCAGGCGTCCATAATCTTTAGTCAGTGGTTTTCGTTTATTGCTGAAAATCATATTCACTTTTCGCTTATAATTGGGTGCATAAATCTGTTCGTTAGTTTACTCGTTAGAATTATTCAAAACTATCAAACACTCTTATGCTCTCAAACTTAACACTAAGATATGAAAACCAAATTCTGTTTGAGAGTTAAAGACCGAATTGAGTCCATCAAAATAACCTTTTTTAGTATATGATTTAATATACCACTACATATATAATGCTCATGCTATGGCATAAAAGTGACAATACTACGACATTGAGATTAATCTTTGACGAAACAGTGAGCTAACCAGTAATCAACAATAAATATTTTACGATAGCAATAGTTATAGCCTGACATATTACTGATAATACTATTACATTTGACTGAATATACCATTACATATTACTGATTATACCATTACACTTGACAAGTTATACAATTACATTTGACTAGTTATACCATAACATTTGACTAATTATACCATTACATATTACTGATTATACCATTACACTTGACTAGTTATACTATTACATTTGACTAGTTATACCATTACATTTGACTGATTATACAATTACATATTATTGATTATACAATTACATATTACTGATTATACCATTACACTTGACTAGTAATACAATTACATTTGACTAGTTATACCATTACATTTGACTGATTATACCATTACATTTGACTGATTATACCATTACATAGTACTGATTATACCATTACATATTACTGATTATACCATTACACTTGACTATTAATACCATTTCATTTGACTAGTTATACCATTACATTTGACTGATTATACCGTTACACTTGACAAATTGCACCATTACATTTGACTGATTATACCATTACATGTTATTGATTATACAATTACATATTACTGATCATACCATTACATTTAAATGATTATACCTTAAGATTTGAATTTGATATCATTACATGTAATTGATTGTACCATTACATTTGACTAATTATACCATAACATACTACTGATTATACTATTAAACTTGACTGATTATACCATTATATATGACTGACTATACAATTACATGTAATTGATTATACCATTACATTTGACTAATGACATCATTCCATATGACTAATTATATCATGACATTTGACTAATTATACCATTACATTTGACTGATTATACCATTACATTCGACTGATTATACCATTACATTTGACTTAACTGCATGACATGACAATACCATAAATACAGCAGTATACCGCTTTTCAATAGTCACAAATCTATTTAGCGAAAACAAATCCGGGTCACAAACCAAAACCGACGGAAGCACATAAATAGAAAATGATGATGTTACAAGAACTACAAACCCCTAAAGCCTGCTCCAGTACGTTGCCATTTGTTCTCAATATTGAATCTATCCTTGAAGCCATATGGTTTCGAAGTTCTAACTATTAAATGCTGAACATCTCTCCAGGTAAGGTCATTGCTAGAATATTGGAAACTTTTAGAAGCATGTTTACTTGTTTCACCTTTGTTCCATGCAATATTTCAAGTAATCCTCTTTGTTTTAGAGGAATTGATAGGTGGTAGTACAGTAAACATTATCACAACTGGTGTTGATGTATGTAAAGATTTTCAAAATACGGTTAAGGTATTTCAAGACGTGTAATTTAATGCTATCGTGTTGTTGTATATTATATTTGTTTCTAGTTTAATGTTTTGTACCTTAATCAGGCCGTTTGGTTGAATTCGTTGAATCATTTCGGGACTTGTAATAGCTTGTCATACGATATGGGATTTCCTCATTTTTCAAGTCCATATGATGACTTATGGTTGCTTATATCAATGTCATTTGGTCTCTAGTGAATAACTGTCACACTGGCAATCATATCATATCTTCTTCTTTTTATATATATAGTAGGAAACCTGTACCCTGTTGCAACATCTAGTCTAGCTTCGTTTGGAGTCCATGTGAAACCCTCAACTTTTGTTTTTATATGCATTTGTATATCATTACAGGACTCTCGAGAATTCTTTTGAAAATAACGTTTCAAAGACCTTGGCTTGAAAAAAAATGTTACATCTCTTTAAAAATCACTTAAATCTAGAAAAAGTGAATAACTCAAAATTTCGTAAAAGGTTGCACATCTTCAACATTTGTGCAATCTATATGATAAGTTGCAAGCAACCGGTTAGAAACTGTGGTCAACATTAATTTCACAAAAATCTAATCATCTTTTGTAAATTTTACTGAAAAAAATTTAAATTCCTAAGTTAAGAAAAGAGGAGGAAAAGTTCCTCAACAATTCCATAAACCATGTGCAAACTTAAAGGTGTGCAATCTTTTAATATACATGGGTGGGAAATGTTGGTGGAATTGATAACACAAAATAAATATCTATTTTGTAAATGTTGCTGATAATTCACTTTGTTTCCAAGCATTGCAATTAAAAAAAAATAATCCTAAAACAATAATTTTATAGCAGGTGCACCATTCAAATCTTTCTGTGAAGTGACAAGGATTTGGGAAGAAAACTGTAGGACAAGTTGATTATGTAAATTAGGTACCCCATTTTCCAGAAACATCACCATTCTTTTTTGGACTTCGTCTAACCCGTCCAATTAAATGCAAACTCGGTGGAGAGATAATTGAATAGGGCCTACGTTTTTATCACGTGATCCCTGTGATCGTCACCTTGTTAATCCCTTCGGCATTTTTCTGAAACTTACTTTGCCTCTAATGGTCTGAGGACACAGTTATCGTCCTTAGATTTTCGTTGTCTACAAATATAGTCCCTAGTGTGGACAGTGTATAACTTGCAAATTTTGTTCATACACTTTCCAAATTTATTTCTTTATATTTTATGCATGAAATATTAAGTAAAGGGATGAAATTACATGTTAAAAAAGTTTGGCTGCTGAATCTTTATGTTAAGTAGTGATTTGGTCCAGTTCAAAAAGGTCAAAAACTAGTATGTCTGAAGCTGTCAAACTGAATTTTAGACCCCCTTAACATAGAATTGTCAATATTTTGAGTTAGAGCTGGAAGACTTTTCTATAATTTTGATATTATTTGTCCCAATAGTAGTACACTACACTGTAAAAATCTTTTTGAGATAGAGCAGGTGCGTTTTTTTTAATTTGAATTTATTGTCTAAAAGAAATGCACTACGAAATAACTGTGTTCTCGGGCCTAAGAGATGAATTCAGGAAATGTAGATTCTGTACTTTGGCAACTTCCCTGAATGGTTTGTTGGTTTCAATTTGTCAAATTCAATAAAAGTAAAGGATTTAAATCTTTGTTTGAAAGAAATTCTGTTAAAATGTCCCATTTTGGCATTATACGGCTAAAATAAGCATTTTATAGCAGTTTCCATTTTTATGCCTAAGAGGCATGCTGACTTTCTATCTGACAGCTTTTTATGCTTTGATATTTGTGTTTCTATGATTAATTCAAATTCTATTAACCATTTGTGAACTCTAAATGTAGAGAAAAGTAGATTATCACAGAAAAAAATGTGCAAAATGTGTTGTAATTAGGAACTGGTCGAACGGCCTGTTTGATGTATGTGAAATGTGAAGAGCTTTGTACATAAAATTTGTAGTCCATCATGAATATTTCACTAAATCTGTAAAAAAAGCACTTGACAATGATCTGTGCACCTTATCCATTTCATATACTACCTTTATTTTCTTCTGTAGAATAGCATGTGGTTCAAATATATGCCAGTTAAGACTAAAACTACATGCAAGTTTTCCATTGAAAAGTGAAAAAACTGTGCATCAGACCATACTGTCTGTAAAAAGTTGAATGCAAGAGTCCTTTTGCAATTAGACTTTTGTATCATGACATCTTAGCATCGAAATGAGCAAAAGTAACAAATTTCCATTTCTTATAGCTTCTGTATGCATTTTATATGTAAATATGTGCTACGGCCTAAATTGACGCTAAATAATGTTCAGTCTTGCATGACCTAAGACCATTTTATACTCATGTGGTATGCTTTTTGTAACTTTTCTTTCCATTTAAAGTACATTTAATATATATGGAAGAATAATTTATAGTAAAAAAACTTCAAAAACTTCAAATTGGTTGGAAAAAATGCATGTTTATGTAAGGCTCCCCTTAATTCGAAAATCTCAATTTTCAGGCACAGGCTCATATAAATTTGACTTTTGAATAATTGTAATAAATCTGATAAATCAAATGAGTGTCCAGTTGCTTTTAATACTTAATATATTATATCCAGGAGCATTTAAAAAGCAAATTTATGCAATATTTCAATTTTTAAAGCCCAAATCTTGATAGTTGAAATTATTTGATTTAAACGTCAAAATTAAACATCCAAATTTCAACATTAAAATAGCTATAGTTTCTATGATATAGATCCTATGGCCATGAAACTTGGCCAAATATCCTATAATTCCCTAAGCTTAGGTCATGCAAAGTTTAATAAGAATCGGTCAAGTCTTTCTATACTATTAGGTCTGAGGACACAGTTATCGTCCTTAGATTTTCGTTGTCTACAAATATAGTCCCTAGTGTGGACAGTGTATAACTTGCAAATTTTGTTCATACACTTTCCAAATTTATTTCTTTATATTTTATGCATGAAATATTAAGTAAAGGGATGAAATTACATGTTAAAAAAGTTTGGCTGCTGAATCTTTATGTTAAGTAGTGATTTGGTCCAGTTCAAAAAGGTCAAAACTAGTATGTCTGAAGCTGTCAAACTGAATTTTAGACCCCTTAACATAGAATTGTCAATATTTTGAGTTAGAGCTGGAAGACTTTTCTATAATTTTGATATTATTTGTCCCAATAGTAGGACACTACACTGTAAAAATCTTTTGAGATAGAGCAGGTGCGATTTTTTAATTTGAATTTATTGTCTAAAAGAAATGCACTACGAAATAACTGTGTTCTCGGGCCTAAGAGATGAATTCAGGAAATGTAGATTCTGTACTTTGGCAACTTCCCTGAATGGTTTGTTGGTTTCAATTTGTCAAATTCAATAAAAGTAAAGGATTTAAATCTTTGTTTGAAAGAAATTCTGTTAAAATGTCCCATTTTGGCATTATACAGCTAAAATAAGCATTTTATAGCAGTTTCCATTTTTATGCCTAAGAGGCATGCTGACTTTCTATCTGACAGCTTTTTATGCTTTGATATTTGTGTTTCTATGATTAATTCAAATTCTATTAACCATTTGTGAACTCTAAATGTAGAGAAAAGTAGATTATCACAGAAAAAAATGTGCAAAATGTGTTGTAATTAGGAACTGGTCGAACGGCCTGTTTGATGTATGTGAAATGTGAAGAGCTTTGTACATAAAATTTGTAGTCCATCATGAATATTTCACTAAATCTGTAAAAAAAGCACTTGACAATGATCTGTGCACCTTATCCATTTCATATACTACCTTTATTTTCTTCTGTAGAATAGCATGTGGTTCAAATATATGCCAGTTAAGACTAAAACTACATGCAAGTTTTCCATTGAAAAGTGAAAAAACTGTGCATCAGACCATACTGTCTGTAAAAAAAGTTGAATGCAAGAGTCCTTTTGCAATTAGACTTCTTGTATCATGACATCTTAGCATCGAAATGAGCAAAAAGTAACAAATTTCCATTTCTTATAGCTTCTGTATGCATTTTTATATGTAAATATGTGCTACGGCCTAAATTGACGCTAAATAATGTTCAGTCTTGCATGACCTAAGACCATTTTATACTCATGTGGTATGCTTTTTGTAACTTTTCTTTCTATTTAAAGTACATTTAATATATATGGAAGAATAATTTATAGTAAAATACTTCAAAAACTTCAAATTGGTTGGAAAAAATGCATGTTTATGTAAGGCTCCCCTTAATTCGAAAATCTCAATTTTCAGGCACAGGCTCATATAAATTTGACTTTTGAATAATTGTAATAAATCTGATAAATCAAATGAGTGTCCAGTTGCTTTTAATACTTAATATATTATATCCAGGAGCATTTAAAAAGCAAATTTATGCAATATTTCAATTTTTAAAGCCCAAATCTTGATAGTTGAAATTATTTGATTTAAACGTCAAAATTAAACATCCAAATTTCAACATTAAAATAGCTATAGTTTCTATGATATAGATCCTATGGCCATGAAACTTGGCCAAATATCCTATAATTCCCTAAGCTTAGGTCATGCAAAGTTTAATAAGAATCGGTCAAGTCTTTCTATACTATTAGGTCTGAGGACACAGTTATCGTCCTTAGATTTTCGTTGTCTACAAATATAGTCCCTAGTGTGGACAGTGTATAACTTGCAAATTTTGTTCATACACTTTCCAAATTTATTTCTTTATATTTTATGCATGAAATATTAAGTAAAGGGATGAAATTACATGTTAAAAAAGTTTGGCTGCTGAATCTTTATGTTAAGTAGTGATTTGGTCCAGTTCAAAAAGGTCAAAAACTAGTATGTCTGAAGCTGTCAAACTGAATTTTAGACCCCCTTAACATAGAATTGTCAATATTTTGAGTTAGAGCTGGAAGACTTTTCTATAATTTTGATATTATTTGTCCCAATAGTAGTACACTACACTGTAAAAATCTTTTTGAGATAGAGCAGGTGCGATTTTTTTAATTTGAATTTATTGTCTAAAAGAAATGCACTACGAAATAACTGTGTTCTCGGGCCTTATGATCATTATCATCTTTGTTATGAATAATTTCCGTTTTCCGTTTTCTCATTTTCACTTGAGGCAAGTAAATTTCATAAAGATTCAGTTTTTTTTTTTTGGTAATTATTAATGGTACCCCAGAATTCTTTGGTGTATTTTGGATTGATATCATTTTTGTTTATTAAGGATTGAAAAAAATCGTTTATTAGTTTATTTTAAAGTTTATTGTATACTCTTTTGTAGTTGCAATAAGTTAATCTTAGGGCGTTATTATTGGGTGCTGTAGCTAATCTGTTTCCAAGGGGTCGAATTTATTTTCTAAAGAGTAAGCAATCATTTGACATCCATACTTTGTTTAGGTCTTGCCTTTTTTGTTTGTCTCTGCATATTCAGTTTTTTAAAAACTTGTAACAGACTTTTTTGCAGCTTCTAAATAAATTTCATTAATTTGTTTACTAAAAAGTCAATATCATTAAAATTATTATCATCAATTAATTTGTTGAAAAATTAAATCTTCTACACTATTTTCTTGTAATAAAGATTCAATGTAAATGTCCTTGCTCTGATGAGTCCATTTAAAAGTACAAGGAAGGGACCATAATTCTTCCTCCTTTATCTTGTGGGAGAGTTTATATCTTAGTATTAAAGCAGTGAAACAATGATCTGACAGTTCTGTATGTGGTTTGACAGTATAAGATAGGTTCTGTGAGGTCAGCATATAATCTAATGTGCTCTTACCATTACTATTACAAAACGTAAAGTAGCCAAGTGCGTCTACAAGAAATTTTCCATCCACTATTCTCAGTTGGGAGGACTTACAAATATTAATTAGTAAATTCTCATATAAATTTGTTTTTTGATTCAGCCATGCTGGATCTATGCGATCACTCTGTTTTTGGAGATGGTGCAGAATACTAAGTTGAAGACATGTCATGAAACTAATTATGTGTTTTTATGACTTGCAGAAACTTTCTTTACCATTTTAATCATCAACTGCCAACTTTTGACATGTTATTTGCCCTTAAATTAAGAAAAGATTGGTCGAACAACCCTTTTATTTTAGATATACACTTGCATATAGTTCCTTTGTAAATCAACTGCAAACTTTTGACATGTTATTTGCCCTTAGATTAAGAAAAGATTGGTCGAACAACCCTTTTATTTTAGATATACACTTGCATATAGTTCCTTTGTAAATCAAAATTTATAATGATTTACTATTTATGAAATAAATTGAAAAAAGTATTTTTACATCAATTGAATCAGTTGATAACAATTTTGAAAGTATTATATTATTATCTTATGCTTGTGTTAGTTTTTGTTCTATGAAATTTAGGTCAACATGTGTGTAAATATATCTAAGTTGATTCCCACATTTTTTTGAAATGGTATTACTCCAATTCTTTCCATAGGCAAGTAAGAGTCAGTATGATTATAAACTGTCATGATTTTCAAATAATTACACTCAAAGGTGTAAGTATTAATTGGAAACAACCCCAGTCTTAATTCACCACATTTAATATCTCATGACCTGTTACATTATTAAATAGGCATAATTTATTACACACCTACTGAATACACACATTCTTGACCTCAATAGTAAACTTCCAAATGTATTATTTATTTTGATCTACACTACATTAAATATTCTGTTAATTTTGCTAGCTAGCTGAATGATTAATCAGACGTGTTTTTTTTCAAAGAAAAGACAAACAATGTAAAAATATTTATAAAAAATGCATGCAAATTTTATTTCACTTGTAAAATCAGTGTCATTATCATCTGACATAAGTCAATAATCAAGATCTAATTAATTAGTTACAATTATCAGAAATTTTGTTGAAACAATAAATCTGCAATAAAATTTATTTGTTTGTTCTACATTTATATCCCATTATATTGCTATTTAACAGTAATTGGAAATATCTCAGCATTAGGTATTTGTACATTTGAATACAGGAAATGTATTTTTCTTAATGAAGAATGAACACCAATTTAGATAAAAATTAGTTATTATTTTTTTCATTTTTGTTGTTGAGAAAGTGCATTTCCAATGCCTCTTTCTGGAAATTATTAAGCCAGTTATAATTAATGGCATATAAAAAAATATATTACTTGTTTGACGATTTCCCTTTCCATTCATGGCAATACCATTAAATTGCAAATATTTATAAAAAAAAAAAAAAAATTGACAGAGTCTTAAATTGAAATATCAATATATATATATATCATTATTTGCATCAATATTGCGAAATTCCCTACCTGTGGACAATAACATAGAAATTTAACACTAAGATTGGAAATGAAAAGAGAAAAAAATATTGAAAAAGGTATGGTCAGAAAGAATATCACACTAGCTATGAATATGGCTGGATCACAACATCGACGATGCCTGATTGATCTATTCGATTTCTCTCTAAGGGTAAATAATTTTCAGGTACTGGACAGTCTGTGAAGTTGTCGTTAACAGTATCATTCTGAATATAACCATTTTAATTAATAACTCTCCTGTGAAGTTGTCGTTAACAGAATCATTCTGAATATAATCATTTGACCCTCCTGTGACGTTGTCGTTAACAGTATCGTTCTGAATATAATCATTTAACCTTCCTGTGAAATTGTCGTTAACAGTATCATGAATTTAATCATTTAACCCTCCTGTGAAGTTGTCGTTCACAGTATCATTCTGAATATAATCATTTAAGTGTTACGTCCATTTTCCCTGAACTAGCACACAATTTTAGTTAGGGGCCAGCTGAGGAACACCTCCGGGTGCAGGATTTTCTCGCTGCATTGAAGACCCATTGGTGGCCTTCGGCTGTTGTCTGCTCTTTTGTCGGGTTGTTGTCTCTTTGACATATTCCCCATTTCCATTCTCAATTTTATTTAACACTCCTGTGAAATTGTCGTTAACAGAATCATTCTGAATATGAACATTTAACCCTCCTGTGAAAGAGGGACGAAAGATACCAGAGGGACAGTCAAACTCATAGATCGAAAACAAACTGACAACGCCATGGCCAAAAATAAAAAGACAAACAGACAAATAATAGTACAGATGACACAACATAGAAAACTAAAGACTAAGCAACACGAACCCCACCAAAAACTGGTGGTGATCTCAGGTGCTCCGGAAGGGTAAGCAGATCCTGCTCCACATGTGGCACCCGTCGTGTTGCTTATGTTATTACAAATCCAGTAAATAGTCTAATTCAGTAGGTCACATTCGTGAAAGGGGAAGGGTATTGTAGTTACGCCATAAGGAACTTATCCGATATCATCTGTGAAACGGTTATTCCATAACGGTCAACCAACTCGTGATGGCGTCCGTAAAATTAACGAAGGGATGATTCCAACTTCACCATTTGGAACTCTTGGTTTAATAGCTTCCTTGTGAGCAGCAATCCTCTATCAAGGAAACCAATTTCTAGATGTAAATCAAGATATGAGGCAGACTTTACTGTAGTATCCTTTATCTCTAGTTCGATGGGATAGATTCGTTTACAGTATCATTCTGAATATAATCATTTAACCCTCCTGTGAAATTGTCGTTAACAGAATCATTCTGAATACAATCATTTAACCCTCCTGTGCGTGCATCAAAGTGACAACTTATAATCATTTTACCTTTTGATAGGAAAAGAGAAATATCATTTTCCATTTTTGTGAATGTCAATCTTTATAAGTATATGGTTTGATGGTTATTCATGGAGGAATTTGTGCATGCTGCCCTCGCACATGTCGAGAAGGATTTTGATTACTAGTATTAGTGAAACTTCTAAAAACATCCTTGATTTTAACAAAAGAGAAATTTTCATGAACTATATGCAACAGTCCCTAGTTGATGAAACTGTTTATTTTAAATTTTCCAGGAAATGGCAGCATTTTCCCTTTTACAGAAATCTCTCACCATGCTACCATAACAATTCAAAATGATTTATTGGCACACATTTAATAGATAAAGTACAAAGTAAAGAAAAGAACATTAAGAGCTAAAGTAATGAGACAACATCAGCAGAAGTTAATACTAATGAAATTTAAATCTTAATATATCGTCTTAAATCATGGACAAGTTGTGAATGCAACAGAAAAACAAAGGTGACAAACACATCAAGGGGACAATTAATAAAACATAATTTTAAAAATCATCATCACTAAAAAGTAAAACAACAAAAATACCGAACTCCAAGGAAAATTCAAAACGAAAAGTTCCTTGTGAAATGGCAAAATCAAAAGCTCTAACACATCAAACGAATCGATAACAACTGGCATATTCCTGACTTGGTATAGACATTTCCTTATGCCGAAAACGGTTGATTAAACCTTTTTTAAACTGAAGAACAGTTGACAAAACATTAATCAGAAGAACAAATCTTACAATTAAATATAGCATCAATAATATATTAGCATTTAATGTATATTTTTATGCCTGTCCAAAGCAAGGTAACCCATCCGCGATACTAAGTTCAGTTAAATGTATCCACACACAACTGTAACTATTGTCATCTAAGATGATTAAAGCTTATGATATAGGGTTGATACTTGCCTATTGTTAAAGGCTGTTTATTGTTATCTTTTTATGTGAGTTATTCATTGCTGTCTCCTTACCACACTCTACCAACCTATAACGCACGGTCATTTATGTTTTCTTCTACTTTTTTCGGGGAGGGAATAGGGTTGCGGGTTGGGGGTTCAATGAATTGTTCGATTTTTAAATTTCATAAAGGACATAATTGTATCATATGTGAAACAATGAAAAATTAAAAAAATCTATAGAAAGTTCATAAATATTTCAACCTTACGGGTTGGGGAAAGTTGAATGCAATTTCTATTTTTCGTCACATAAACTGTATATATGAAAATATTCAACTTTAAAACCGTAATATTCGTGAAGTGGAACCAAATTTGCTGTCACAGATTTCCAGGATCAGGAACGGACAAAATGATTAAATGTTTTGTTTTTTAACAGGATTCAAAACACCAACATTTTTCTCGTATCAGTTATTTAGTTGTAGTAAAGTCTTTTAAAAATAAGGAGATGGGATATGATTGCAAATGAGACAACTATCCACCAGAGGACAAATGACGAGGAAATAAGCAATCAAAGTAAAACCCTTTCACATCAAACTAATGTGCTTTGTCTATATGCTTTTTTGTGCTTCTTTATTACATGTTTGTTTGTTTTTATAGTGATTAAGATAATAACACAATGTTGACTGCTGTACCCCTATTTGTGACATTTTTACCTATTATGTCTGTTTGTTTTGTTCACACATCGTTGTCATTATAATGGAATTTGATGCGACTGTCATACAAGTGAGAGGTTCAGCTAGCTATAAAACCAGGTTTAATCCACCATTTTCTACATACGGAAATGCCTGTACCAAGTCAGAAATATGACAGTTGTTATCGATTCGTTTGATGTGTTTGAGCTTTTGATTTTGCCATTTGATTAGGGACTTTCCGTTTTGAATTTTCCTCGGTGTTCAGTATTTTGTGTGATTTTACTTTATACTTTATATTGTGAAATAAGAGGAGTAACTCAACATACTTCCAGAAATTGTTAATAAATGTTTCCCAATGGTTGTGCATCAACCGAAACGAATTTGACTTGACATACATTTCTCATAAAGGTTGTCAATTTTGTATACAAGTCATAAGAAATACATTTTTTTTTAATTTAGAACAAATATATAACAAATGATTATAGTAATGTCTATTTTGACCATTGGTTCACTATGATAGAGTTGACAAATATACCTGAAATGAAATAAAGAAGAAATTTATGTATATTCATCATCCAATTTAAATGAAACTCGTCTTAAAATCATGTGCTGGAAATCATAGTACTGAGTTTAGACAATAAAGAGTCTCGAATAAATGACTAGCTGCTTTTAATCTCTGCAGGTATTCAATTCAAAGAAGCATGCAGTCCTTACAGATTTTGAAATAACTTTTAATTTTTCCTTTGATAAAGTTAAAAACATTATTGTAAAATTGTATTTATTTCTGCCTTTCATCGCTTAAAATCATTTTGAAAATGGCCAAGATTATGTCAGAGCGTTATTTATGCTATTTAGTCATCCCGTTCTCTTTTCTTCGATTGTGACATCACTGAATTAGACTTATCAATGGATTAGTACTTGCATGAGCAACACGACGGGAGCAGGAAATTCTTACGCTTTTGGAACTAATGAGTCCACCCCTGGTTTTTTGTAGGGTTCGCGTTGTTCAATCTTTATTTTTTTATGTAGTGTTTTTTATGGATCAATTCGTCTTTTCGTCGTTTTGTTTTCTTTTTGCCATGGCGTTTTGAGTTTTCACTGACTTATGAGTTTTGAACATCCCTTTAGTTTAATCCGGCTCTTTTCTAAATATCGCATTTCAAAATATTTTTTTTAAGGTAGTTCTCTGTTGAAGTCTTTTGTTAAAACCAAAGAACTTTATATTTGGCAGGGCACACTTGATTGTACATAGAAACAATTGAACTCCGGGCCGACTATTTATAAATTAATCTACTCATAAATGTCGCCTTTTGTAGGTAAAGTATAAAACTTAAATGACAAAGCACTGACGGAATGGCAAGCAGTGAACTCCAAACGGTTTGTGTTTGTAGACAGGATGAAAAAGAGGCGGAAGAAACCAAGGGACATTCAAAAATATTAATTCTATTTGAAACCGACAACGTCATGTCAAAACATTCATGAAGTGTCCCTTTTATATATGTATAACCCATAAGTCGAATCAAATTCATTTAAAGCTTCATATGTTTATAACTGTCCATTATCCCTTTAACCTTCACCAATGAGATTGGCTTGATATATAAATAACAAAATATCTTTGAAGCATACTTTCACTATTCCTACACATACAATTATCTTATAGGGTACAATTAAAGAAGACTAATACATGGGTAGATAGTTTTACCTTGATAGACTTTTAGGTTTTTATCCTTTCATTGGATTAGATGATGTTCCATAGAGAGTAAGATACCACTCCTTAAGTTCCGCTGAAATAGACAGGTTTTATATTCTTATAAGTTCATGAATGAATGAAACATTACTTTTACATATCGCTGTATAGAGCGACTATTTGCTGAATCTAAAGGATAATTGGTATAAAAATTCATCATCAACGAATGGAAATACTTTTGTATTAGGTTTTAGTAGCTGTGAAACCAGGTTTACCACACCATTATTTTTCGAAAATTGCTGCTCCGAGTCAGGAATTTACCACTTGTTTAAAGTGTTTGTTTTAATGGACTTGCTTAGATACATGCAAAATGTTGTGCTGTTTTACCACTGTCCCAGATTAGGGGAGGATTGAGCTCTCACATACATGTTTAACCCCGCCACATTCTGTATGTGCCTGTCTCAAGTCAGGAGCCTGGAGTTCAGTGGTTGTCGTTGATTCATGTCGGTCATATTTGTCTTTTCGTAAATTGTTTTGTTATAAATTTTGTCGTTAGTTTTCTCATTTGATTTGTTTCATATTATTTATGTCAGGGTCTTTCATGGCCGACTACATGGGTTTTTCTCGTTGTTGAAAGCTGTACGGTTACCTATAATTGCTTACATCCACTTCATTTGAACTTTGGTTGATAGTTGTCTCATTGGTTATTATACTTCATCTCCTTTGTTTTATATTGCCTTTTGAATTATTTTTGATATAGACAGGCTCTACCGGGGCTGAAATGAAAATGACTGACTAAACCGCTCTTAAAAGGAAACGACTACAGTTTTACCGTGGTTGGAAGGAACAAAACAGACTATACCGTGGCAGAAAAGGGGGGAAAAGCTATACGTCGGCTGAAAGAAAGAAGACAACCATCGTTGACAGGGAAAAGAATAGTAGACAAACAACTAACAAGAAATACTACAATGGAGAAAATTTTACTTAAATAAAAACATACGTTGTTGGTTCGATTGCAAAGGAAAGGATTTTTATTTACTAATATACCTTTCTGAACATGATCTTGAAATGATGACTCATTGAATCTTAAGGAAGACTCAAAGTATTCCAAAAGGGAATGATGCATAAGGCCTTAACACGTGAAGAGCTATTTGACTAATAAAGGCAACAGTAGTATACCGCTGTTCAATAGTTATAAATCGAGTAAGCGAAAACAAATCCGGTTCACAAACCTAAACCGAAGGAAACACATCAACTATCAGAGGAAAACAACGGAACAACAGAAATACTGAACAGCTACAAAAACAACCACCAACATACATCGAAACGGACTATTTGATAACAACTGCCATTATCCTGACTTGGTACAGACAATCATGGTGGGTTGAAAATGGTTTTATGGCTAGCCAAACCTCCCGCTTATATGGCAATGTTAAAAATACCGCTAAAATGACAACATTACGTGACAGGAATACATTAGAAATAAAACAAAAAAGTAGTTATTGCTCATAGAAAGGCACATGTCGTAAATCATAATATAAAGGTTAAGGAGCCCAATTCATCCACGATATCAGATGGACTTTTTTTTAAGATAAAAAGAATTTCAAGTTGATGGATAAACAAATAAAAAAATTAAAAAGAGCAATTTTTGGTCGAAATTTCCGATTGCGATGGAAAGGATCCCTAATTTACTAATCTACTTTTTTGAACATGATCTTGAAATGATGTCTTATTGACTCTTAAAAAAGACACAAAATTTTGATATATTGATAACTTAATTATACTGAAAGTTTGGATGTCAGTATTTGATCTTTAATTTTGAAACTTTTTTCCGATATTTTTATCTAACCCTTTGTTTCCGGTGTAGTAAGAATACATAGTATAGGCTGCAATACGAACGACTCTTAAATATATTTCAAAAAAGAAAACTATTCCCCTTTTTGTAGCTCAACTAATGGCGTAGCACCTCTTTCGATGTGTCTTTAAACGAGAGAAAAACTAAGAGGTCTCATTTAGGGCGTCAACATTGATAAACTATGTTATCTTTGAAATTCCATGATTATAAAAATACAAAAATCTGAAATGTACAATTGTTTTGATGATCAACTAGGTTTGTGAATCAGTGTCAACTGTCAAAGGTAGTGTAAATCGAATGGCTTATCATAAATTTGATCGAGACGCTTTGACTGTGTTTCAACTCAGTAGCAGTATTTTTTTTTTGCGGTCTAAGATCCTTTAGTTGTTTAATCTGCAAAATTTTTATGTATTTGCGGATTGTGAATTGTGGAATCGCATGGTAGGTGATAAATGCATAGCATGAGACGCTTACCCTGTCCAAGTTAACCGCTGTCGGTCAGTTTGAAGTTCATGCAATATCCCAGTTTTGTTTTTTAAATAAGATGATGTAGCAAGTTTGCTAATATGACAACTATCAACAAGAGACCTCCATTGGAGGGTCCTCAGTGCTTTTCAACTTCGTACTTTATTTGACCATTCAAACTTTTTTTTATTTAAGCGTGATGATTTTTCTTGAAAACAAAACGGGCATCTGGCGTACAAATTTTTAATCCTGGTATATATGATGAGTTTATTTGCATCTTCTTAACGTTATTATTATATTTGAAATTCTGAAATCTGATATCGCCTCTAATATTTGTTTTAATAATTGAAGATACATACCACTAGCTATCATGCTGTCTAACTTTAGTAAAACTTTCCATTTTCCTAAAGGATTTTCTCCCCATAAATGAACAACTTTGTAAGTCCAAGTAAAGGTGCCTGATTCAGTATATGTGAAGGACGCGTCGTTGTATCGTTTTGGAAGCAGAACTACTTTGGTCCCACTGGGAGACACCAGGTATACCTCTACTGCTCCTCTACAGCATGAGTAATTAAAACTCACTGTAGCCATTACATGTTCTAAATGTCGGATTGGACAATCGTCACGGGAAACGGCAATTTTGCTTTTGGCTTTTGATCTTTCTTCTAAAGTCCTACAAAGAGAGTTAAATATTTCGAAAATAAATGTTCATGGGTCACTAGAATTTTCAATAGTTGAATTGATAAGTAAATCAATGTCTGTAATATTAAGTTTCATAATTGCCTTTAAGGCATTGATGCATAACTCAATTCCAAAATATATTTTACGAGTAAAGTAGGACTACATTTGTATTATCATGAAAAAGCACGAATGAACATACCAGTGATTTTGGAGAGTTATGTTCCCTATATCGCCACGTGACTCTTACATTATTCTATGTCCACTTTTGATAAAAATAAAGATACTAAATACCAGTTGCAATGATCTGTCTCTGAATACAACTATAATACACGATTTTTGTGTTCTACGATTTGTTTCTTCAGAACTACACTTTATTTCTATCCCCACACTTCCCGCGGCATTATACTTTTACTGAGAAAAATAGTGTTATAGTTTTGTATCTTCATTATTTCTCATATATTTGTAGCCTTCCAAATTGTTATTAAAATTATCTTAGAACTATATGCTGAAAATGTTTGCATGATATGTACTTATTGTATGAGTAATTCTCAGCAAATAAAGTATTACAAAATTCTAAAATCCATAGTCGATGTCCAATAGAACATAGGACATAACTTTGAAAAGAAATGTGTTCCATTGAAGTGTGTTCTATATCTAAAAAATGGGTTTGTCTCTTTTTTTATTTCAGGTTTTGTCTATTTTTTCTATTTAATAATAAAAGTGCACTTCGGGTTGCTCTTCAAGTCCACAAATTGGATTCCTACATAACTTCCTAAATCTGAGTCAAAAACTACGGGAATCGAACTAACATCTTTAT
Organism: Mytilus coruscus; assembly: GCA_017311375.1. NCBI lineage: Eukaryota > Metazoa > Mollusca > Bivalvia > Mytilida > Mytilidae > Mytilus > Mytilus coruscus. The sequence continues at coordinate 86,194,818 of CM029603.1, forward strand.
ATTCAGTTTACAAACAATTAGAAAAATAGAAGTGAGAACATTATAGTTATCACATGTCGCTAAGTCTTAACTTTTTAAACTTTTACTTACATGTTTGGGCTGCTAACTTTTGATTGCCAAGTCAGTTGTTCCGGAACAGTTTTCCACTTTATTGCCTTCTTAATCATAGCCTCTGCATTCATCAAACCGAATCCCATTTTGTGATGAACTAATTCAAAAGATTAAGTATAATAATTACCATATGAAATTGATCTCATATAGACGTAACCATTGCAAGATAAACAACAGGGGGAGTCCATAAAATCTGACAAAATCAATCGCTATCAATCAACGGAAGCAGTAAAAAAACAACTGCCATATTCCTGACTTGGTACAGGCATTTTCCGACGAAAATTGTGGGTTAAACCTGGTTTAAATCTGCTCAGCTCTTGTTGTATTTCGACATGACGTCAAATAAGCTAACCAGGCCTTACATGCAATAAATAAACTCATCATAGATACCAGGATTTAAATTGTGTACACAAGACGTGTGTTTCGTCCATAAAAGACTCATCAGTGCCCTTGAATTAAAAAAAATAAAATTAGGTCAAACAAGGTACGAATTTGAAGAGGAATTGAGGACCCAAACTTCCGCAAGGGTTTACCAAATACACCTCAGGTTATTTATAACTTTGATCAGAACTTAGTCAGGTTTGCTTGTTAAACCAATGAAAAAATGTTTCTTTTATGAAAAACACATAAATACAAGCCGATATCTCGATTATCCGCTTATCATCATATTGATTTTAACAAAATCAGCTGATCGACACAGTATAAAAATAAAAATAAGAATATGGGGTATGATTACAAGTAAGACCAGTTTTCACCAGAGACCACACGTAAAGGTTAGCAACTACAGGTTACCGTACGGCCTTCCACCCTGAGCAAACCCCATCTATAAAAGGTCAAACGAAAAAAAAACTAGCGTGACCTGATGTATGTTCAAGAAAAAAAAACGAGACCTGTTTGAACCAGTACGCCGTTCTCACTCGACAAAAGACTTCACATTGTGACTTACAACTGACAAGTATCAACATGCAGGATACTTGATAATCGGAATTCATTTATCTTCAGAAAAAACAAAGAACAATGGAACACACCCGAGACGAGCAGTCGACAATTTGTCGGTATCAAAGAAAACCATACAGCTCCTCAGCTGCGTACTTAATTCGACCTTTTAACCATTTTGATTAGAGCGTCACTGATGTGTCTTGTATAGGCGGAACGAGAGTCTAGCAAACCTTTTTTTTTTAATTGTGAATACTCTCAGTTCTTTACTTTTTGTCTTTAGTTTATTTGTTAGTTGTTTATTGTGCTTATTGTTTATGTGATGGGTCAACTCTTTAATTAACTGATTGTTATCGTATGTTCTAATGTTGTACTTTTACATCATTGTATCAGGTTAGGGGAATAATATCAAATCAGCAAAAACATACTTATCCTCGGCCGCCACATTCTATATGTGCCTGTCTCAAGTCAGGAATCTGTAATTCAATGGGTTTCGTTCATTGCAGTATATCATATTCGCTTTTCGCTTAACATTTTGTGCCTTAATCTGGCCATTAGTTTATCCGTTCGAATTATCTTTAACTATCAAACATTCTTCCTTCTAAAACTTAACACTAAGTATTTCAGACCTAATTCAGTTTGAGAGTAAAAGACCGATCTGAGTCCATCAAAATAACCTTTATTAGTACATTAGTTAAATATACCACTACTTATATAATGCTCATGCTATGGCATAAAAGTGATAATAATGCGACCTTGAGATTAATCTTTGACGAAACAGTGAGTTTACCAGTAATCTACAATAACAATTTTACGATAGAATAGTTATACTCCGATATAGTACTGATTATACCATTTACATTTGACTAATTACACCATTACAATCGACTGATGTTACCATTAAATTTGACTGATTATACCATTACATTTGACTGATTATACCATTACAGTAGACTGATTATACCATTTGACTGATAACACTATTACATTTGACTGGTTATACCATAATATTTGACTGATTATGCCATTGCAGTTGACTGAATTAAACTGTAATAGTGTTATGGATGAAATAATAATACCATGAAAAGAGAACAAAGATGCCATAAAAACTACCAACCTCTTAAGCCTGCTCCAGTACGTTGCCATTTGTTCTCAATATCATAGTGATCCTTGAACCCGTATGGTTTGGAAGTCCTAACAATTAAATGCTGAACATCTCTCCAGGTAAGGTCATTGCTAGAAAGTGGAAGATTTTAAAAAGCATGTTTACTTATTATACCTGTATTCCGACAAACATGTTAGGTAATTATAGTTATCTTTTACATGAACTGATCGGTGGTAGTACAGTAGAAATTGTCACAGCTGGCGTTGATGTATAACAAAGATTTGATAAATACGGCTAAGGTCATTCAAGTCAGTTTGGTTGAATTCGTTGAATCATTTCGGGACTTGTAATAGCTTGTCGTACGATATGGGATTTACTCATTTTCTGGTCCATATGATGACTTATGGTTGCTTATATCAATGTCATTTGGTCTCTAGTGAATAGCTGTCACACTGGCAATCAAATTTTATATATAGTAGGAAACATTTACCCTGTTGCAACATCCAGTCTAGCTTCGTTTGGAGTCCATGCACAATCCTTAACGTTTGTTTTATATGCATTTGTATATTCACACAGGACTCACGAGAATTCTTTTCAAATTGAGGTTTCAAAAGATGGGCTTGAAAATTAATTAAAATTTCTTAGTAAAAGGTTGCACAATTTCAATATATGTGCAATCTGTATGATAAGTTGCAAGCAACCGGTTAGAAAACTTTGGTCAAAATTGATTTCACTGAAATCTAATCATCTGTTGTAAACAATTCCATAAACCAGGTTTTAAAACTTAAACATGTGCAATCTTTCAATGAAGTGTCATGGATATGGGTTGAAAATGTTGGAGGAAATGATAACTCAAAATGAATATCTATTTTGTAAATGTTGCTGATAATTCACTGTGTTCCCAAAGCATTGCAAAATAAAATAGTAATCCTAAAACAATATTTTCATAGTAGGTGCGCAATCTAAAATTTGAAGTGTCAAGGATTTGGGATGACAACTGTAGGACAAGTTGATTACGCAAATTAGGTACCCCTTTTCCAGAAACATCACCATTCTTAAAACAGGTTTTGGACTTCGTCCCACCCGTCCTATAATAAACGCAAACTCGGTGGAGAAATAATTTAATAGGGACTAAGTTTTTATCTCCCTTTTCTGGAAGAAGAAATTAAACCTAATGTCCTAACTCTAACAACAAAATGAGATATTTGTACAACTGCTAAGAATTTATTGATTCAGGGTTCATATTTTACGCAGATGTGCAGATCTCAGTATCTAAATTGTACATTCATGTATAACAGAGCACCATCTTTGTCACGTGATCTCTGTCACGTGATCCTTGTCATCGTTACGTTCTTTAATTGTCTTGTTATTCCCTCGGTTTTTCTCAGACTTTAATGAATAAAATTGAGAATGAAAATTGAGATTGGAAACGGGAATGAAATTTTTTAAACTTACTTTGCCTCTAATGCAAGTGCGATGATTCCTACTGCAATTGGAGCGGCAAAAGAGGTGCCTCTTAAACCTTCTCTACAACCAGAATTGGTAGAAGTTGACGTCTGTAAAGGTTGAAAATACATATCGTTACAATAAAGGTTTTACTGTAATGTTATTGTTGCAATAACGGTTTTACTGTAATGTTATCGTTGCAATAAAGGTTTTACTGTAATGTTATCGTTGCAATAAAGGTTTTACTGTAATTTGTACATGGTTCGGCGATTGTATGATCATCTGATCTGTAAATGTACCAATGATATAGAAAATGAAAGGATATGGAGTAAATGTACATGGGACAAAATCGCACACAATGATAACATATTTTTTCTCGTGACATATCTGACTGAGTTTGAATTCTGATGGCAGTTAATGAATGCATTGCAGGAGCCGTTTACCTGTCACTGCACCAGTCTCGTTCTGGTTTACATATTTTCCATCATGTTTTTATTTTGAATATAAGGGATGATTAATGAGTTTTGAAAAGAGATTTACAGTTTACAGCTACCTCTCAATTGTTTTAATAATTTCAGTTCTGTAGTGTTTGGCACCTTACCAGAGCAGATTAAATAGGTGGAGTGATACATTTGAGATCACCCCAGGTTTTTGGTAGGGTTTGTGTTGCTCAGTCTTTAGTTTTTGATTGGGTTTGTGTTGCTCAGTCTTTAGTTTTCGATGTTGTATACTGTTCTTTGTCTTTTGATCGTTTTTCGTTTTTTGCCATGTGATTGTCAGTTCGTTTGTTGCCATGTGATTGTCAGTTCGTTTTTTGCCATGTGATTGTCAGTTCGTTTTTTGCCATGTGACTGTCAGTTCGTTTGGACTAATCAGTTTGAATGACACTTCGGTATCTTTCGCCTCTCTTTTGTAGGCAATGACATGCATGATTTATAACAATACTTCTAGAATTCACCGTTGATAAATTAAGAGCTATTTCGAAACCAAAGTTCTAATTCCCTCATGCAAAGTTTTCCTAAGATGAATTTGGTGGTTTTTTTCTTTTTTCTTTTTGTTCAAATAGCTCATAACGTGTCAGTGTTTTTACATCCCCTCTTCTAATTTTAAGAATTGAGCGTTCATTCGGAAATTTATAAATTGTTGTTTTCATTCTTAAAGATAATTGTCGTTTATGGTTAATGTTTGCATTTATACTTCGGGATATTTCAGATTAATATATGTAATGTATGTTTTACATGCTAAAGATCGGCGGAAGATACCAAAGGGACATACAAACTCAAAAACATTTGACAAAGCCATGGCGAAAAAAAAAGACAAACACCAGCCCCTAAAACACAACATGAAAAACTAAAGATTAAGCAACATGAACACACCAAAGACCGGGTTGATGTCAAATGGTAAAAATATCTTATAAATGAAAAAAGTTTAGGTCCATTGAATGAAAAATGTCATTGTATTATAATAATTGCGAGGGAAAAAGTGTAATAATGCATAATACAAATTTACTACAGGCCCTTGACAGAAAGTCGATAAGTCATGAGTGAATACAGCAACTAAACGATCTGCTTTTAACACCAAGTTATCCAAATAGCATAATTGTCAGATATGCCTTAGAAGAGGGTCTGGGTGGGGTTTACATAATACAGAATAATGGACCAATCCTACAGAAAAATAGGTAAAAAAATAAAAATAAAACAAAATGGGCAAAAAAAAATAAATAATAGAGAACAATGGGATGTTAAAATATAAAGAATAGAGAATATGGACATAATATAAAGAATAACCCTAAAACATTAAAGAATACATACATGAATGCCCCCCTCCCGCCCCCCAATAGAAGCTCTAATAAAATACTACTGACGAGGGTTATAGAGCATTAAAAAGGTTCTTTAATTTATCTATAGAATTTATCAGAACAAACATAAGCTGAGTAAATAGAACTTGATGGTTTATTCTGACTGTGGAGAAACACACAACCGACTACCGTAGCATTGTCAAGATGTTTTTACAAGTTTATATTATTTCTTTTGAAATATAGGAAGAAAACTAGTGCTGCATTATTTATATTTACCAATGATCTGTCAAAAACGCTTCCTCCATAAGCACTGGCCAATATCGAAGATCCTATTTCTCCATACCGAACAACAGAGTCGTAACCAACGCTTTGTATACCGATAGTATAAATAGTTGTATGATGGGACTTTGTATTAGGTGTTGCAGTTGAGCCCCCATTTCCGGCTGCAAAAACATATATGTTACCTTTCCCTTGTCTTCCCTGGAATAAGAAAAGAAATAAAAGTGTTTATCAAAGAAAGCTTCGTTTTATTCATCTAAATATATAATCAGAGAGCACATGTTTTACTGTAAATGTATAAAGTCAAGTTTTTCCTATCAATTGAAAAAAATAGATGAAAATCAAAAACCTTACACAAAAATTCAAGGGCAGATGAAACCAAACATAAAGTTCTATCACTTAAATCTAGTCTATTTATTAATCTCCCATTTCTTCTTGTGACCTTCATCGTTTTAGATTTTCATGTGAATTAAAATTTCAGTATTATAATTAAAATGTTATTATTCAATTTATCATTCGATCTTTTTAAGTAATGTTATAAATTGGGATGCAGCTAAGACAAAAGGCTCTTTATGGTAGTCCTAATCTTACAATGCAAACCTTTAACAAAATAATAAAATTCATAAAAAAGCACTTGAACACATATTTGCATTTACACAAATAGACCAATCTAAGAAGCGATTTCTAAGATAATGCATATATTCATTTCTATGTCTACATAATATGTACGCAGTTACAATCACCATTGATATCAGATCGGAAAAAAAGTTCTAAAGGAAGGGTCAATACACCTTACTTCATGTACAACCATTATCAAGTCGGTCTCAATGCTGTTATCATATGTTTGACTATGGCCGATATTGTTGAACGATCTTCAATACTCGGATCAAATTACTAATTTTTCCTTATTGTATTTTATATTGGTTGTCTGCTTTGGTTCTTCAATGTTCATTTTTTGTCCTCTCTGACCTCTGCTAGTTTCATTAGTTCAATAGGAACTGCTAACCCTTCCGGTGCACCTGTGTTCATCTCAGGGTTTTGCTCACTCTTTAATTGTATGTGTTGTGTTTTGTTTGTATTGATTTTGTCTTGTATGTATCGACGTATGTTTTTCTTCTTTTTTTTTGTCATGGCGTTGTCTTTTTTGTTGTTGTTTGACTTGTGGGTTATGGTTGCCCCATTTGATATCTTCTCTCTCTCTCTTTCTAATAACCTTTGCTACCAACTATTCTCTCTCTCTTTCTAATAATCTTTGCTACCAACTATTTACAGAAAAGTTTAAATGTTTAAACTATTTTCATGAAAAATTTACAGAAAAGGAGTAATTTAAAAAGGCAAAGAAAAAAAATGACCTAAATATTAAAAGAATGAAGGACCCCAACCAGACTATCATAAACACAAAGCAATTTTTAATTTTCCGTTTTAGAATTTCATACCACTTACTTTACCATTCTAGAATACGATAATAAAGAAAATTACAAACTTTACAATGATTCATGTAATGTATGTTTCCTCTAAACTCTCTTTTTTATGGTGATTTTCAGAGTTATTTAAACATGTGCAATAAAAGTATGCATGAACTTACATATTTTGCCGCGTTTTCAAATGCTGCTAGACTCAATGGTCCTAATAATGAGAAACTAAGCGTTCCAGTTGGGCCATAGCTATTACAGTAAACGTCAATTGTATCATACATATGAGATAATGCCATGGCTTGTTGCGAATCTGTTAAAAAAATGCCGCCATTCAAGCCTAGTAATCCAATAGCTGAAAAATATATAAAAGACGTAAATTTCAAATTTATCAAATCAGTAAAAGACAGACGTCTCCATAGCCCCTACTCCCCAGTTATAATGTAATATTAGTCGTGATAAGTGAATACCTATATTATACGGATATGTTGATTGGTTATGGCTTCGGATTTTTTTAAGTGAGGTGCGCAAAGCTAAAAAACACCTAACAACTTGAAAGTTTCATTAAGAGCCTAAGTAGAGTTTTGTCCTTATAGGACGATGTTTATTCTTTTTGCGTTTTTGTAAGAGAAAACAATATAATTAGAGAAAAACTTAAAATAGGTGAACCGATCAGCATGATAAGGTTTCCAAATAAGAAGAATGAGTAAATTTTTCGGTCTAATTCTTAATATAGATAAAGAGAAAAAATAACACTAACAATTGTGTCAATCCTAAGCGCTTTTCTTGGTTGCCCTTCACCAGGAGCATAGAAACCCCACAAATTTAAAAGAAAAGATGTAATAGTATATAATAGGATACGTTTTCCCGATTACCAAAATGTTTTACTATCTTGATTCTAAATGGAATATGATGTGCAATGTTCCGAATGTATTTGACGGAAATATATACGAGATAAATTTAATCAACGTGTTGTTTATCAATCACACTCAAACTGGACAGAACCGGTTTAAATGTATACAGAATTATAAAAATATTGATTTCACTACTGTTCAGAGTGTGGTACGATATTTCTCTTCATTCGGGATAGTTATTATTTTTTATATTAAAAACACGAGGCTTGTCGAAAGTTTTTAATATTTTTAAGTTATAACTTGTCAAGAGTGGTCAAATATCGTATTGCACGATGATCGATAGTGGAATCTGTTTCTCTAATGATTGTTAGACGCTATGTAGGTAAACTTAATATTTTTTCAATGATCTGCAAACTTAGTTTTTCTTTAGTAAGCTTATATGGTAAATACACGTTCATTAAATTTTATATAGAATAAAATAAAGGCAACAGTAGTTTGTCGATGTTCAAATCTGATGATTCGTTTGAGAAGGAACAAATACGGTCAACAAACAATAACAGAGGGAAACGCATAGACTCTGAAAGAAAAAGTGTGATCGAGTACGTCGACATGATAGTCGTCTCATGGTTGTGCAAGGGAATTAGTAGTGGTAAGCGCAGACAAATCAAAAGTTTTGATATAACTGCAAAATTGCAAAGATTTTGATTGAATGCTTTGTAGTAGATCTTTAAAATATTAAAGAATACACATCTGATTGACACCGCTGGTTTAATAAACCTCGTTGCAAATTTTGTATAGACCATCTTTTATCGTACATAGAATGGCGCAATATTTAAATCCTATCGATTAACTGATATTTGCAAAAAACATGAGTATCAAATACTATGTAATGTCAAGAACAATAACTCTTGTATAAGCTGTGTATCCAATGCATGGCCGGTCAGCACATGACGTCCTATCACCAAATAAGTTTTCTTATCATTTACAACAAAACGAACTAAAATATAATAGATTTAAAAAATACGACCATGATGATGGATAAGTATTTAACGTTCAATGACAAATGTTAAATGACTTTCAGGGCGAAAGTATTTTAATTTTACTAAGTAACTATTACGAAATATAATATAAATAGGTGATAGTTAAAACAAATCTCAGCTTTTCTTACCTACTAGTGTTGTATTATATGCAACACCAACAGCACAATAGTTATTCCCCTTTATTGCACCTATAACACCCGCAACCGCTGTTCCGTGACTGAAAGAATACAAAATATCATTAGTCATGCATCACAAAACGAGACTTCTTGTGATGAAGAATCGAATTTGTATAGATAACATGAACAACAAAACTGGTGTTACATGTGGAGCAGCGTCACAGTTCCGGAGCACCAGAGATCCTGTTGTTCAATTTTTAGTTTTCTATGTAGTGTTTTGTAGAATTTTGTTTTCGTTGTTTGTTATTGGTTTGTCAGTTGAACTTTGGTTGTCAAATTTGTATCTTTCAACTTATCTTATCTTATATAAAAATTACCATTACAGTGCACTTGTGTATTTACTATTTATTGCAACAAGGATTTTTACTTCTCCATGAGTAACTCAACATGCCCTGTTGGTACCCCCCGAAACTCCTTATCTACATGTGAGTATCTTGGTTCAAATTCGGCTTTAATAAGGTGAATTAATCCACATTTGTATGTGTCTGTCCCAATACAGTAGCCTGCAGTTCAGTGGATGTCGTTGGTTCATGATTGTAATATTTGTTTTTCGTGAATTGTTTTATTATAAATTAGGTTGTTAGTTTTCTCAATTGATTTTTTTTTTCATTCCGGGGCCTTTTAACCACTATACGGTACGGGTTAAATCATTGTTGAAGGCAGAACAGTTGTCTATAATTGCTTACATCCACTTCATTTGGCCTTTGGTGGATAGTTGTATCATTGGCAATCATTCCTCGTCTCCTTATTTTTTATATTATTTTTATTTCTTAAAGCTAATCTGTAGAGTTTTCTTTGTCATTTCCCGCTTTTTCCCTTTGGACATGGAATCATTCCTGAATTAATAACTCATAACACATAGCTGACAGGATGAAAGTGCAGATTGCTTCCGAGTGAACATTGTAAACTAGACGAATCCAAGTTTGACAATGTTTTTTTTTTTCGATGGTTAACAATCTTCTCTATCACCCTTTCAGCTCTGTATTATCTAATTTATTATACTGAATGTTCTGTTATTACTGTCTATCAAATCTCTAATTCAAACTAGTAAACTATTGTATATTTAACAACCATACGTCTTTAATAAAGCACACAAGTAATCAAGAGCAATAGAGTATTAGCCATGATATAAAGTAAATTATCTCCCTCGCTTTAACCAATCAAAATCTGGCATCTAAACACGAAGAATATAATAATATATCTCAACCTAAAGGATTGACCAGGATATAATGGACTTCTCTTTCATTTTCTATTCCGATTGACCCACTTTCCAGAAAAAAAATTGCCAAAGAGATTAAGGCAAACACCTAATAATCATAATTACATATCAAAATTTCCCGACTAAGTATGTTGTTCGTTAATGTTTGAAACTGACAAACCATATCAAACTCCATCCCGTCATTTTCAAAAAAATATTTTGACTTTTTAATTGTTCGTCCTTGTCGTATAACCTTTGGAGTTGTCTGTCCTTGTCGTTTTATGCATGGAGTTGTCTGTCCTTGTTGTTTTACCCATGGAGTTGTCTGTCCTTTTCGTGCAAACCATGTATTTGTCTGTCCTTGTCGTAATACCCATGGAGTTGTCTCTCCTTGTCGTATTACCCTTGGAGATGTCCGTTCTGGTTGTACTGTTTTACCCATGGAGTTGTTTGTTCTGGTAGTATTACCCATGGAGTTGTCTGTCTGTATCGTTACACCAATGGAGTTGTCTATCCTTTGTCCTAATACCAATGGAGTTGTTTGCCCTTGTCGAATTACCCAGAGTTGCCTTTCCTGGTTGTTTTACCCATGGAGTTGTCTGTCCTTGTCGTAATACCCATGGAGTTGTCTGTCCTGATCGTATTACCCATGGAGTTGTCTGTCCTGGTTGTATCACCCATGGAGTTGTTGGTCCTTGTAGTATTACCAATGAAGTTATTTGGCATGTTTGACATTTTTATCTTCTTTCTTAAATTCTCATTAGGATCGTCACCTTTTTTTATTTTTCCCCGAAAGAAGAGTCAAGATGGGAGTCTTCATTATTCTTATTTTATGCTTATATATAAAAAAGAAGATGTGGTATAATTGCCAATGAGACAACTCTCCACAAGAGACCAAATGACACAGAAATTAACAACTATAGGTCACCATACGGCCTTTAACAATGAGCAAAGCCCATACCGCATAGTCAGCTATAAAAGGCCCCGAAATGAAAATGTGAAACAATTCAAACGAGAAAACTAACGGCCTAATTTATGTACAAAAAATGAACGAAAAACAGATATGTAACACATAAGCAAACGACAACCACTGAATTACAGGCTCCTGACTTGGGACAGGCACATACATATAGAATGTGGCGGGGTTAGACATGTTAGCGGGATCCCAACCCTCCCCCTAACCTGGGACAGTGGTGTAACAGTACAACATAAGAACGAACTATAAAAATCAGTTGAAAAAGGCTTAACTCATCAGATGGATAAAAATACAAATACTACAAATACAAGTGGACGTGGCCAGGTACTTGTACATGCCAACAACAAAAAGACACTAAGTACAGATCTGAGAGTACTCGCAGTTATTCACAGCTAGTTAAAAACCACTAACAACTAATAAAAAAATGTATGCATCTAAGCCTAAATTATCAATCAGAACACATCCAACATCCAATGGATTTAGTGTAAAGACGTCATAAACAGTCAGAGAAAAACATGACCTTGTGCAATGCCAAGATACAGGTATCGACAGATTATAGATCCATGAATGTGTATATGAATATAACAATAATATTAAGTTTGCTTTTTAATTTACTAATAACAAAATCAATATTTATACCAATAAAAACAATATTCAATGATCTAATTACAGTGTTGAATTGGTAATCTTTTAGAATAAGTTTATTTAAAGGATCGATAAGTTTACCAGGATCGTTTCTAAATTTCCGGGCACGGTAAACAACATTTCCGTAAAAATGAGGATTTGCTATCCCAATTGAAATAAGTTTTTTACAGGTACAACCAAACTTCAAAACCAAATCTTTATATCTATGAAAGAATTTAGTAAAGGTTTTAAGTAATTCGTGGTAACGAAATCCCTGGCTTAATAATTTACCAGTAATACATAGATTACGTTCGTTAAAATCAAAAACGTCACAACAGACACGGGCATAGCGAACGAGTTGTGAAATATAAACACCGTAAGATGGTGCCAAAGGAATATCACCATCCAAAAAGGGAAAATTAACAATAGGGAACGAAAAATCGTCTCTTTTATCGTAAATTTTAGTGTGGAGTTTCCCGTTTAAAACCGAAATATCTAAATCTAGGAAAGGACAGTTATTACCGTTTAAATTTGATCTAATTAAAGTAAGTTCCTTTGGGTAAATTTCGGCAGTATATTGAGAAAATTCTTTATTATTTAACGAAAAGATATCATAAAGATAACGGTAAATGTTGTTGAATTTATCAATTAAATGCAATTTAGACGGGTCTTTACTGAGTTTGGTCATAAACTGTGATTCATAATAGTACAAAAAACAAGTCTTCTATTAAAGGGGCGCAAAAATGCCTTTCTATAAATTGTCTTTTATCCTCAAAGCTGTAAATCCATTGATCCCTAACCAAAAGAGGTACTTTTAGTATTGTTTTAACTAAGCCTTGTTTGGTTTAAAAGATTTGGTCCTTATATGTATTTATAATCTTACTACATGGTTGAATCTGTAGGGTTCGGGTCGTCGTCATCGTTGTAATAATCATATGAACTTGATTCATCCTACAAAATACTTTTATTGTTAAAAAAGGTAAGAAACAAATACAATAAGATACGATAAGATAAGACAAGATAAGACAAGATAAGATAAGATAAGACAAGATAAAACAAGACAATACAATATATAAGATACGATAAGATATGATATGATAAGACAAGATAAGATATGGTCCGGTAAGATACGATTAGATACGATAAGTTACAATAAGATAGGACAAGACAAGATAAGACAAAATAAGATAAGATATGATAAGATGTGATAAGATAAGACAAAATAAGATATGATACGAGAAGCTATATCTGATAAGATACGATAAGTTGCGACCAGACCAGACCAGACCAGATCAGTTCAGATTAGATATCCCGTTAGAGGACTAATGATGGGCACAATCAGTACAGTGATTACAATAAGAATACAGACATTGTAACGTAAAAAGGGCACCACTTTTTTGTATAACAAAATATCCTAACTTCTAGCTAAGTTGTGTCTTATGATACTTTCTCATTTCGAAATTGATTGCCTATTCCCAAAACTACAAACGTTTTATTTTTTTTTTTAATTAATATCGTTCATAAATTTTCAATTATAACCAAAAAGCCATCTATCTAGAAATGTGACGTATTTTGCGCGCGCGAAACGTGAAATTAAAAGAACAAAAAGTTAAGTACCCAAAGACAAATCTAACTGTTGCGTGGTAGTCGAAGGAATCAACTCACTAAGTTAGTTAGATCGGTATGTATATTAAGACATTTGAAATCTAACTGATGCTTGGTAGTTTAAGGAATTAACTCGCCATGTTAGTCAGATCGGTATGTATCTTAGGACAAATTTTACTGTTACTTGGTAACGACCTAACGCACCATATTAGTCAGATCGGTATGTATCTTAAGACAAATCTATCTGTTGCTTGGTAACGAACTGACTCAACTTATCTTACTTCCTATACATTTCTAGGAATATGATTGGTTAAAAGCAACCGCGTGGAGACCGTGTATATTCACTAGTAGGTTATATGTGGTATGATTGGCAATAAGACAACTCTCCACAATAGACTAAATGACACAGAAATTAACAACTATAGGTCACCGTACGGCCTTCAACTATGAGCAAAGCCCATTAGTAGGGTTCCATATTGGGTTAGTAAGCGGGGCTTATTTCAATACACGGTTGTAGTGGTGTTACGTCTATTTATAAAATCAACACGGTTTCAGCAGACGACGATATTGGTTGCACGATTGAAATTAATTCACATTTAAACCTACAAAAATTGAAACAAGTCGTTATTGTTGGCATTTGTTTTTGTATAGACCAAAGGAAGTAGGTTCTTAATACTAATGGTATTGAAGACTTGATAACTTTTGAAAGGCCACTAGTCTAAATACCATATTTAAAATAGTCGAACAGACTTTTAGTATAAGTGTAAACTCTAACAAGTTCGGGGCATATGAAAATATGCCGCAGAGCCCTTTGTTTTGACCTTTGAATAAAATAGTAGTGCATATAAACTTTGCATTCTAGGATATATTTTTTTACCAAACTTTATAATAAAAGTGGCACAGTTTTAGCTACAAAGAGAGTTCCTATGGGAAATTGCATTGTCTATATTTACAGAAATGCAACCTTAAGACAAATCGAACTGTTACTTGGTAACAAACTAACTCACCATATTAGTCAGATCGGTATGTATCTTAAGACAAATCTAATTGTTGCTTGGTAACGAACTAACTCACCATCTTATTCAGATCGCTATGTATCTTAAGACAAATCTAACTGTTGCTTGGTAACGAATTAACTCACCATATAAGTCAGATCGGTTTGTATCAAGGACAAATCTAACTCTTGCTTGGTAACGAACTGACTCACCATATTAGTCAGATCGGTATGTATCTTAAGACAAATATAACTGTTGCTTGGTAACGAATTAACTCACCATATTAGTCAGATCGGTCTGTATCTTAAGACAAATCTAACTGTTGCTTGGTGAGGAACCAACTCACCATATTAGTCAGATCGGTATGTATCTTACGACAAATCCAACTGTTGCTTGGTAAGGAACTAACTCATCATATTAGTCAGATCGGTATGTATTCAAATCTAACTGTTGCTTGGTAACGAATTAACTCATCATGTTAGTCAGATCGGTATGTATCTTAAGACAAATCTAACTGTTGCTTGGTAACGATCTAACTCACCATATAAGTCAGATTGGTATGTATCTTAAGACAAATCTAACTGTTGCTTGGTAACAAATAACTCACCATATTAGCCAGATCGGTGTGTATCTTAAGACAAATCTAACTGTTGCTTGGTAAGGAACTAACTCACCATGTTAGTCAGATCGGTATGTATCTTAAGACAAATCCAACTGTTGCTTGGTAACTAATTAACTCACCATATTAGTCAGATCAGTATGGTTTGTTTGCATCAACGTATCTATCACACCAACTGTGATACCTTTACCTGTGTACCCTAAGGCCCAAGCTTCTATTATTTTATGTGGGTATTTCATCACACCGTTCTGTAAAATAAATAAAATCTACTGTGAAGTACAGCCATCAATCTGATTGAAAATTTGTTTTCTTCAGATTATTACTTTTTTAGGTCTTTCCACTTTTCTACTGTGGAAAGACTTTTTGATTTTCTTCTGATTATTAGGTCTTTCCACTTTTCTGTGAAAAGACCTATTGATTTTCTTCTTCTGATTATTTTTTTTCTTCTTCCGCCGCTTTTATTTCTTGCGTACAAATTTTGTTTCGCAAGATGTCACTTAGTCTGTTTGTTTTGTTCACGCATCGTTGTCAATATAATGGAATTTGATGCGACTGTCATACAAGTGAGAGGTTTGGCTAGCCATAAAACCAGGTTCAATCCACCATTTTCTACATAAGAAAATGCCTGTACCAAGTCAGGAATATGACAGTTGTTATCCATTCGTTTGATGTGTTTGAACTTTTGATTTTGCCATTTGATTGAGGACTTTCCTTTATGAATTTTCCTCGGAGTTCAGTATTTTTGTGATTTTACTTTTTAGATGTTTGGTATATGACATTGAACAGTTTATGCACCTTTGAAATTGACCCTGCTTAACCGAATACTTTTCTTTGTAAGAGAACACTGTTTTCCTTGTGAGTGCATCTCCTCCGTCACCGTAAAAGAGAGGGACAAATTTATTTTACTATATTGCTCGTTATATCCTCAGGAAGTTTTGTCCAATTTTGACCGAAGCGATACGAAAACTCCATATTAGAGTTATTTCCCCTTCTGTATTTGACATAAGGTATATATAAATGTAAAGCATGAATGGTAAGTGATAGAGACCTAAGGTATATTGATTTGAGGTCCTTAGTTTATTTAAATGAAAATGAGGCAAAGGTCAAAGGTCAAAGTCATTTTCTATATTTTGACTTTTCCTTGTTTTTTGATCTCCTCAATCACTTTTAAAGATATAAATAAAAGAACTAGTGCAAAATGTTTGCCTGAATGTGATGAAGATAAGATACATTTGGTCTGAACCAATCCAATTACATCTTATAGGAGTTATTGTCCCTGAAATGATTCAATTTAAGGTTAATTGATTACTACTCCAACTTGGTACATGATAAAGCCATAGGGTCTTTTGCAAACTGTTGGTTGACATATGATCTTGAAAAATATCAACCGGAAGTGACCTTTAGTAAACCGGAAGTAACCATTTTGCACTTATTTCATTGAAAAGTACCTAGAAACTATACATTTTTTAAATATAAACCTATCATTTGAGACCGGAGGTGACCTTCATTTAACCAGAAGTACCTAATATCTCCCTTATTACATAGAAACCATATATTTTTTGTAATCAGTGTAAATAAAGCTCTCATGTTAGACCGGAAGTGACATAATTTAAAACCGGACGTTGACAATTATCTCCCTTATTTCAGGCAAAAATATTTAGCAGCATTTATTTATTGAATCAGTATGAAGAAACCTATGCTTAGACACCAATAATAACTTTGAGGAAACCGGAAGTAGCTTCTCATCAATACTTTAGAAAATTGATGTGGAAAGACCTTCAATTGTTCTCTGAACAATTGGTTTTTGATTTAATTTTTTTCCCCCAAAATTTTGTTCTTGCTTGTATTTTTTGTTTTTTGTCGCTTGGATATTTTGGTATATGTTATCGAACAGTTTATATGCTTTTAATTCTGACTCTGCTTAACCAAATAATTTTCTTTAGAAGAGTTATTTCCCCAAACACTGTTTTTTGTGTGCGCATCTTCTTCGCAACTGTAAAAGAAATCGACAAATTTATTTTTTCCAAATGGTTCGTTAAATCCTCAGCGACAAATTCATTTAAAAAAAATGGCTTGTTTAATCATCAGGATTCTTTGGTCAAATTTAACCAAAGCGATACTTAGACTCTATATGAGAGCTATTTCCCCTTTTGTTTTTGGCATGAGTGGTATACAAAGGCAACTCATGAACCGTAAGTGATAAAGACCTAGGGTATCTTGATTTGAGGTCCTTGGTCCACCAAAAAGAAAATGGTGCCACGGTCAAAGGTCAAGGTCATTTTCTAAATTTCCCCCTTAACTTGTGTGTGCCTCTTATCTTATACTATAAAAGTTACATATAAAATAACTGATGCTAAATGTTTGGGTTGTTGAGACAAACAAATGGTACATTTAGTCTGAAGCAATCTGATGATATCTTATAGGAGTTATAGCCCCTTAAATGTTAAAATTAATGCTATATTGAATATAACTTTATTGCGATACATGATAAAGCAAAACGCACTAATTCCAGGGAATATACATAGAAACAATATATTTTTTGAATCATTATACAATAACCATTTATTGACACCGGAAGTCACCTTCTGTAACCGGAAGTAGCTAATTATCTCCCTTATTTTAAATAAAAGTATATATGGAAACCATATATTTTCGGAATCAGTGTAAAGTAATCTATCTTATGGCACTGGGTATGACCTTTTGTAAACCGGAAGTGGCTGATTATCTACCTTATTCAAAGTGAAAGTATATACCAACCATATATTTATTGAATCAGCGCGAAGCAAGCTATCATATGAGGCCGTTGGTTATATTTTCTTAAGTGAAATTATTTCCCTTATTTCAGACATTAGTATATTGAAACCATATATTTTTTGAATCAGTATGAAGAAAACTATGTTTAAACGACAAGTGAAATTTGAGTAAACCGGAAGTAACATCTTATCAATTTGTTTTGATATTTAATGTGGAAAGACCTTCAATTGTTCACTGAATAATTGGTTTTTAATTGTTTTTCTTCTTCCGCCACTTTTATTTCTTATCGATTTTGTATCCAAAGATGTCGCTCACATGTTTGGTATATGCTATCGAACAGTTTATGCAACTTTGAAATAATCCCTGCTTAACCGAATACTTTTCTTTGTAGGAGTTATCTCCCCGAACACTGTTTTCCTTGTGAGTGCATTGTTTATTAATCCAACTTTGTACATGATAAAGCCATAGGGTCTTTTGCAAACTGTTGGTTGACATATGACCTTGAAAAATATCAACCGGAAGTGACCTTGCGTAAACTGGAAGTAGCCATTTTTGCACTTATTTCATGGATAAGTACCTAGAAATTTTATATTTTTAAATACGCATACATAAACCTACCAGTTAAAACCGGATGTGACCTTAAATAAACTGGAAGTACCTATTATCTCCCTTATTACAGGAAAAATTATATAGAAACCTATATTTTTTTAATCAGTGTAAATAAAGCTATCATGTGAGACCGGAAGTGACATTTTTTAAACCGGAAATTGACAATTATCTCCCTTATTTCAGGCAAAAATATACAGAAACATTTATTTATTGAATCAGTATGAATAAACCTATGCTTGGACGCCAAAAGTAACTTTGAGTAAACCGGAAGTAGCTTCTCATCAATAATTTAAAGAATTGATGTGGAAAGACCTTCAATTTTTCAATTGGTTTTTAATATTATCATTATTCTTTTTTAATCATTAACGGATTCTGGACTCCATTTGGAGTAACACTATACAAAACACACATCAGTATATTGTAAATATGACTTTCAGATACGAAATAACTACATAAGAAATATCACAACCCCTTTTCACACTAATTACGTACTAAATGCCACATATCAGTCAACTCAGGGTCTGGATTTGATGTGTCAGCATAAAGCATATTAAATTCCTTCCGGTCTATCTCCAGAAACGCGACCTAAAATGCAACAGAAATGTGAATTTTAAACAATTATCATTATAAACACAAACTGACAACTTTTCTGTTGTAATATATCGACCTGTTGTAATATATCGACCTGTTGTGATATATCGACCTGTTATAATGTATCGACCTGTTGTAATATATCGACCTGTTATAATATATCGACCTGTTGTAATATATTGATCTGTTGTAATATACAATAATAGCCTTTGTATGAGGTTGATAAAATACGATAAGTTACTATAAGACAAAATAAGACACGATAAGATAAGAAAATACCTGTTGTAATATATCTTATCGATCTGTTGTATTATATCGACCTGTGGTAATATTTTGATTTGTAATATACATCGACCTGTTGTAATATATCGACCTGTTGATCATGAACTTTAGTTGTATCTATTTTTCAGTCGCTCATTAATATTCAAGCCAAAAGAAGGACACCATTAACCAAATTGAATTCTAATTAAGTTTTATTTAAAGGAACATTAGACTCCGTTTGCCTATGCATCATTCTGTCATTTCGTGAGACTTCGATTACCTACCCACTGTCAGTTTTTATTCATTTGTTGAGACTAAAATTTTTCATTTTGTCAGTTCATGCGATTGCGATTGTTTATGCACCATATCTCTGCCTTACAGTCCATGAAAATGCGTATAATGTCACGTTTTGTCAGTTCATGCGACTGCAATTGTTTTTGCACCATGTCCCTGCCTGCCAGTCCATGAAACTACGTATAATGTCACGCTTTGTGAGTTCATGAGACTGCAATTTTCTAGCACTATGTCTCATTCTGTCAGATTATGACACTCCGATTGTTTACGCATATACATGTCTATCATTATATACGACTCTGATTGCCTATGCACCATGTCTCGTTCTATCAGTTCATGCGATTGTCTATAAACCATGTCTACGTATCATGGTCAATTTTTTTTCAGTTCATGCAACTGCGATTGTTTACATTCTATGTACTATGTCTAATTTTGTAAGTTACTTCTACTGGCTCTGTCGTAGTTACATGCAGACTTGTTTAGTAGCATCATTATAACGAGCACCAGTGATAAAAGTAAAGAAGGGCCTGGCCGTAACAAAAACAGATTAAGACGTAAATTTAGTTAGGCAAAGACACTCTATTTTATGCAGTTCCGGTTCTAAAATAGAGACCGACTGATGTTTTTAAGATTAACAGTAGCAATACAAAACTAAGTTTAATGTGTGTAAGTACCTTCTCTTCATTTGTCATGCGCAGAATATCATTGTCATCCTCCTTCAGTCCTACTGTACCATCTACTAACTGACTTGGAATCTTGGACTCATCCAATGACAACTTATAGTACGTATCACCGAACAATTCAAACTGTAATATTCAACATGTATATTATGTCTATAACTTCGTATGTATATATCAGGGGGTTTACAGAATAGAGAATAATGGGCAAAAAAAAAAAGTTATAGAAAAATTGACAAAAAATATAAAGAATAGAGAATAATGGGGTGCTAAAGTATAAAGAATAGAGAATAACGGGGAGCTAAAGTATAAAGAATAGAGAATAATGAGGTGTTAAAGTATAAAGAATAGAGAATAATGAGGTGTTAAAGTATAAAGAATAGAGAATAATGAGGTGTTAAAATATAAAGAATAGAGAATAATGAGGTGTTAAAGTATAAAGAATACAGAATAATGGGGTGCTAAAGTATAAAGAATAGAGAATAATGAGGTGTTAAAGTATAAAGAATAGAGAATAATGAGGTGTTAAAGTATAAAGAATAGAGAATAACGGGGAGCTAAAGTATAAAGAATAGAGAATAATGAGGTGTTAAAGTATAATGAATAGAGAATAATAAGGTGTTAAAGTATAAAGAATAGAGAATAATGAGGTGCTAAAGTATAAAGAATAGAGAATAATGGGGTGCTAAAGTATAAAGAATAGAGAATAATGAGGTGTTAAATATAAAGAATAGAGAATAATGGGGTGCTAAAGTATAAAGAATAGAGAATAATGGGGTGCTAAAGTATAAAGAATAGAGAATAATGAGGTGTTAAAATATAAAGAATAGAGAATAATGGGGTGCTAAAGTATAAAGAATAGAGAATAATGGGGTGCTAAAGTATAAAGAATAGAGAATAATGGGTGTTAAAGTATAAAGAATAGAGAATAATCAGGTGCTAAAGTATAAAGAATAGAGAATAATCAGGTGTTAAAGTATAAAGAATAGAGAATAATGAGGTGTTAAAGTATAAAGAATAGAGAATAATGGGGTGTTAAAATATAAAGAATAGAGAATAATGAGGTGCTAAAGTATAAAGAATACAGAATAATGGGGTGTTAAAGTATAAAGAATGGAGAATAATGAGATGTTAAAGTATAAAAATGGAGAATAATGAGGTGTTAAAGTATAAAGAATGGAGAATAATGAGGTGTTAAAGTATAAAGAATAGAGAATAATGAGGTTCTAAAGTATAAAGAATGGAGAATAATGAGCTGTTAAAATATAAAGAATGGAGAATAATAAGGTGTTAAAATATAGAGAATAGAGAATAATGAGGTGTTAAAATATAAAGAATAGAGAATAATAAGGTGTTAAAATATAAAGAATAGAGAATAATGAGGTGTTAAAGTATAAAGAATAGAGAATAATGAGGTGCTAAAGTATAAAGAATAGAGAATAATGAGGTGTTAAAGTATAAAGAACAGAGAATAATGGGGTGCTAAAGTATAAAGAATAGAGAATAATGGGGTGTTAAAATATAAAGAATAGAGAATAATGAGGTGTTAAAATATAAAGAATAGAGAATAATGAGGTGTTAAAGTATAAAGAATAGAGAATAATGGGGTGTTAAAATATGCAGAATAGAGAATAATGGGGTGTTAAAGTATAAAGAATAGAGAATAATGAGGTGTTAAAATATAAAGAATAGAGAATAATAAGGTGTTAAAATATAAAGAATAGAGAATAATGAGGTGTTGAAGTATAAAGAATAGAGAATAATGGGGTGTTAAAATATAAAGAATAGAGAAAAATGAGGTGTTAAAGTATAAAGAATAGAGAATGATGGGGTGCTAAAGTATAACGAATAAAGAATAATGGGGTGTTAAAATATAAAGAATAGAGAATAATGAGATGCTAAAGTATAAAGAATAGAGAAAATGGGGTGTTAAAGTAAAAGAATAGAGAATAATGAGGTGTTAAAGTATAAAGAATAGAGAATAATGGGGTGTTAAAGTAAAAGAATAGAGAATAATGAGGTGTTAAAGTATAAAGAATAGAGAATAAGGAGGTGTTAAAGTATAAAGAATAGAGAATAATGAGGTGCTAAAGTATAAAGAATAGAGAATAATGAGGTGCTAAAGTATAAAGAATAGAGAATAATGAGGTGTTAAAATATAAAGAATAGAGAATAATGAGGTGTTAAAATATAAAGAATACAGAATAATGGGGTGCTAAAGTATAAAGAATAGAGAATAATAAGGTGTTAAAATATAAAGAATAGAGAATAATAAGGTGTTAAAGTATAAAGAATAGAGAATAATGAGGTGTTAAAATATGAAGAATAGAGAATAATGGGGTGTTAAATAAAGAATAGAGAATAATGAGGTGTTAAAATATAAAGAATAGAGAATAATAAGGTGTTAAAATATAAAGAATAGAGAATAATGAGGTGTTAAAGTATAAAGAATAGAGAATAATGAGGTGTTAAAGTATAAAGAATAGAGAATAGTTAGGAAAAAGTATAAAGAATAGAGAATAGTTAGGAAAAAGTATAAAGAATAGAGAATAATTAGGAAAAAGTATAAAGAATAGAAAAAAATGGCCTAAAATATAAAGAATACAGAAGTGAAGGACCCCATCCAGACCCTTATATATGGATGAACACAGGTTTGTACCATAGGTACTTCGGGAGAGGACAATTTTTTTTAGCCCTCCACCTTTTTACTCAAATCCGTATTTTTTTTTTTTTTTGTTTACTATCAATTTCAATTATTTTCGCGTTTTCCTGTAGTATACGATTTAACTGATAGAAGTAAGAATGAAAATACAGGATTGATGTCTGTCAGTCAGACAGACGGAAACAATTTTATCGAGTCCTGGAAATGATAAATATTTATGTTGTATTTATTTTGCAATCGACCTTTCCACTTTACAAATACAGGGTGGCAGATATAGGTACTTGGGGACAGGACAATATTTTTTTAAGCCCTCCGCCTTTTTTTCCAAAATCCGTTATTTTTTTGTTTTCTATTATTTTGAATTATTTTCCGTTTTTTTTTTTGTATTACATGAACATAAATATACTAGAAATAACATGTATTTTTTATTTACTATCAATTCCAAGTTTACTATCCACAGCGGTCACTGATATATATCATACAAACAGCTCTCTATAACGGATTGTTTTTAAAGGGGGAGGACTAGATAAAAATTGTTCTTTCCCAAGTACCTATGTGGTAGATGACATGAACCAATAAACGTATACTTAACGTTTATAGTCTTCTGCTAAAGTTCAATTTGGGTTCCTCATTGCGGCCCGCGTTTAAGTCATATCGATTTCATTCAACAACGATTGGGATGGAAAAAAAACATAAGTTTTAAGCTCAATGTTAAATTGCAAAATAAACTTATGTTTTTTTTCCATCCAAATCGTTGTTGAATGAAATCGATATGACTTGTATACTAGTATGTAAACTGTTTATTGTAAAAGCTTTTTCGATAACACTTCCTGATAAACACAAAAGCATTAACATAACTCTGACAGATCTGCGCGTGGTATTCTATTGGTTGAGGGTTGATACGGTAGATGATCTTGAAAAAAAAGAATATACTTGAAACATGTAGATTTTTTCTGTTATTATTTGATAAATCCTATACAACCGTGACTGATATCGATGTCATCGCGCATGGCTGTATATAGAATGATGGCCATTGGTCGTATTATACAAACCCGATGTCATCGCGCATGGCTGTATACAAGACGATGGCCATTGGTCGTATTATACAAACCCGATGTCATCGCGCATGTCTGTATATAGAACGATGGCTATTGGCAGTATTATACAATCCCGATGTCATCGCGCATGGCTGTATACAGAACGATGGCCATTGGTCATATTATACAAACCCGATGTCATCGTACAAGAATGTATACCGAACATGGCCATTGGTCGTATTACACTAACCACTTCTAAGAAAAAAATAATAGTATATTTGCATTTGATTTTCTATTCATACCAGAATTATTATACCAGCAAATCCGACCAACATTTGAATGCGGTAGACGAAGCTAAAGGGATTCAACCCGTGGAAATTAACTACTTTTTTTTGTATAAATCCAATCTAAGCTACTAAATAACACACTATCATTTGGCCTTACCTGTTTTGACAGTTTAAATTTAGGATATCTAGATAGAATATCTTGGATATCTTCTGCAGTGCCATCTGGTTGAAGTTTGATGACAATGTCTGTTGATTCAGAGTTCTGTTCGACGTTCAAGCTACTTTCTGGCTTAGTTACATCGTCTTTGTTATTGAGCTCAAATTGATTGCTTTGTAATCCGTTGACTAGAATTATCAGGACAATAAGCAGTGATGATGCCATACTGTCAAATAAAAAAGTCAATTATGTATAACGAAAATCCTGGATAAATATCAATGAAAAAGCAACCCAACGATAAAAATAACAAATCCATATAGAAGTCAACAGTCTTCAACAATAGAAAGGTGCCTGTACATATTGTTGTTTTTCCCGTTTGAATTATTTCTCATTTTATCATGTCGGCGCAATTTATAGTTTTCCCATATACGGTATGGGTTTTGCTCATTGCAGAAGGCTGTGCCGTGACCTAAATTTATATTGTAATATAGTAACATACCTATGTATACTTCATTTGGTCTCTTGTGGATGTTTGTCTCATCGGCAATAATACCACATCTTCATATTTAAAACAGATAGAATATCTTGTATTCAAAATTGCATTTAACTTCCAATGGTGAATTGTACTGCTATTTGTCGATCCTTTTTCGTAGAACATAGTTTAAAATGACTTTAATTTTCCGATATACTTACATTTTGATTAAAGCAACTGGTTACAATGAAAGTTTATAGATATACATACATAGCAGTTTATCCTTATTCAAAACACCAGGAAACATATATAATCTGTTTGATCATAGCAAAGTTCAGAAATACACGGACACATATATCCTTAACTTTAGTTCACTGACACCATTAATCTCTCAATAATGTCATTGCACTTATTGTCGACTCAAAATGTAATTTTAATAAAAAAAAAATAAAGTAGCTCCGGCTTAAAGCACTAACTTGCTGGTTAAGAATTTTAACACCCAAATACGACCGATCGAAATAGAAAGGGTAAAATTGGTACAACAAGGTCACGGACTTTAAACCAGTCCTTTGGTATTTGTTTGTGCTTATTTTTGAAAAAAAATGTTTTGTACAATTTTAGTGATTTTTTTTAGAAATACAGAATTTTTTTGCCTACAATATTGCGCCAGCAACACTAGTTACACAATTGGGCGCTCTAAGAGGTACACCATTGGGCACTCTAAGTGTTACACCATGGTGCACTCTTAGTGTTACACCATTGGGCGCTCTAAGTGTTACACCATTGGGAGCTCTAAGTGTTATACCATTGGGAGCTCTAAGTGTTATGCCATTGGGAGCTCTAAGCGTTACATCATTGGGTGCCCTAAGAGCTACACTCTTAAGTTTTACACCAATGGGCGCTCTAAATGTTACACACTAAGTGTTACACCATTGGGCGCTCTAAGTGTCTCTCTTGTCTAAAAAACTAGAACATGGACTGTACCTGAATGTTAACAGTAAAAAATGTACGTTCATTTATCAGATAAGTATGGGAAAATGTACGTTCATTTATCAGATAAGTATGGGAAAATGTACGTTCATTTATCAGATAAGTATGGGAAAATGTACGTTCATTTATCAGATAAATATGGGAAAATGTACGTTCATTTATCATATAAGTACGGGAAAATGTACGTTCATTTATTAGATAAGTATGGGAAAATGTACGTTCATTTATCAGATTATGGGAAAATGTACGTTCATTTATCAGATAAATATGGGAAAATGTACGTTCATTTATCAGTTCATTTATTAGATAAGTATGGGAAAATGTACGTTCATTTATCAGATAAATATGGGAAAATGTACGTTCATTTATCAGATAAATATGGGAAAATGTACGTTCATTTATCATATAAGTACGGGAAAATGTACGTTCATTTATTAGATAAGTATGGGAAAATGTACGTTCATTTATCAGATAAATATGGGAAAATGTACGTTCATTTATCAGATAAATATGGGAAAATGTACGTTCATTTATCAGATAAATATGGGAAAATGTACGTTCATTTATCAGATAAATATGGGAAAATGTACGTTCATTTATCAGATAAATATGGGAAAATGTACGTTCATTTATCAGATAAGTATGGGAAAATGTACGTTCATTTATCAGATAAGTATGGGAAAATGCACGTTCATTTATTAGATAAGTATGGGAAAATGTACGTTCATTTATCAGATAAGTATGGGAAAATGTACGTTCATTTATCAGATAAATATGGGAAAATGTACGTTCATTTATCAGATAAATATGGGAAAATGTACGTTCATTTATCAGATAAATATGGGAAAATGTACGTTCATTTATCAGATAACGTTCATATGTATGTGCTGTACATAATTGATTAGAATTACTAAGGGTATATACTCCATATGGTGGTGCTTCTACTTACAGAAGGCTTATACACAGAAGAAGAACACCGAGTGCCATCTGTCGTCATAATGATCGTCAGAATAATAGAACGATGATATTTAACAAATCGACATTTGACGAATCGACATGTTTCAAGTTACAAAACATCAGTATACGAATTTCAGCGTGTCTATGGCAAATATTTAAGTGACGTGGTTACAAATGAAGAATGGCAAAATAAGAAATACGAATGTTAGATTTAATGAATTACAAAGTCGCAAATAAAGAATCTCAAAGTTACAAATGTGAATTACAAAACAAAAACAGATTTTCAATATGGGAATTTTGAAATTACACAGTTATAAGTGGCAAATTTACAATTTACGAATTAAGAATTTTGAAATTACACAGTTACAAGTTACAATCTACGAATAAAGTTTTTTGAAATAACACAGTTACAAGTTACAGATTGACAATTAACGAATTAATAATTTTGACCCCGTTGGCTCTCCACAATGTGCTAGTGTTTACTGCGATATATATGCGGTGAGGGCGAAGCTTGGAGAGATAAAGGATACTACAGATACAGTTAAGTCTGCCTCATATCTTGACTTACATCTAGAAATTGCCAATGAGGGTCGGTTGAAAACAAAACTTTACGACAAAAGAGATGATTTCAGCTTCCCAATTGTAAACTTTCCATTTCTATGTAGCAACATTCCAGCAGCGCCTGCATACGGAGTATATATCTCCCAATTGATACGATATTCCCGGGCTTGTATTTCCTATCATGATTTCCTTGGTAGAGGATTGCTGCTCACAAGGAAGCTATTAAACCAAGAGTTCCAAATGGTGAAGTTCAAATCATCCCTTCGTAAATTTTAAGGACGCCATCACGAGTTGGTTGATCGTTATGGAATAACCGTTTCACAGATGATATCGGATATATTCCTTATGTCGTAACTACAATACCCTTCCCTTTTCACGAATGTGACCTACCGAATTAGACCATTTACCGGATTTGTAATAACATAAGCAACACGACGGGTGCCACATGTGGAGCAGGATCTGCTTACCCTTCCGGAGCACCTGAGATCACCCCCAGTTTTTGGTGGGGTTCGTGTTGCTTAGTCTTTAGTTTTCTATGTTGTGTCATCTGTACTATTATTTGTCTGTTTGTCTTTTTATTTTTGGCCATGGCGTTGTCAGTTTGTTTTCGATCTATGAGTTTGACTGTCCCTCTGGTATCTTTCGTCCCTCTTTTTGAATCCCTATATGGAATTTACTGACCCCATATATATCGTATAAGGTCACTAGCACACTGTGTAACGAATTTATCTTACTGATTATCTTAGCATGTGGTATTTAGACTAGTGACCTATCAAAGTGTTCAAGTCTTCAATACTTTGTATTTAGAACATACTTCCTTTGGTCTATACAAAAATAAATGCCAACAATAACAACTTGTTAGCTTTAAATGTGTTTTATGAATTTATTTCAATCGTCCATCATCAATTTCTTCTTATGTGAAACATTTCAGATTTTTCCTCAACACCGTGTTGTTTTCATAAAGAGACGTAACACCACTACTAACCGTGTATTGAAATAAACCAGGCCTACTAATCCCATATGAAATATGCACGGTCTCCACGCGGTTGCTTTTAATCAATCATATTCCTAGAAATGTATAGGAGGTAAGATAAATAGCTATATATAGCGAGTATTTTTTTATCAACTGTGATACCATTTACACTTGTGACTTCTTAAGTCTAAAGAGACAGTTAAAATGAGTTTAACTGGGAGCTACTGTTTACTAATAATACCCTCGTCATAAGTATTCGATATTCGGGCCCAGTTAGTGAGCGATACATGTGAAAACGAGTCACGCAGGATAGCAAATTTATCTGATGCTTAAAAATAACAAATTTCAGGAACGTCTGATTACTTGCGACAATCATTTTATATATGGTTATCACTAACAAATTACAAGAAGTCCAGATTTGTAGTTCCTAGGGAAAATTCAACAGCAATATCACAGGATGTATAGACGGACGGACCTGTACACCCTTCCATCGAAGTGTCGGTATTAAAACTGGATATAACAGTCAGTGGTCGAGAATGATAATAATCAATTCAACTGTCCACAAAAGACATTACTAGTATTTGTGGCGAGGAAGTTGCTAATATCTACGCCATCTGCATGGTCTCTGGTGAAAAGTTGCCTCATTGGCAATCCTACATCATCTTCTTAATTTATAATGACGAATTGTTATCAGTACATGTAAATCATGTCGTTGCATGATTCCTTGATATCTAACTACAATGTGTCTTCTGTGATTCCTTGATATCTTCCTACAGTGTGTATTCTATGATTCCTTGCTATCTTCCTACAATGTGTCTTCTATGATTCCTTGCTATCTTCCTACAATGTGTCTTCTGTGATTCCTTGCTATCTTCCTACAATGTGTCTTCTGTGATTCCTTGATATCTTCCTACATAATGTCTTCTATGATTCCTTGCTATCTTCCTGCAATGTATCTTCTGTGATTCCCCGATATCTTCCTACAATGTGTCTTCTATGATTCCTTGATATTTTTCTTAAATGTGTCTTCTTGGTTAGTTAACTTATAAATACATGTTTGGCTTTTGAAATATTCTTTTAATGATTTCAAATTTGAAATTGTATATCTGGCAATAATTTGAATTATCAGGTACTGAATTCATAACTGTCAACCTCTCAAAATGAAAATGCAGGGTATCACCTGCATTAAAGAAGAAATCCCGGATCATAACGCGTACGAACTATTTTCAGCTGGATTTAAGTATTTAGGGAACATTTTCATATGTCATATAGAACAGTTTCCAATACAGGTTTACAGGGTTAAATATTAACTGAAATAAATATAAAGTTAAATTTTATTTTTTAATTGCATTTATTATTAATTCATTATAGCATATTAATTCAAGTCATACCGGTATGCCCTGTTATTGTTGAACTTATATTGCTTTAAAACAACCTATAACCTTATCGTTTGATGGTTTGTTATAGCTAACTAGTGTATTTTAATGACCTTGACTGGTTGGTAGGCAATTGCACGGTTGACTTGGTGCCCGAAGGCGTTTGGAGAGGAGCTTATCAAGCACGTTCGTTAAGCAGTAATAATCGCTAGGTAATACCATATGCAGTCTATATTAGATAACATAATCTAAAATTTAAGCAGTGAAGAGGTACAGATTAAAAAAAAAATTAAATATATATTGATAAATTGTTTAAGAGAGTAAAAATCATTTAAGTAATGTATTTATATATATTTGCATTGACTATTCAATTTGCCTGAGTTTTAAATTTTTTATAAAAAAAAAAAAAAAACATCAAATTAAGGAGTATACTGTGAAAGGTGGCAAAAAAGGGGGAGTAATTCGATTTTTTTGTCAAACATCTTTGAAATACACAAATTGTTTGTAACCTTAAGCTAAGGTCATTGGTGTTTATTAATAGTGGCATGCACTTAATGGGTCACTTAATTTGACAATTAACATAGCTAGTTGAACTTCCTGTCCAGTAAGAATTACGAATTTGCCGGTATTTCAGAGGAAAATCACTTATACAATCATTTCATACTCAGAGGTCTCTTGGCACAAGGATACGGATGAAAACGGAGCAAATGCTGAGTTCCACGGTTTTTTAACAACCTTGCGGTTGTCTATTATTGGTAAAAAGATGAAAAAATGTGTTTTTAAATATTTATTTAATTTTCTTTCTCACTATAAGATAATTACACAGTTGCAATCAGGTTTTATGCCTAGAGATAGTACTGTTAATCAACTTATTTATATCACCCACGATATTGCTAAAGCTCTTGAATCTGGAAAGGAAATCAGAGTTGTGTTTTGTGATGTCAGTAAAGCGTTCGACCGGGTCTGGCATGAAGGCTTCTATCATAAACTAGAAAAATATGGAATAAGAGGGGACCTCCTGAACTGGTTCAAAAGGTATTTATCCGAGAGAAGACAAAAAGTTATCATAGGAGGACAGACCTCTAGTTGATGTTTATAGTATTAAAGCCGGTGTCCCTCAGGGCTCAATTTTAGGCCCTGTATTATTCTTATTATTTATGAATGATATTGTATGTGTCTTATCATGCAACACTAGACTTTTCGCTGACGATACATCTTTATATATAGTAGTTGAGGACTAGTATGCTACGACTGAATTAATGAATGCTGATATAGAAAAAAATCACTTAGGGTCTCAACAATGGTTCGTTAATTTTAATCCAAGAAAAACCGAAACCATGGCCATATCTAGAAAAACAGTGAAACCCCATAATCCACCAATATATATGAATGATACGCTTATACAAGAGATTGAAAAACATAAACATTTAGGGTTAATTTTTCAAAAAACGGCTGTTGGGAAAGTCATGTAAATTATATTACTGATAAAGGTACGCCGCGCTTAGATCTTATGAGAAACTTAAAGTTTAAATTATCGCGTAATCATCTGCAAGTTATTTATATCAGTTTCATCAGGCCTATTCTCGAATATGTGGATAATGTGTGGGATAACATACCAACTTATTTGAAGGACAAACTAAAAAGCATCCAAAAAGAAGCGGTTCGTATTGTCACAGGAGCCACCAAACTTTGTTCTAAAACTAAACTTTATTATGATATGGCTAGGTACCTCTTAGTGAAAGAAGATCTAGACATAAAACCCAATTTCACGAAATGTTTCATGATCAAGCTCCTGATTATCTTTGTAGTCTCGTACCTCAACAACTTTGCCAAGTTTATAACTATAATACTTGAAGGATATTTAATGATCAAAACATAAACTGTAGAACTTCTTTTTATCACAATTTCTTCCTACCATCTGTTATTCGTGAATAGAACAGCCTTCCACAAGATATAAGATGTAATTAATCAAAAATCATACTTAAAAGTTATTTAAATCGTGATATTAAGAAAGTCCCTTCATTTTGTAATACATGTTTTAGAAAAGGCCAAATACTTCACGCCAGACTCCGATTGAACTGCAATGGCTTTATTGAACACCTTTTACAGAAAAAAATATTGTTCTTTACATCCTCTGTATATGTGGACAAGTTGAGAGCACTAACCACTATCTGCTAGAATGTCATAATTATAGGTTCATTAGACACAAACCAAAACATTTACATATATTCACAACTACATGTAAGACCACAATTAGAAATGGGTTGATCTTATTTTCGATCAAACTGACTTCTGAGTAACAGGCAAACCACAGAATAAATATGTAATGTAAATTGAAAATCACATTATGGCGGGTTTCTTTATACTATTCTCTGTATTTTTTATTGTATAATTGTAATTTGTGCACTTTTGACAAATAAAATATTGTTTAAACTGGCGGGTATATCAATAATCCCGGGTGAGAGGTGAAATATTTAGGATCACCCACAGAATACGGGTCAGTTGACAGGTATGTGAATAACAAGATTTATTCCCCATTCACACACTTGAGGGTATGGAGGGGATCCTTAATTTATTCTTTAAATTTTTAGGACATTTTTCTTTATTCTTTATACTTTGCTCCCCATTATTCTCTATTTTTAATATTTGTTGATTGGAAAAAACAAAACATAAATAAAAACTAGCGATAAGCGCAGTTTCCAAGACGGTAAAAACAGTTCTTGCTCCTAGAGGGGCATTCGTCATAACCAAAAAGCTTTGAAATAGGATCACAAAAGGAATATCACGTTCCTTGAAAGCGTTGAAAGATAAATCTGGAACCTGAGTGTTACATTTGTGTGTACATGTATATTGATATTCTTTCTAAGAATATATATGAAGCTATGATAGTACATTTGTTCTCTATTCGTAATCATGTGACATGTAAAGCATGCATAGAAGGAGACGCTTACCTAGTCAACGCACCTCCGGTTTTTGTTTGTTACCTTGATTTGTACCAGTCTTAATCGATTTACGAGATTTGTACCATCTTAATCGATTTACAAGATTTGAACATCGGGAAACCGCTTTAGCCTAAAGTTAGCCTTCAAGCCACACACAATCAGGCTAAACTTATGCTTTATCACCATTGTTATAGCTTTATAACTTTCACCTATTCGGGTAGCTAAAATGAGTATGTAATAAAGTCAAAAGTACTTTGAGTTGGGATTTTTTTTCTCCGGAAAAACATTCTCAAGTCAAATGCGCCTTTGTTATTTTATTTACCATTCAGACCGGCTAGCCTGAATTCCTGCTCTCTTCTTTTTTTTGAAGTTTAAGAAAGCATTTTATCACACGATCGGAATATTTTTTCGTTAAATACTTGAATGAGTTATCTACATTTGGTATTTTTGTTTTTCGGACTTTCCTGGATGAATCAGCTTCTTGTAAGTTGTATATACACAGAAACAGGTTTTAATTCTTTATCGGAGTTTGGGTTTATAATTTTGATAAAAAGTTTCATTCAAATTATTTGTATCTATACGGAATAGATATAAGAAGATGTGGTATGAGTGCCAATGAGACAACTCTCCATCCAAGTCACAATTTATAAAAGTAAACCATTAAAGGTCAAAGTATGGTCTTCAGCCTTGGCTCACACCGAACAGCAAGCTATAAAGGGCCCCAAAAATGACTATTGTGAAACAATTCAAACAGGAAAACCAACAGTCTAATCTATATGAAAACGAGAAACGAGAAACACTTATGAACCACATCAACAAACGACAACCACTGAACATCAGGTTCCTGACTTAGGGCAGGTGCAAACAAATGCAGCGGGTTTAAAGCCCATTTATACGGAAGCCCATTTAGGACCTCCAGAAAATATAATTCGAATTCGATATCACGAATTTAAATTGTTATCACGAATTCTAGAATTCGTTATAACGAATTTATGGAATTAGTTATAACAGTTTTTGTAATTCGTTATAACGGATTAAATTCGTTATCACAATTTTTTGTAATTCGTAATAACGGATTAAAAACGTGATAACGAACTTTATAATTCGTTATTACGGATTAAAATCGTTCTCAAGAATTTGTGTAATTTGTTATCACAGTTTTTTTTGTAATTCGTGATTACTGATTAAATTCGTTATCACAGATTATTGTAATTCGTGATAACGGTTTAAAATCGTTATAACAAATTGTATAATTTGTGATAACGGATTAAATTCGTTATAACTATTTCTACGAATTTGTGATAACGAATTTAATCCGTTATTACGAATTACCAAAAATTTCTACAAATTCGTGATAACGAATTCAGTCCGTCATAATGGTTTATACAATTCGTTATCACGATTTATAAAATTCGTTATTACGATTTTAATCCGTTATTTCGAATTACAAAAAATAGTGATAACGAATTTAATTCGTTATTACGAATTACAAAAACTGTTATAACTAATTCCGGAAATTCGTCATCACGAATTTAATCTGTTATAACGAATTCTTCAATTCGTGATAACGATTTAAATTCGTGATTTCGAATTCAAATATATATTTTTTGGAGGTCCTAAATGGGCTTCCGTACATTTAGGACCTTCCAAAAATATAATTTGAATTCGGAATCACGAATTGTATTATTAGTTATCACAGATTAAATTTGTGATAACGAATTTGTGGAATTCGTTATAACAGATTTTGTAATTCGTAATTACGAATTAAATTCGTTATTACAATTTTTTGTAATTCGTTATAACGGATTTAAATTCATGCTAACAAATTTGTTGAATAGGTTATCACAGTTTTTTTCGTAATTCTTGGGTACGGATTAAATTTCGTCTATCAGAGATTTTTATAATTCATAACAGTTTAAAATCATTTTCACAAATTGTATAATTCTTGATCACGGATAAAAATTTTGATAAAGAATTTGTGGAATTAGTTATCACATTTTTTGTAATCCGTGATAACAAATTATACAATTCGTGATTATGATATTAACCCGTTATCATGAATTATAACTAGATGCTAAAAAGAACCGATTTCGCTCACCTTGGTATTTGTGCATTTGAAGACTAGAATAAAATGCATGACTGAGATCTTGTCTAGCTGATCATTTTCCAAGTTTTTCTTTACATACAATGGTTTTGTGAAACATGCAAAACAGTGGTATAAATGTTTATTCCTTAAATGCTACACCTTTTGATCTGCCGACGAAATACAAGTCAAAAATGTAGGCATTCAAGGAATAGTGTCTTATTAAAATTAAGTGTAGTCAAAACAAACAGTACTTATAATCTGTGCAGGTAGGTTGAGTTTCCCAATTAAAATTTCAGGTAAAATTTTTATTTTCCTGTTTGTTTGCAATAAATTAATATTTTTTTTTCTGTATGTTTGAAACGAATTTTTTAAAGAAATTATACAAACACTCTTCTTTGAAAGCTCAGTAAATGTTAACGAAAGATAACTAAAATAAGGAATATATATTTTTTCGTGTTCAATTGATCAAGAATATAGATAATATTCAAGATAAGAAAAAAGCACAAAAATATCAAAGTACTTGTCACAATCACAAATAAATAAAGCATACATGTCTTTGAAATTTATAACATGAATAGTCACATAGTGCCATCACAAGTATACACTAGTATATTGTCAATTTAGTCCAAATGAAGGAGGTATGAAACAGCATCTTCAAACTGAACTGTCGAAATCTCTACGTTCTGGTGTCGGAGCTTAGGTTGGAGAGTCTATCTTTAATTTCCCTGTATTTTCGCTTATTGGTTTGCACAAACATTAAATTTTCCTATGAATCATACTTTAAAATTTAAATGATTTTTGTTTATAAATGTGATATTTTAGTCTTAGATGCATGATTTTTTTCAATAGTTGTAATTGGCTTTGAACTAGCTGTCAGTAACTGCGAGTACTCTCAGATCTTTACTTAATGTCTTTTTGTTGTGGGGATGTATAAGTTCCCTGCCACGTCCTCTCTGTGTTTTTTTTTTTAGATGTATTTCTGCTTTGTATCCATCTGATGAGATAATCCCTTTTCAACTGATTTTTATAGTTTGTTATTATGTTGAACTGTTACACCAAAGTCCCACATTAGGGGAGGGTTGGCGCCTTCAAACTACGGTAGTCTACAGTGGTTGTCGTTTGTTGCTGTATATCATATTTGTTTTTCGTTCATTATTTTGTACTTAAATCAGGCCGTTAGTTTTCTCGTTTGAATTGGTTTACATTTGTCATTTCGAGCCTTTTATAACTGACTATGTGATATGGGTTTTATTCATTGTTAAAGGCCGTACGATGACCTGTAGTTGTTAATTTCTGTGTCATTTGGTCTCTTGTGGAGAGTTGTTTCATTGGCAATCATACCACGTCTTCTTATTTTTATATTTAAACAGCCGTTCTTTCATTTATTTGTTTCAATTTTAATTTCTTACTTTGAATTTCATACTATTTTTCTTGTTATTAATCTTTAATTAAAAATTAATATTATTATTCCATTTCATTTAAGTTAAATTTTTATTTAAAAAAAATGATATCTTTAAGCTGAAAAATAATTTTTATCTTTGAACTACTCTTTTCCTAATAATTATTTTTTTTTCTAAAACAACACCAATATATTAAAACAACATCTATTAAAATTTTTTTTGTAGGCATTCGAGGAATAGATTTTGTATAAAATATAGGCATTTCAGAAAGACACCGTATAAATCATAATTAGGGATAAATTTCCCTTAGCAGTCTGAAAAATTTGTAGATCTCGTCTTACTGATAATTTTGCTTTGTAAAGTTTCCCTGGAATCTATTAAAAAAGTTGAAAATAAGGAAAACTGCAGATTAATTGGTCAAATGGTGATTAAAGAGCAATAACTCTTATTAAGGGTCAATTGCCGCTTTCAATCATGTGGAATTAGTTGTAGATCTTTGTTTTCTGATCATTTTCCTTATAATAATTGATTGAAAGATTCTCTCTATCTATTATAATTTTCCAAATAATAGATAAAACACAATATTAAGAAATAAAGGAAAATTTTTCCTATAAATAGTCATCTAACAATTTTGATGTAAATAGACATCTCGTCATTCTAAACAATTATCTATCTATAGTGGTTTTCAAGACCCTTATGTTCTATTTTAGGCCATGTCGGCCATGTTGTTCCGCAGGCGGGCTCATCGCACACATTCTTTAAACTAGACACCCTAATTTATTTCTCTCACTTCACTTCACTCCAGGCTAGCCTTATATACTTTTGCACATTATATTCTATTTTCTTCTTCTTTATATTTTTATTTTATTTTTGAATTACATGCACTCCTATTATATTTTCGTCATTATCAAATAATTCTTATATTATTAGCATATCAACAAATACTTGAATGTGATTGGCCTAAAGCCCATTTAGGACCTCCCAAAAATATAATTTGAATTCGATATCACGAATTGTAGAATTCGTTAAAACAGATTAAATTCGTAATCACGAATTCATGGAATTAGTTATATAACAGTTTTTGAAATGCATAATAACGGATTAAGTTCGTAAACACAATTTTTTGTAATTCGTGGAAACAGATTTACTACGTGATAACGAATTTTATAATTTTATAATTCGTTATTACGGATTAAATTCGTTCTAACGAATTTGTGTAATTTGTTATTACAGTTTTTTTTTGTAATTCGAGATAACGGTATAAAATCGTTATAACAAATTGTATGATTCGTGATAACGGATTTTATTCGTTATAACTATTTCTACGAATTCGTGATAACGAATTTAATCCGTTTTAACTTTTTTACGATTTTAATCCATTATCACGAATTAGCAAAAAAATGTGATAATTATTTCTACCAATTCGTGAAAACAAATTCAATCTGTGATAATAAATTCAATCCGATATAACGATTTTAATCCGTTATCTCGAATTACAAAAAAATGCGATAACGAGTTTAATTCCTAATTGCGAAATACAAAAACTGTTATAACTAATCCGGAAATTCGTTATCACGAATTTGATCTGTTATAAAGAATTAATAAAATCGTGATAATGATTTAAATTCGTAATTTCGAATTCAAATATATACTTTTGGCAGGTCCTAAATGGAAAGAGATGATTTTTCATTTCCTATCGTTAATTATCCATTTTTAGATGGTGACGTTCCCTTGTCACCATCTTACGGTGATTATATATCTCAACTTGTACGATTCGCTCGTGTATGTAACAACGTTTCAGATTTTAACGAAAGAAATTTATGTATTACTGAAAAATTATTACACCAGGGTTTTCGATATCACAAACTAGTCAAAACATTTACTAAATTTTATCATCGGTACAAGGACATCATTCGTAAATATAGCTCAACATGCAGACTTCTAATACGTTCAGGTATCTCACATCCAATCTTTTATGGTAATATTCTTTATAAAGCACTAAAATGTCAGTATTCACCTCAGAAGCTGACAAAACCTTTAAATAGACTTATTAAGAAGGGATATAGTTACGATACTGTTGTCAGGTCATTAAAGATTGCATATTTTGGCTTTAATATTGATTCACTTATAGGGTCTTTGCATCGGAACTAAACACATTTATTTAAAACCAGTTGTTGGCATGACATGGGTTATGCTCTTCTCATATATTTTATGATGGTATGATACTAAACCCCTAACGGGAGGGATTGTGCCTGATATTCATATGATGAAGACATAATCATTCAATCAGTTTAATTGAGGTCTGGAGCTGGCATGTCAGTTAACTGCTAGTAGTCTGTTGTTATTTATGTATTATTGTCATTTTGTTTATTTTCTTTTGTTACCTCTTCTGACATCGGACTCGGACTTCTCTTTAATTGACTTTTAATGTGCGTATTGTTATGCGTTTACTTTTCTGCATTGGCTAGAGGTATAGGGTAGGGTTGAGATCTCATAAACATGTTTAACCCGCCGCATTTTGCGCCTGTCCCAAGTCAGGAGCCTCTGGCCTTTGTTAGTCTTGTATTATTTTTACTTTCAGTTTCTTGTGTATAATTTGGAGTTTAGTATGACGTCCATTATCACTGAACTAGTATATATATTTGTTTAGGGGCCAGCTTAAGGACGCCTCCGGGTGCGGGAATTTCTTGCTGCATTGAAGACCTATTGGTGACCTTCTGTTGTTGTCTGTTCTATGGTCGGGTTGTTGTCTCTTTGACACGTTCCCCATTTCCATTCTCAATTTTATCTCGCATATTTTCAACATGACATGTAAAAATTTTACAAAATCTCTCATAAGAAGGTATAATTGGTTTTGCTTATCTACCAGTTTCTATGGCTAGTGAGTGTGAACTTAATCTTTATTTGGTGAGTCATTTTCTATGGCTAGTGAGTGTGCACTTATTCTTTATTTGGTGAGATATTTTCTATGGCTAATGAGTGTGCACTTATTCTTTATATGGTGAGTTATTTTCTATGGCTAATGAGTGTGCACTTATTCTTTATTTGGTGAGTTATTTTCTATGGCTTATGAGTGTGCACTTATTCTTTATTTGGTGAGTTATTTTCTATGGCTACTGAGTGTGCACTTATTCTTTATTTGGTGAGTTATTTTCTATGGCTAATGAGTGTGCACTTATTCTTTATTTGGTGAGTTATTTTCTATGGCTACTGAGTGTGCACTTATTCTTTATTTGGTGAGTTATTTTCTATGGCTACTGAGTGTGCACTTATTCTTTATTTGGTGAGTTATTTTCTATGGCTAATGAGTGTGCACTTATTCTTTATTTCATGAGTAATTTTCTATGGCTAATGAGTGTACACTTATTCTTTATTTTGTGAGTTACTTTCTATGGCTAATCAGTGTACACTTA
Source organism: Mytilus coruscus (assembly GCA_017311375.1). NCBI lineage: Eukaryota > Metazoa > Mollusca > Bivalvia > Mytilida > Mytilidae > Mytilus > Mytilus coruscus. The sequence goes on from CM029603.1 coordinate 86,234,491, forward strand.
TTCTTTATTTGGTGAGTTATTTTCTGAGATGTTTTGGGAAATCAAAGTTTAAATATTCTTGATGTTTAAAATCAGTATAAATTTTAATAAAAATAAAAGTTTACCAGAATTCTCTTATTTTAGACAGTTCTAATTTTATTTTGGTTTTGTAAAAATCTTCTAAATGCAAATACTTCAAATGCAGCGCTGAGAATTTCATGTGAACAGCCAGACTGTTCACCTATCTCATTAAGACGTTCATAGTATTTATACATAAGTTGATAACACTTTATGCTAACAGGTAATGCACCAAAATCACATCTTACTGCTAAAGAAGACATTCCATGACACCCAAGTATATTCTTAAAAGATTGAGTTTTGTGTTTTTTTCAAATTTCTTTTTTCTATGGCTTTGAAATTATGATTTAACTCCGAAATCCATACTTCTGATCCATAAGTTAAAATAGGAATTACCATTGATTTGTATAACTGAATCTATGTTTTTACAGACAAGTTCTTACTATATTGAATTTGAGACTTTAAGGCAAAATATGCATTTTTTTTAGCTTTTTCTAAAAGGCTTAACACTGCTTGCGCAAATTTTCCAAAACTATGAAAATCAACTCCCAAGTATTAATAACAATCCACAATGTCGATTGCATTAGAGCTATAACAATAGCATTTAATAATTCGTCATCAGCATATAATAAATGGTATAAACTTTGGTCATGTAAATTGACTGGACTTGTTGATTTTATGTTAAAATAATTTCCAATGTCATCGACAAATATATTAAATAGACTAAGACTTAAACCGTTTCCTTGTTGACTCCCTGATTAGCAAGAAAAGGCTTACTATACATATTCTGATATTTACAAGAGTATGGTGTATTAGAGTACATGTCATGCAGTATATTATAATATTTGCCATTAATTCCTTTAGTTTGGAATTTTAAGAACAAAGCTGATCTCCACACACTGTCAAAAATCTTTTTGAAATCTACATAACACACCTTTAGTTTTATTTAACATTTAAGCATATACATTTGTATTTGTTTATTAGTGTTTTTAAAGGAAAACGTGATCTACAGTTCTGTATTTTTTTCTAAAACCACATTAATTTGAACATAGTAAGTTATTTGTTTCTAGGAAATCACTAAGTCTTTATTGTAAAATTAAAATCAACACTTATCCAATACAGCTTGCTATCATTATGCATTTATAATTTCCAAAACCAGATTTATGAATTGATCTCAGTACGTACATGTTCCTTATTTTGGGGAATTTTTCTGAATTAAGTATACGATTAAAAAGTTTAATTAAAAGTAGTGCCAAGGTGTTCGATCCTACCTTTAGAAACTCATAAATTATCAAACCAGGACCTCCAGATTTCCCCCTTTTAAACTTTTTTATCCAGTATTTTATTTCTTCTTATGTAATAGGGGCAATAAGGGATGAATCAGTACAGTAATGATCATTATCATCTTTCTTACGAATAATTTCCATTTTCTAATTTTTCACTTGAAGCAAGTACAGTTTTATAAAGATTCACCCATTCTTTGGCTGAAATACCAGACTCACAGTTAATATCTTTTTTTGTTGGTACTTATTAATGCTACCCCAGAATTCTTTGGTGCATTTTGTTTTATCAAGGATTGAAAAAAAAAAAAATCGTTTTTAGTTTATTTTTGAGTTATATTCTCTTTTGGAGTTGCAATAGGTTAATTTTATGACGTTATTATTAGGTGCTGTAGCTAATATTTTTTCCAGTGGATCGAACTTCTTTTCTAAAGGGCGAGCAAACTTTTGACATCCATCCTTTTTTAGGTCTTACCTTTTTTGTTTGTCTCTGCATATTCATTTTCTTATGCCCCACATACGATAGTAGAGGGGCATTATGTTTTTCGGTCTGTGCGTCCGTTCGTTCGTCCGTCCCGCTTCAGGTTAAAGTTTTTGGTCATGCTGTTTTTGATGAAGTCCAATCATCTTGAAACTTAGTACACATAGTCCCTATGATATGATCTTTCTAATTGTAATGCCAAATTAGAGTTTTGATCCCAATGTCATGGTCCACTGAACATAGAAAATGATAGTGTGAGTGGGGCATCCGTGTACTATGGACATATTCTTGTTTAAAACTTGTTTTGAAAGTAACAGATTTTTTGCAGCTTCTAAATAAATTTCATCAATTTGTTTATTAAAAAGTCAATATCATTAAAATTATTATCATCGTTTAAATTTGTTTAAAGATAGAATGTCTTCTAGACTTTTTTCTTGTAATAAAGATTCAATATCAATGTCCTTGCTCTGATCAGTCCATTTAAAAGTACAAGGAAGGGACCATAACTCTTCCTCCTTTATCTTGTGGGAGTGTTTATATCATAGAATTAAAGCAGTGAAACAATGATCTGACAGTTATATAGGTGGTTTGGCAGTATACAATAGGTTCTTTGAGGTCAGCATATAATCTAATGTGCTCTTACCATTACTATTACAAAAAGAAAAGTAGCCAAGTGCGTCTTCAAGAAATCTTCCATCCACTATTCTCAAATTGGGAGGACTTACATTATATTAATTAGTAAATTCCCGTATATATTTGTTTTTTGATATGTTGGTTAATAATTTGCAGGTACTGGATTGTCTGGTGAAGTTGTCGTTGACTGTATCATTCTGAATGTAATCATTTAACCCTTCTGTGCGTGCATTAAAGTCACCACTAATATTCAATTCACCTTGATAGGAAATAAGAAATATCATTTTCCACTTTCGTGAATGCCAATCTTTATACGTATATGTTTTGATGTTTAAAACGTTTAAACCAGCTGCATTTGTTTGCACCTGTCCTAAGTCAGGAACCTGTTGTTCAGTGGTTGTCGATTGTTGATGTGGTTCATAAGTGTCTCTTTTTTTTTATAGATTAGACAATTTGTTTTCCTGTTTGAATTGGTTTACACTAATTATTTTGGGGCCCTTTATAGCTTGCTGTTCGGTGTTGAAGGCCGTACTTTGACATATAATGGCTTACTTTTTACACATTGTGACTTGGATGGAGAGTTTTCTCATTGGCACTCATACCGCATCTGTTGTTTCTATTTGATAGTTATCCATGGAGGAATTTGTGCACGTTGCCCTCGCACATGTCGAAAAGGTTTTTGATTACTAGTATTAGTGAAACTTCTAAAAAATCCTTGATATTAACAAAGGAGTAATTTTCATAAATGGAAAACTATATTCAAAAAGTAAAATAACAAAAATACCGAACTCCGATGAAAATTCAAAACGGAAAGTCCCTAACCAAATGGCAAAATCAAAAGCCCAAACACATCAAACGAATGGATAACAACTGTCATAATCCTTACTTGGTACAGGCATTTTCTGATATAGAAAATGGTGGATTGAACCTGGTTTTATGGCTAGCCAAACCTTTAAAATTTTTCAGCAGTCCGTAGTTAAAAAGGTTTATTTTAATTTTTCTAGGAAAAGGCAACACTTTGCCATTTACAGATATCTCTGACCATGTATACATAACAATTCAAAATGATTTATTGACACACGTTTAATAGACAAAGGACGAAGTAAAAAACAACATTAGAAGCTAAAGCAATGAGGCAACATCAACAGAGGCTAAAACTGACGAATTTTAAATGTGAATATATAGTCTTAAATCATGGACAAGTTGTGAATGCAACAGAAAAACAAAGGCGACAAAAACATTAAGGGGACTATCAATAAAACATAAGTTTAAAAATCATCATCGCTAAACAGTAAAATAACAAAAATACCGAGCTCCAAGGAAAATTCAAAACGGAAAGTCCTTTATCAAATGGTAAAACCAAAAGCTCAAACACATCAAACGAATGGAAAACAACTGTCATATTCCTGACTTGGTACAGGCATTTCCTTGTGTAGAAAAAGGTGGATTAAACCTGGTTTAAACCAAACAACAGTTGACAAAACACTAATCAGAAAAACAAACTATATAAAACACATAAAAAATCCGGGATGATCTTGGGTGCTCCATAATAGTAAGTATATTCTGTTCAACTAGTTAACTCTTCATATTGCTCAAATCACGAAATAAAATAGTGAAAAGAGAAGCGGAAGATATCAAAGGGATATGCAAACTCATATGTCGATGAAAAACTGACAACGCCATGGCAAAACAAAAACCAAGAAAAACGGTCAAAAGACAATTGAAACAATTGATAATAAAAAACAAATTATAAGATTTAAATGAAAAATAAATGTTCTGGTGCCAAAACTCGGATCTGAACGAGGAAATGAAATACCTGAAAGAACCTGAAGTAAAAACATTCTATTTCTCTTAAGTTCGTCACACTATGATTTTTTTTATTTAATTCTAGTGCGTTTTTTTTTTTTCAATTAAATATAGTATCAATAATATATAAGTATTCAATGTATATTTATATGCCTGTCCAAAGCAAGGAAACCCATCCGCGATACTAAGTTCAGTTAAATGTATCCACATACAACTGTAACTATTGTCATCTAAGATGATTAAAGCTTATGATATAGGGTTGATACTTGCCTATTGTTAAAGGCTGTTTATTGTTATCTTTTTATGTGTGTTATTCGTTGCTGTCTCCTTATCACACACTACCTACCTTTAACGCTTTAACGCACGGTCATTCGTATTTTCTTCTTTTTCTTGGAGAAGACTTTTTTGGGGGGTTGGGGGTTTGGGGGGTTGGGGTGTTCTAATAAATTGTTCGTTTTTTAAATTTCATAAAGGACGTATTTGTATCACATGTGAAACAATGAAAAATATAAAAAAAAAATCTATACAAAGTTCATAAATATTTCTACCTTACGGAATGGGGAAAGTTGAATGCAATTTCTATTTTTCGTCACATAAGTTGTATATATGAAAATATTCAACTTTAAAACCGTAATTTTCGTGAAGTGGAACCAAATTTGCTGTCACAGATTTCCAGGATCAGAAACGGACAAAATAATTAAATGTTTTATTTTTTAACAGGATTCAAAACACCAACATTTTTCTCGTTTCCGTTATATAGTTGTAGTAAAGTATTATTAAAATAAGGAGATGGGATATGATTGCAAATGAGACAACTATCCACCAGAGGACAAATGACGAGGAAATAAGCAATCAAGTAAAACCTTTCCACATCAAACTCAGACATAGTATTTGGACACGTCTTATACTAAATATTGTGAGATAAGGGGAGTAACTCAACATACCTCCAGAAACAAGACATTTTATAAATGTTTCCCAAGAGTTGTGCATCAACCGAAACAAATTGACTTGGCAAATATTTCTCATAAAGATTGTCAATTTTGCATACATGTCATAAGAAATACATACAATTTTGTTTAATTAAGAAAAATATATAACAAATGGTTATAGTAATGTCTATTTTGACCATTGGTTCACTATAATAGAGTTGACAATGTACCTGAAATGAAATAAAGAAGAAATGTATGTATATAAATCATCCAATTTTAACTGAAACTCATTTTGGGATCATGTGCTGGAAATCATAGTACTAAGTTTAGACAATAAAGAGTCTCGAATAAATGACTAGCTGCGCTTAATCCATACAGGTATTCAATTCCAAGAAGCATGCAGCCTTTACAGATTTTGAAGTAACTTTTAATTTTTCCTTTGATAAAGTTAGAAACATTATTGTGAAATAGTATTTATTTCTGCCTTTCATCGCTTAAAATCATTTTGAAAACGGCCATGATTATGTCAGAGAGTTATTTATGCTATTTATTCATCCCGTCCTCTTTTCTCCGATTGTGACATCACTGAATTAGACTTATTAATGGATTAGTACTTGCATGAGCAACACGACGGGTGCCACATGTGGAGCAGGAAATTATTACCCTCTGGAACTAATAAGTCCACCCCTGGTTTTTTGTGGGGTTCGTGTTGTCCAATCATTAGTTTTTTATGTAGTGTTTTTTATGGATCAATTCGTCTTTTCGTCGTTTTGTTTTCTTTTTGCCATGGCGTTTTGAGTTTTTCTGTGACTTATGAGGTTTGAACATCCCCTTGATTTCATCCGCGTCTTTTCTAAATATGGCATTTCAAAATATTTGTTTTTAAGGTAGTTCTCTGTTGAAGTCTTTTGTTAAAACAAAAGAACTTAATATTTGGCAGGGCACACTTGATTGTAAATAGAAACAATCGAACTCCGGGCCGACTATATATAAATAAATCTACTCATAAATGTTGCCTTTTGTAGGAGAAGTATAAAACTTAAATGAAAAAACAATGACGGAATGGCAGGCAGTGAACTCCAAACGGAGAGAGTTTGTGTTTGTAAACAGGATGAAAAAGAGGCGAAAGATACCAATGGACAATCAAAAATAATAATTCTAAGTGAAACCGACAACGTCATGTCACAAAATTCATGAAGTGTCCCTTTTTATATATGTATAACCAACAATTCGAATCCAATTCATTTCAAGTTTTCATATGTTTATAACTGTCCCCTTAAACCTTCACCAATGAGATTGACTTGTGTATGAAAACCAAATATCTTTGAAGCATACTTTTACTATTACTACACATATAATTTTCTTATAAGGTACAATTAAAGAAGACTAATACATGCGTAGATAGTTTTACCTTGATAGACAGGTTTTATCCTTTCATTGGATTTGATGATGTTCCATAGAGAGTAAGATAGTTTTACCTTGATAGACAGGTTTTTATCCTTTCATTGGATTTGATGATGTTCCATAGAGAGTAAGATAGTTTTACCTTGATAGACAGGTTTTTGTCCTTTCATTGGATTTGATTATGTTCCAGAGAGAGTAAGATAGTTTTACCTTGATAGACAGGTTTTATCCTTTCATTGGATTTGATGATGTTTCATAGAGATTAAGATAGTTTTATCTTGATAGACAGCTTTTGTCCTTTCATTGGATTTGATAATGTTACATAGAGAGTAAGATAGTTTTACCTTGATAGACAGCTTTTATCCTTTCACTGGATTTGATGAAGTTCCATACAGAGTAAGATACCACTCCTTTAGTTCCGCTGTAATAGACAGAGGTTTTATACTCTTATAAGTTGATAAATGAATGAAACATTACTTTTACATATCGCTGTATAGAGAGACTTTGTTTTTTCCTGAATTTAAAAGGATAGTCTATACTACTAAAGGAAGAGACCAATTTCATTGAGCCGCAACTCCTCTGAAACCATACAAAGACGGAAATATTTGTGATATGAGGTATAAATGTAGTGTTTTGTACTTCCTAAATTTGTCTTTGAAACAATCTTTTTTCCACAGAAAACGCCAATTTTTGAGAAAATATCCAAATTCGGAGACCGTTATCGACCCGTTTCTTATACGCTTTCGCGCACGCTCAGTCGACGTACTGCCCGCGAAATCTATAATACTAAAATAACTACGTCATGAACTTCGTCATTATACAGGGATTAATACTACTAAATTCAATCTTTGTCACATGAATTTTCCGGTTGTAGTAAGAAAACAGGGACTGGGTCAAACAGAAAGATTTTGATAGCAGAGAAAACTATGCACCTTATAATCAGCACGACTTTATCAGATGACAATACGAATACTAAAAGTCCAGGCTTAAAATAAGGCGTAGGTACTTTAATTTAGTCACGGATCTGCAATGTCACGGGTGTTTTCTAGTTGGTATAAAAGTTCATCCACAACAAATGTAAATACGTTTGTATTAGGTAGCTGTGAAACCAGGTTTACCACACCATTTTTGTTTCGAAAAATGGCTGTACCAAGTCAGGAATTTACCACTTCTTTACAGTGTGTGTGTTTTAATGGACTTGCTTAGATACATGTTCTTTTTTTTTATTAGTTGTTATTGGCTTTGAACTAGCTGTCAGTAACTGCGAGTACTCTCAGATCTGTACTTAGTGTCTTTTTTTTGTTAGGGATGAGGGATGGATAAATACCCTGCCACGTCCGGTGTGTGTTTTTGTTTGATTGTTCTGCTTTATATCAATCTGTTGAATTAAGCCATTTTCAATTTATTTTTATAGTTTCTTCTTATGTTGTGCTGTTTCACCACTCTCTCGGGTTAGGGGGAGTGTTGAGCGCTCACATACATGTTTAACCCCGCCACATTCTTTATGTGCCTGTCCCAAGTCAGGAGCCTGGAGTTCAGTGGATGTCGTTGGTTCATGTCGGTCATATTTGTTTTTCGTAAATTGTTTTGTTATAAATTTGGCCGTTAGTTTTCTCATTTGATTTGTTTCATATTATTTATGTCGGGGCCTTTTATAGCCGACGTTACGGTATTGGTTTTTCTCATTGTTGAAGGCCGTACGGTTACCTATAATTGCTTACATCCACTTCATTTGATCTTTGGTGGATAGTTGTCTCATTGGCAATTATATCTCATCTCCTTATTTTTATATTGCCTTTTAAATTATTCTGCAATAGACAGACTCTATCGGGGCTGAAAGGAAAATGACAGACTATACCGTTCTTTTAAAAAAAGTAAAAAGACAGACTATACCATGGGTGAAAGAAACAAAACAGACTATACCGTGGCTGAAAAAGGGGAAAAGGCTATACCGCGGCTGAAAGAAAGAAGAAAACCGTCGTTGACAGGGAATGGAATAGTAGACAAACAACTAACTAAAAGTACTACAATAGAGAACAATTTATATTTTCGATTGCAAAGGAAAGGATTCCTTATTTACTAATATATCTTCTTGAACATGATCTTGAAATGACTCATTGAATCTTAGAGAAGACTCAAAGTATTCCAAAAAGCGAGTGATGTATAAGAGCTTAAAACGTGAAGAGCTATTTGACCAATAAAGGCAACAATAGTATTCCGCTGTTCAATAGTCATGAATCGATTAAGCGAAAATAAATCCAGGTCACAAACCAAAACCGAGGGAAACACATCAACTATAAGAGGAAAACAACGAAACAACAGAAACACTGAACTGCAACAAAAACAAACGCCAACATACATAGAAACGGACTATTTGATAACAACTGCCATATTCCTGACTTGGTAGAGGACATTTAAAGACCAAAATGGTGGGTTGAACCTGGTCTTATGGCTAGCCATACCTCCCGCTTATATGGCAATGTTAAAAATACCGCTAAAATGACAACATTACGTGACAGGAATACAGTACAAATAAACGCAAGAACACTCAAGACAGAGAAACACATATATAGATATATAATAAGCTAAACATGCTAAAAGGGACCTTAAAAAAATGGCCGAACTAATCTAAGATCAATTTTAGAAATAGGAGTGAGCTTAGTGCTATGGGCTAAGGAAATGCAGGCATTGCTCATAGAAAGACACATGTCGTATATCAAAATATCAAGGTTAAGGAGCCTTATTCATCCACAATATCAGATGGACTTTTTTTTAAGTTAAAAAGAATTTCAAGATGAATAAACAAATAAAAAAATTTAAAAGAGCAATTTTTAGTCGAAATTTCCGATTGCGATGAAAACGAACCCTAGTTTACTAATTTACCTTTTTGAACATAATCTTGACAAGATGAATTATTGACTCTTAAAAAAGACACAAAATTTTGATATATTGATCACTTAATTATACTGAAAACTTAAAGTTTGGATGTCAGTATTTGAACTTTAATTTTAAAACTTTTTTCCGTTTTCCGGTATTTTTATCTTACCCTTTGTTTCCGGCATAATAAGAACACATAGTATAGGCTGTAATATGAACGACTCTTTAATATATTTAAAAAGAGAAAACTATTCCCCTTTTTGTAGCTCAACTTATGGCGTAGCACCTCTTTGGATGGGTCTTTAATCAAGAGAAAAACTAAAATAACGCGAAAAGAGGTATACGTTTTAGGGCGTCAACATTGATAACTATGTTATCTTTGAAATTCCATGATTTTAAAAATACAAAAAGCTGAAATGTACAACTGTTTTGATGATCAATTTGGTTTGTGAATCAGTGTCAACTGTCAAAGGTAGTGTAAATCAAATGGCATATCATAAATTTGATCGAGACGCTTTGACTGTGTTTCAACTCAGTAGCAGTATTTTTTGTTTGCGGTATAAGATCCTTTAGTCGTTCAATCTGCAAAATAAGCAATTTTTATGTATTTGCGGATTGTGAATTGTGGAATCGCATGGTAGGTGATAAATACATAGCATGAGACGCTTACCCTGTCCAAGTTAACCGCTGTCGGTCAGTTTGAAGTTCATGCAATATCCTAGTTTTGTTTTTTTAAATAAGATGATGTAGCACGTTTGCTAATAGGACAACTATCAACAAGAGACCTCCATTGGAGGGTCCTCAATGCTTTTCAACTTCGTACTTTATTTGACCATTCAAACTTTTTTGATTCAAGCGTGATGATTTTTCTTCAAAACGAAACGGGCGTCTGGCGTACAAATTTTTAATCCTGGTATATATGATGAGTTTATTTGCATCTTCTTAACGTTATTATTATATTTGAAATTCTGAAATCTGATGTCGCCTCTAATATTTGTTTTAATAATTGAATGATACATACCACTAGCTATCATGCTGTCTAACTTTAGTAAAACTTTCCATTTTCCTAAAGGATTTTCTCCCCATAAATGAACAACTTTGTAAGTCCAAGTAAAGGTGCCTGATTCAGTATATGTGAAGTACGCGTCGTTGTATCGTTTTGGAAGCAGAACTACTTTGGTCCCACTGGGAGACACCAGGTATACCTCTACTGCTCCTCTACAGCATGAGTAATTAAAACTCACTGTAGCCATTACATGTTCTAAATGTCGGATTGGACAATCGTCACGGGAAACGTCAATTTTGCTTTTGGCTTTTGATCTTTCCTCTAACGTCCTACAAAGAGAGTTAAATATTTCGAAAATAAATGTTCACTAGACTTTTCAATAGTTGAATTGATAAGTTAATCAATGTCTTTAATATTTAGTTTCATAATTGCCTTTAAGGCATTGATGCATAACTCAATTCCAAAATATATTTTACGTGTAAAGTAGGACTAAATTTGTATTATCATGAAAAAGCACGAATGAACATACCAGTGATTTTGGAGAGTTATGTCCCCTATATCGTCACGTGACTCTTATATTATTCTATGTTCTCTTTTGATAAAAATAAAGATACTAAATACCAATTGCAATGATCTGTCTCTGAATACAACTATAACACACGATTTTTGTGTTCTACGATTTGTTTCTTCAGAACTATACTTTTCTATCCCCACACTTCCCGCGGCATTATACTTTTACGGAGAAAAATTGTGTTATAGTTTTGTATCTTCATTATTTCTCAGATATTTGTAGCCTTCCAAATTGTTATTAAAATCATCTTAGAACTACATGCTGAAAATGTTTGCATGATATGTACGTATTGTATGAGTAGTTCTCAGCAAATAAAGTATTACAAAATTCTAAAATCCATAGTCGATGTCCAATAGAACATAGGACATAACTTTGACAAGAAATGTGTTCCGTTGAAGTGTGTTCTATATCTAAAAAAATGGGTTGGTTTTTTTTTTATTTCAAGTTTTGTCTATTTTTTCTATTTAATAATAATAAAAGTGCACTTCGAGTTGCTCTTTAAGTCCACAAATTGGATTCCTACATAACTTCCTAATGTTATGAAAAGAAAAATCGACTTTTAATGGTTGCCAACAAAAGACACAAATCAATAATAAAATTTAACAAGATTTATTATACACAAGTTTACAAGAAGTATTACATAAAAAGAAATGTCAACTTAACTGTCAAAATATTTGTCCAATCTTTTATCTTTTCTTTATCCGGAAATCGTCTTGGAATCAACAGAATATTATATGCAATAGGTCACAATTTAGTATGATGTTGTTAGTTAATAAAGTGTCAATCCAACTGCTGAGAATGTTGATGTCTATCGATGTCCAAGTCTATCTAAGTCTATTTCTGTCTATAGGGTCTGCATACTTATATATATACTCAAACGGAAACTTCTAGACAACGCTAGAAATTTAAATTATGCATCTTTTGTTATGATCATTCTGGAAACATTATGTAAGTGAAATAGAAAGTTCTAATCATTCCATGAGTATCAGTGATTGTTCCAGTGAATTCTAAACTGCATAGTTGTAACACAATGTGTTTTATTTTGAACACAATATTAAACAATGTAAACATTCTTAGGCCACACAAAACAAGTTAGGCCAACTAAATAAATATGATAGTTACAATATCATAACACCTCCCCCCTTAAAAAAAGTTTGAGTGTAACAAAAACTTTTCATGAATAATATGTACAAAATACATAGTATATACACAGTGTTTTAATAAGTTCTAGATAAAGCATCTGCTATTACATTATCTTTACCTTTAATTTGTTTTACAATAACATCATATTCCTGTAACAATAAACTCCACCTAGTCAATCTCTGGTTCTTGTTTCTCAGTTTATGTATGAAGGTGAGAGGATTATGATCAGTATAAACAAGAATAGGATGGACAGTGGGATTCAAATATACATCAAAATGTTGAAGTGCAGACAACAGTGCAAAACACTCTTTTTGAATAGTTGAATAATTTTTCTGATGTTTATCTAATTTCTTAGAAAAATATGATATAGGTTTTTCAACATTATCATCTGTTTCCTGATATAAAACAGCTCCAACTCCTACATCGCTTGCATCAACGGCAAGTTTAAATTGTTTTTCAAAGTCTGGAGTGATCAGAACTGGACTATTAATTAAAAGCGATTTGCTATTTTCAAAAGCTTTTTGACAATTTTCACTCCAGATGAATTTAGAATCTTTCCGTAAAAGATGAGTCAATGGTTGAACAACAGTAGCAAAATTTGAACAGAATTTCCTGTAAAATCCAATCATGCCTAAATATCTCATAAGTTGTTTTTAATTTGTAGGAGGAGGAAATTTAGTAATTGCATCCACTTTAGCCGTAATAGGTTTCACTTGACCTTGGCCAACTGTATGCCGTAAATAATCAACAGTGGTCGGCAAAATTCACTTTTACCAAGATTAACAGTCAAATTTGATTGTGACAATCTATCAAAAGTATCATATAAATGTGTTAAATGCTCTTCCCAGCTATCACTACATACAATAAGATCATCAATATAAGCATAACAACAGTCTAAATCTTTTATAACATTATTGATCATTCTTTGAAATGTAGCTGGAGCACTTTTCAAGCCAAACGGCATTACAGTATATTGAAATAAGCCATCTGGTGTGACAAAAGCTGATATTTCTCGAGCTCTCTGTGTCAATGGGACTTGCCAGTAACCTTTCAATAATTCAAATTTGCTCACAAATTTTGCTTGTCCAGTGTTATCAATGCAGTCGTCTATCCTTGGAATCGGATAGGAATCAGATTTTGAAACAGAATTTACTTTTCTGAAATCAGTTACGAAACGAAAGGTTTTATCTGGTTTGGGCACAAGCAGACAAGGAGAGCTCCATTCACTGTTACTCGGCTCAATAATATCATTGTCAAGCATATATTTAATTTCTTGTCTCATAAATTCAAGTTTGAGTGGATTGAGCCGGTAAGCATGTTGCTTAATTGGAGAAGCATCACCAACATCGACATCATGACAAACAGCAGCTAGTGGTTTTGTTTGGCACATCTGGAAAAAGATTTTTAAAAGAAAATACCAAAGCTTTTAATTTTTCTCTACGATCAAAAGACAGATGTGCAAGTTTTGAATCTAAATTTGACAAAATTTCTGAATTTTTCAATCTAACTGTCTCTTCCATAATTTTAGAACCAAAAGGTGGTTCAATTACATCTTGTTTGTAATGATTGTTCTCCAATTTAACCATGGCTAAAGTGGCAACTGGTTTACTCTCACCTTCATTAGTACGCTCAAAATATGGTTTTAACATATTAATGTGACACACTCTATTTTGTTTACGCCGACCTTGTGTTTTTACAATATAATTCAAATCATTAATTTTACTCTCTATGTATAAGGACCACAATATTTAGCTTGTAATGGATGTCCAGGGACTGGCAAAAATACAAGTACCTTATCACCAGGCTCAAAAAATCTGTCCCTGGCATCTTTATCATACCATATTTTCATCTTATTCTGAACAGTTTTTAAATTGTTCTGAGCAATTTGACAAGTAGTATACAATTTTTCTTTAAATCTAGATACATAGTCTAGAAGATTCAAGTCAGTGTGTTCAGTAAGCCACTTTTCCTTTATCAATTTTAAAGGTCCCCTTACAGTATGATCAAATACCAACTCAAAGGGAGTAAAACCAAGGGATTCTTGAACAGCCTCTCGGACCGCAAAAAGTAAAAAGTGAACACCATCATCCCAATCCCTGTCAAACTGAAGACAAAAAGTTCTGATCATGGTCTTCAATGTTTGATGAAAACGTTCAAAGGCACCTTGAGATTCTGGATGATAAGCACTTGACCTATACTGAGCAATCCCTAACTGGTACACGACTTGCTGAAATAAACCTGACATGAAATTTGAACCCTGGTCGGACTGTATAGACTTTGGAAGTCCTACTAGCGTGAAAAATTTGATCAGAGCTTTGACAACAGTAGATGTCTTGATATTCCTTAACGGAATAGCCTCTGGAAAGCGAGTGGAGGTACACATGATTGTCAATAAATACGCATTTCCGGTCTTGGTCTTCAGTAAAGGTCTAACGCAATCAAATAGTACTCTGCTGAAAGATTCTTCAAAGGCTGGAATAGGCAGAAGTGGTGCTGGAAGTATTTTCTGGTTAGGTTTACCAACAACCTGGCATATATGGCATGATTTACAGTATTTTGCGACATCACTTCTTAGTCTTGGCCAGTAGAAATGCTGTAAGATCTTAAGGCAAGTCTTCCTTATGCCTAAGTGTCCAGCCAAGGGGATGTCATGGGCAAGACCAATAATGTCTTGCCTATAGACTTTAGGCACCACCACTTGGTATACCACTCTCCATTCCTCCTCTGGGATAGCATGGGGGCCTCCACTTTCTCATTAAAATGCCGTCTTGATGGTAATAGCATTCGGCCACTTTGTATGCTTCTTCCTGTGGTTGAGCCCTCTTGCAGAGCTGAAGAACCTCAGGGTCTTTATTTTGTTCTTCGACAAATTTCCTTCGGTCTAATAAATGGCTGTTTACGTCTGGCCATGGCATAATTACATTCTTGCTAATACTAGGTGGTCTTATTACGGCCTTCTCTGAGCTACCGGGACCTTCAATGTCGGCTAGAAAGGTGTCAGAAAGGTCCATGTAATCAAACTGGTCTTCTTGCAAATCCTCATTTTGTTGTTTTCTAGCCATCGCCCTAGTAACGACACAAGCTGGATACAGTTCAGCATCATCTTCAAGTGATTTAACATCCACCACCGGTTCACTGGTAACAATTGGTTCAGCAACCACTTTGTTCCTAGCTAGATCATTTCCTAGCAATAATGAAACACCCCAACAGGGAGATTAGGACGAACACCCACCACAACTGGTCCAGTTAGTAAATCTGACTTCAGATAAATACGATGGAGGGGAACATCTATACAACCTAACTCCACACCTTGTAACAAAACGGAGGCACCAACAGAAGTCTCCTCGGACAAAGGCAACACACCTTCTAACAATAAAGACTGAAAAGCTCCAGTGTCCCGTAAAATCTTAATAGGCTGAGGAGTAGTATTATCAACAATAGAAACAAACCCATTAGACATAAAAGGTTTATAATCCTCCATGTAATCACAAAAACTGGACTTAAAAGCCTGACTCGCAGGACATTCTAACGTATTGGTAACACGGGGTGTCGTACAAGCACTGGTCTTGGGCTTATTATCTCTTTCATTCTTCTTCTGGAGTCTAAAACAATCAGCCATCAGGTGACCATTCTTCTTACAATAAGTACAAGTCAGTGACTTCTTCTCAAAAGTATCAAATTTTGGACTAGACATATTATAACTAGACTGACTTTTATTCTGTGCAACAGGTTTACTATCAGTACGCTCAGTGCTTTGATTCTTGTAATTTCCACTCGAAGTATTAAAATTTTGACCTTTGAAACTTCTTTTATGTGAAAGGGTATAATTATCGGATATAACAGCTGCATCTTGTAATGTCTCAACAGTTTTGTCATCTAAATGTGTTTTTAAGTCTAAATGAACACACTGTTTGAACTCCTCTAATTACATCAATTGTCTTAAATTATCAAAATTTTTATCTATTTTCTTTGAGGTAAGCCATTTATCAAATAGATCTTCTTTTTCCCTAGCAAATTCAACATAGGTTTGTGAATCAAACTTTTTATAAGACCTAAATTTCTGTCTATATGGTTCTGGCACTAGCTCATAAGCTTTTAAAACTTCTTTTTTAACCTTGTTATAATCAGAACTATTTTCTGATGAAAGTGCTGAGTAAATTTCAGCGGCCTTGCCTTCAAAAACACTTTGCAGCATTGTAGTCCAAAAAGGCTTCGGCCATTTCAAATTTTGAGCAATTTTCTCAAACTGTGGAAAAAATTTGTCAACTGTTTTTTCACAAAATTTGGGAACCAAACGTATATTTTTTGCTGCATCAAAATTAAAATGTTCTGATTTTGATTGGAATTTAGTGTTGCTTTCTTCTTTTGCCATTTCAATTTTCTTTTTCTCAATCTCTAACCTTTATCTCATTTCAAGTTCTGCCTATTTTAATTCAAAGTCATCTTCTTTTTCTTTTTCTTTCTCTTTTTCTTTCATCTTCTCCATCTCTATCCGTTCTTTCATTTGAAGTTCTGCCTGCCTTTCTTCTTTTTCCTTTTCCAATTGTTTTAATTTAAATTCATGTTCTAATTCAAGCTGTTTTAATTTGAAAGCATCAACATTTTCGACCTTGAGTTCAAGAGCCTCTTCACCTAAAATTTCTGCGTCAACTAGTTTGTCTATTACCAAATTTTTTATAATTTGTTTTCTCATAGATACTCTAAAGTCTAATTTCAGATGTTTAGCAAGCAACACTAATTCCTCTTTCTATAAATTATCAAACCCCTCCAGATCTGGCGTTTTCAAAAATTTACCGGCATCAAATGCCATTTTGTAGAATTTTGTTGGCTAGTTCTAATAAAAAATACCGAACAAATTTTCAATCAGATATTTACGTTATCCCGGACGAGCCCCCAATTTCTGTTATGAACAGAAAAATCGACTTTTAATTGTAGCCAACAAAAGACACAAATCAAAAATAAAATTTAACAAGATTTATTATACACAAGTTTACAAGAAGTATTACATAAAAAGAAATGTCAACTTAACTGTCAAAACATATGTCCAATCTTTTATCTTTTCTTTATCTGGAAATCTTGTCGGAATCCACAGAATATTATATGCAATAGGTCACAATTTAGTATGATGTTGTTAGTTAATAAAGTGTCAATCCAACTGCTGAGAATGTTGATGTCTATCGATGTCCAACTCTATCTAAGTCTATTTCTGTCTATAGGGTCTGCATACTTATATATATACTCAAACGGAAACTTCTAGACAACGCTAGAAATTTAAATTACGCATCTTTTGTTATGATCATTCTGGAAACGTTATGTAAGTGAAATAGAAAGTTCTAATCATTCCATGAGTATCAGTGATTGTTCCAGTGAATTCTAGACTGCATAGTTGTAACCAGGGTTCCCGCTGGCGGTCGCCATTTTCGCATTTTGCGAAAAAATAAAAATTGTGGCGATTAAAATTCGTTATTGGCGAAAGAATTTGGCGAAAGAAATATAACTGTTCGACTGCGTCCATCTTGTTTACTTTTTTTCGTGTTTATCGGACTTTTTCCCTGATCAGACAATACTGGGAATTCACCTTGAACTCGTTACGACAATAATCATCTGATTGCATTTTTTTAGCCATCGGCAACAAAGGATTATAATTAATAAATGTGTTGATTGTATTGTTTCGTGAATGGTGCGGTTAAATGGCTTCACATGTCACTTAAAGGATATTTTACAACTTTGATTGAAATAATTGTTTTGAAGTGGGTACTTTACAATCCTTTTAGGGACGCACATTTTACGTCTCCTCTTTTTCTTTTAACGATGGTCTGGAAAAAAAATCTGTTGTTATGACAAAAATGTTCAAAAGTAAGAAAAATCTCTGACTTTAAATTTTATCTTATAATTTTTGAGAGTAATAATTCTTTTGAAATTGGTAATTTACAATCGTTTCAGCAATGCACGTGTTTGAGGCATAATTTTACGTCCAAACTGTTTTAATGATGGTCCGTAAAAGAAATCTATTGTTAAGAAAAATATTCAAAAGTAAGAAAAATCTCTGATTTTATCCTTCAACTAGACGGGAAGTATCTTATAAACTATTATAGATGAATCCCGTGCTCTTGCAGAAGTCAACATGATGATTTCATGATCTTATTCTATATTGCAATTCTACAGTATCTTTAAAAACTAAATGTTTGTAATTATTGAGTGTTTATTTATGACAATGAGATTAAAAAATATATATTTAGAATTATAAAAGACATAGTTAGTTTTCTCGTTTGAATTGTTTCACACTTGTCATTTCGGGGCCTTTTATAGCTGACTGTGGTATGGGTTTTCCTTGTTGAAGGCTGTACGGTGACCTATAGTTTGGTAACTTCTATGTCATTTGGTCTCTTGTGAAGAGTTGTCCCATTGGCAATCATACAACATCTTCTTATTTTCATATACTAGTAGCAATGTGGCAAACTAATTTTTTTTGTTAGAGAAGGAAATTTTAAACGAAAAATATGTTTTTGTTTGTTGGCGAAAAAAAATTGAAAGTGGCGAAAAATATATTGTTTTGGCGAAAGAGGTGGCGAAAAAGAAAATTGACCCAGGGGAAACCCTGGTTGTAACACAATGTGTTTTATTTTGTACACAATATTAAACAATGTAAACATTCTTAGGCCACACAAAACAAGTTAGGCCAACTAAATAAATATGATAGTTACAATATCATAACACTAAATCTGAGTCAAAAACTACGGGAATCGAACTAACATCTTTATATTCAATTTACAAACAATTAGAAAAATAGAAGTGAGAACATTATAGTTATCACATGTCGCTATGTCTTAACTTTTTAAATTTTTACTTACATATTTGGGCTGCTAACTTTTGATTGCCAAATCAGTTGTTCCGGAACAGTTTTCCACTTTATTGCTTTCTTAACCATAGCCTCAGCATTCATCAAACCGAATCCCATTTTGTGATGAACTAATTCAAAAGATTAAGTATAATAATTACCATATGCAATTGATCTCATATAGACGTAACCATTGCAACATAAACAACAGGGGAAGTCCATCAAATCTGACGAAATCAAACGCTATCAATCAACGGAAGCAGGAAAAACAACTGTCATAGTCCTGACTTGGTACAGGCATTTTCCGAAGAAAATTGTGGGTTAATCCTAGTTTAACTCTGCTCAGCTCTTGTTGTATTTCGAAATGACGTCAAATAAGCTAACCAGGCCTTACATGCAATAAATAAACTCATCATAGATACCAGGATTCAAATTGTGTACACAAGACGTGTGTTACGTCTATAAAAGACTCATCAGTGACCCTTGAATTAAAAAAATTAAAATTTGGTCAAACAAAGTACGAATTTGAAGAGCAATTGAGGACCCAAACTTCCGCAAGGGTTTACCAAATACACCTCAGGTTATTTATAACTTTGATCAAAACTTAGTCAGGTTTGCTTGTTAAACAAAGAAAAAACACATATATACAAGCCGATATCTCGATTATCCGCTTATCATCATATTGATTTTAACAAAATCAGCTGATCGACACAGTATAAAAATAAAATTAAGAATATGGGGTATGATTACAAGTAAGACCACTATCCACAAGAGACCTCACGTAAAGGTTAGCAACTACAGGTTACCGTACGACCTTCCACCCTGATTAAACCCCATCTATAAAGGGTCAAACGAAAAAAAAACTAGCGTCACCTGATGTATGTTCAAGAAAAAAACGAGACCTGTTTGAACCAGTACACCGTTCTCACTCGACAAAAGACTTCACATTGTGACTTACAGCTGACAAGTATCAACATGCAGGAAACTTGATAAACGGAATTTATTTATCTTCAGAAATACCAAAGAACAATTGAACACACCCGAGACGAGCAGTCGACAATTTGTCGGTATCAAAGAAAACCATACAGCTCCTCAGCTTCGTACTTAATTCGACCTTTTAACCATTTTGATTGGAGCGTCACTGATGTGTCTTGTATAGGCGGAACGAGAGTCTCGCAAACCATTTTTTTTTTAACTTTGAATACTCTCAGTTCATTACTTTGTGTCTTTAGTTTATTTGTTAGTTGTTTATTGTGCTTATCGTCTATGTGATGGGTCAACTCTTTAATTAACTGATTGTTATCGTATGTTCTAATGTTGTACTTTTACATCATTGTATCAGGTTAGGGGAATAATATCACATCAGCAAAACATACTTATCCTCGGCCGCCACATTCTATATGTGCCTGTCCCAAGTCAGGAATCCGTAATTCAATGGTTTTCGTTTATTGCAGAACATTTTGTGCATTAATCTGGCCATTAGTTGACCCGTTCGAATTATCTTTAACTGTCAAACATTTTTCCTTCTAAAACTTAACACTAAGTACTTCAGACCTAATTCAATTTGAGAGTAAAAGACCGATCTGAGTACAAAATAACCTTTATTAGTACATTAGTTAAATATACCACTACTTATATAACGCTCATGCTATGGCATAAAAGGGACAATAATGCGACATTGAGATTAATCTTTGACGAAACAGTGAGTTTACCATTAATCTACAATAACAATTATACGATATAATAGTTATACTCCGATATAGTACTGATTATACCATTTACATTTGACTAATTACACCATTACATTCGAATGATGTTACCATTTAATTTGACTGATTATACCATTACATTTGACTGATAATACCATTACATTTGACTGATAATACCATTACATTTGACTGATTATATCATTACATTTGACTGATTATATAATTGCACTTGACTGATAATACCATTACATTTGACTGATTATACCATTACATTTGACTGATAACACCATTACATTTGACTGGTTATACCATAATATTTGACTGATTATACCGTTACAGTTGACTGAATTAAACTGTAATAGTGTTATGGATGAAATAATAATACCATAAAAAGAGAACAAAGATGCCATAAAAACTACCAACCTCTTAAGCCTGCTCCAGTACGTTGCCATTTGTTCTCA